>JAGFZM010000039.1:1791291-1835548 GCA_017657215.1 Limnothrissa miodon | reverse complement strand
TCTCTCTCTCTCTCTCTCTCTCTCTCTCACACACACACACACACACATCCTATACCATTAAGAAAATCTATGTCTAGCTGTTGGCTGCGCAAATCACTATTATTACAGTTGTATTATATGCTTTTGAAGCAATCTGGCATTGCCCTCAAATTAACCCTCAGGACTACAGAAAAGTAACCTAGGTAAAAAGTACAAAAAGTACAAAATAAAATTGGCCGAATTATGTCATATATATATTTTTAATTCATTGTATTATCATTCCCAGGCATTAACAAACAGTACCCTCCCATCTGTGTCATGTAAAATGTGTGTCTGTCAGTAAGTAAGTAAGTATGTGTGTGTGTGTGTGTGTCTGGGAGGAAGGCAGTGGCAGTGAAAATCCCCTAATCCAATCTCACGGGATGTTCAGGCGTGGCATTGCAACACAGGCGAGCTGAATGGGACCTCTGCATCCTGTCTCGGCGAGAGAGTGAGAAAGATGCCACCCAGCCTGCTCCAGCCACTCCTTCCATTCCATTTGCCACCATCATCGTGCATCTTTTTCTGTGGGTGTAGAGGCCTGCCCAGCCATCTGTCCATCCTGCCAAGAGACACAGTGCTACCGACCCACGGTTTCTTATGAGGATCTGTTGGTTGTCCTAGCTGTCTCCATACAGGCTGTGCGTGTGTGTGTGTGTGTGTGTGTGTGTGTGTGTGTGTATGTGTGTGAGGGTGATGGTCTTGCTCTGGATTGACAAGGGCCTGCTAATTCATTGGCTGATTGAATTTTGACCTGTAACTGTATTTGGGGGGAGACCGTAGGGAGGGAGAGACAGAAGGGAAGATGCTGGAGGAAAATGTGGCTAGTGTGGCCCTGGCGCCTCTGGTTACTCAAGTAGCACTGGAGTAATAGAGAGATTTATGAATGTGATTTTTTTTTTGCTGGGAGAAGTGGGCAGAGCTGACGTTATATATCTGGCACAGTCCAAAGACCCACGAGGTGGAGTGGAGAAGGACAAACCGCAGATGGTGCTGTACTGTCTGTCCTCTCGGTTTCTCTCCTTCTCCAACTGTCTCTGTCGTTTTTCTTTTCGTCTCTTCTTCCCTCTCCTTCGAGTCCCCCTCTGTCTCTCTTCCCCTTTTTTGCAGTCTCCTCAGATCCCTGGTGGCGGGAACACATTTCTCATTCTCTCTCTCTTCCTCCCTCCAGACAACCGCCTTATTAAACCCACTCTCCATATCTTTCATTCGCCACTCTCCTCTCCATTCAGCCCTCTCTCCCACTCCATTCTGTCATGCACACACACACACACACACACACACACACACACTAAAATGGACATGTGAACACACAAACACACACACACACATCAAAATGGACATGTGAACACACACACACACACACACACACACACACACGCACACACACACGTCCCTTCCCCCACCACACAAACGTCAAGCAGACATTTAAAGAAGCTCATCCAGTGCCAGACTAGATAGATGGGCAGCCACCATCTCAAGGGTTTTACTGTAGGTTTTCACCAGAGAGAGATTCTCATCGCTTATCCTTTTCCTGCACTTTCCCTCTTTCTCTGTCCCTCTGCCTTTCTCTCTCACTCACACACACACACACATTTTCACTCCATCTTTCCCTTCTCTCTTTTCTCATTTCTCCTATGCTCTTTCTCTTGTCCCTTTCCCCTTCTTTCCACCCCCCCTCCTCTCTTTCCTCTCTCACTTATAGCACTGTTTCCCTCACACACCCTGGAGTGGCTATATTTAGAGCCAGGTTAACTGCTCCTGTCAAAGGTCTGATTTGTATTCCTTGCATGGGCCCCTCATCCATGCGCACGGAAGAGAGAGAGAGTGAGAGAGAAAGAAAGAGAGAGAGAAGGAGAGAGTGTGAGAGAGAGAAAGAGAGAGGGGGGGTGGATGGGGTGGGGGAACATGAACAAAAGGAGGGGTTTAGATGAGTGTGGCTCCACTGGCTGGCTAAATCAAAGCTCCACTCACCCCTCTGCCAATGCCAACACCTGCTAATAGAAACTAAATGTCAAGCTGATTCCTCACCATCAATTAAAAACACATAAACAAGACCAGACCCAAAAAGAGCTCCAGGCCACTGAGTCCATATCACAGCTCCAACAGCATCACCTTCAACACAAACAACACACACACACTACCAAACTTGTATACAGATTTTAGTCATACTTATTCGTGCACCATTATTTTAAATTGGTGCCTATATTTTATCCTGTAAAAACAAGTTACCTTCTTTACAACTGACTTTCTGTCCAAAAAAAGATATGGAGGCATTATGTATGTGTGTATGTATTCAGCTGAACACTAACAGCAAAACTCGTTGGAAATTGAAGTACGTGTCTTAAATATTAGTGAACAAAAGAACACCAATGTAATACAAATAAAATTACTTGCAAAGCCAATAGGGAATACACACGTTTCCCGCACATTTAGATTTCTAGATAATTTCAAACGAAGAGCCTCATTATTTTATTTAAACGAAAGGAAGATCCTCCTTATCCTTAGTTGCTTCTCTGTGACTCAAATACATTCATGATAGTGAGAGAGCGAAAACATGAAAGATGCTATCTTTTGCCATCAGCACAAATATTAACAGTGTTCCCTTACAGCATTGGATCAGTCAGACCATTATTGTACGTTCCCTCTAACAGAAACTAGCTGGACAAGCACATAATTGGCAGGAGCTGTATGGCTGGTGTACGCATTTGGACCTCTGCCATATGAGTATTTACATCAGCTGGAGCATACAGCTGCTCCGTGCACGCTGCGGCTTCTTCAGAGGAATTACCATAGAAACCAGTTCTGTTCCATGTGCTGTGCTGTTGCCATTTAGCAAACTCCAATTGCAGCCTTTTTGCACTCTGTGCATTTTTACCACAAGTTTTCCTCCAAATTGGCCATTGCCTTGCAGATAGTATCTAATGGCAGGTTTTGTGGGGGGAGTTTCTTTAACTGTCCTGCTATGGTCAGTGAAGTGTTCTCTGCCTCCCACACCATGTTCCGCAGTCTAAATAAAGGGTACACAGTATCTCAAAATGGTTTGACATGTCCTCTCTTTTTTATACTATTTAGTCACTTTTTAGAATTCATATTCAGGACTTTACATTCAACAAACCTGTTGTGGATTACAGTGTATTATGTACTGAAACAGTTCCTGTGGGATTTAACTACATTCTTTCATACTATTCTTTCTACATATTTATTTATTAATTTACTGTCAGTTTTTTTGTACATTTTTACAACACTACAATGCACAGCATGTTTTAACAAATTGTGTCACAACATTGCTATTTCACAAGTTAATTTTGAATATCCATTACATGAGCTAGGGTTTTCCATCATTTTAGATTTACAGCAGAAAAATTAGGATTGGACTTAGAGCCTTATCTTAGACAGTACAGAAAATGTAAAGTACCTTATTGCTATGCCATTGCTAGTACTGCTATTGTCTATACCCTAGAATAGCTATTTTGCCATTTGGAGCCATTATATCATTTAGTGTTGAGTGGTACGAGCACCCAGGGTGTGGGTCATTTCACTCACAGGGAGGTCAGCATTGAAATGTCAGAGGTTACATATAAAGCCCAGAGCTTTTCTTGCTACTCACAAAGAACAGGAAATCTGGAGAGGATTTCTGGAGTCTAGGTTTAGCTTCAGTGGTTAATGATTACAATTCTAAATTCGCTTTGATATGTAGCAGAGGTGTAATATATATATAGCCTTGGCAAATAATATATATATATATTGCCGAGGCTCATAGGCGGGTACGTTTGCTTGAGTCTTGTGGCTTGCCTCAGCTTGCTCTGTCCTCACACTGTTTGCAATCTTCCAATTTCTCTGCTCTTCTTCACAGTCAAGACAGAAATAGCCATAAGGGCAGCACTAAGGCCACATGGCACCGTGAACCGCTGTGGTTCCATAGGTTCTGCAGGTTCAGCTTGGTTCCCTCCCTTCCTGGCGGACAGAGGACACAATAGGAAGAGGTTGCTTCCCTTTGTGCTGGGCTCCTTACAAATGATGTTGCTTCCCTTCCTCTTATCAACGGCCTCAAAGACAAACAGAAGCAGCCACCAATTACCAGACCTTAGCTCAGCATACATATGAATGGTTCACCACACCCTCCCTTCCCCTTCTCCCCTGTTGATTGGCTCCCTCTGCTGATGATGTCAGGCGACGTCAGTCTCTCCTCTTCTTTGCTCCGGCGGCCGGCTTAAGGCAGCGGGAGGCCAAGGCCCTCATGGGGAGCTGGGTAATGGTCAGTGTGGTGAAGATTGCTAATACAATTACAGCAGCTCTAAAGAAAGGACTGGGGGTAGGAAGCTGTTGTTGGGCATGGGGTGGGGATAGGGTGGTGGGGTGGGGGTGTTGGTGAGGGGAGGGGCAGGTACACCACTAATGGCTTTTTAAAAAGGTTACAGCATGTCGCCTCTCCTTCATAATGGGGCCCGGCTGAGCTGGAAATGCAATTTCCGGGCAGGGTAATGCAGAAGTGTGAGGGGGGCTTCAGAGGGAGGGTCTACAGTGAACGCGCCTGCGCTGATTCGAGCAGTCGATTGGAGGGCGTAACAATAGTGCAGCAAACGCCGTGCCGCTGACATTAATACTTAATGCTAGTCTATCTCAGGTTGAAGTGTTGGGCTGTTATGTATCTAAACACCATTTTCTGGGACTTCCTGTTCGGCCGATGTAGCCGATTTAATGCATTTTTGAAAGGAATTGATGCAATTAAAAATAGCAGTCTTACAAAATTGAGGTTTTCCATTAATTAGCAGAATCAAAGGGACTAATGAGTCCATTTAAAATACAAAATGCTACTGCAGGTTGCATGAGCTGGCACCAATAGGCAACTAATATCAGCATGTACATATAGCTTGCATTGTCCATTAAGCAGGAGTTATGGATCAGCCATTGATAGGAAGAAAAATAGAAAAAAAATAGAATAAGGTAAGAATGAGAAGAAAGAGAAGAAGGGGAAAATCTTATTGCGAGACATTTAGATTACTCTTTATTGGACCGTTAAGTCCAGTTATTCAGCCTTGCAATCACCTGAGGTGAGGTGTTGGCAAGAGATCTCAGATGATCTTAGATAATCAGGCGATGACAGCAAACTCTGTAGTTGCTGATGTTCCCTCTGCTGCTTTGGGAGCACCCCCCCCCCCCCCCCCATGTCTCACCTCATTAATTCATGAAATTCATGAATTCCATACATACACACACACACACACACATGCATATACTCTCTCTCTCTCTCTCTCTCTTTCTCTCTCTCTCTCTCATACACACACATGTATAATTTCCACAATTGTGTATATACATATATATATATATGGACAATTGTGCCTTCTGACAATTGTGTCTTCTGTCTGAAGTTGCATGTGCATGACTATGTATTGGGCTGTACCATAACAACACACAGAGAACATTATATCTAGCATATAGCTTGTATTTTTTTAAATTACGGTGAGAACAAGTTCTTTAGTGACCATCCGAATACACTTTACCGCCCAAGTATCCTATGCATTCAGTGACCCTTTAATCTCCTTCTCTTTTGGTCTCTGATGCCTCCATACTGGCTCTGCATATCTAAAGCGCAGCATATCTACAGCCCTGAATCTATCTGCTTCATGACATTTATCCACCTGAAAGCTATCAGAATAGCTACACATGAATGCCTCTTTATAAGGTTACATTTGTATCAGAAAAGCCTCAGTACATCTGCATAATCCTATAGAATCCTGCAGAAAAAAGATGATATATGAGAGAGGGAGAGAGGGAGAGAGATAGAGAGAGAGAGAAAGAGGAAGAGAGGAAGAGAGAAATAGAGATACAGTGAGCATGCATGATTCAGGTTCAGGAAAGGTTGTTGATATTTGAGCTTGACAGCCAATCAAATTACTGCGCCCCCTTTTCTGCAGTGTTGATTATGCTTGTCCGGTCTGCTATCGCTTCCCAATTGCAGACATAGGGCAGTATATACACTCGTTTCGCCTTAAAAAATCCAGCCAGGACTCCACATAAACACATGCCTTTCCTCACATTGAGCTGTGTGGTCATGGAAGCACCGCTTCCCCCCACCCCCCCACTTGCCTGTGCCACTAAATTCATTTGATAGACAGAATGTCCTCATCTCCTCCTCCTCCTTCTCCTCCTTTTGCACTCTCTTTCTCACCTCCCTGTCCCTCCCTTCTTCTCTCCTCCCTCCCTTCTGCTGACGATTATCAGAGCCTCTGTGACCTCAACCGCCTCTCTGAGTGGAACAGCCCGTCAGAGCCCGCTCATTCCCCACACCTGCTGTTCCGGGATCAGTGCGGAACAGCTACTGCCAGCACTCGCCGATGATTAACAATCCAGGCCTCACTGGCCCTAGACCAGCCGGAGCAAAGGCCCACGTAATGCCTCCAATCCATCAGACTGTGAACTGTGAAGGAGAGATGGAGCACAGGCGCAGCCTCCTTGGGATGACTGTCTGTGGCCAATAATGGAGGATAGAGAGAGGAGGCAGCCAAAACAAACAGACAAATAAAGATAAAGGAGAATGGCACCTGCAGTCTGCCGTCTGGGGACCCTCCCCCTGTGTGTGTGTGTGTTTGAGTGTGTGTGTGGGGCCTCAGCATCCCATAGGGCTGGGAGGGTAGCCGGGATAGGGATGATGAGTGGGTATGGCAGGAATTGGCACAGCGCAGTGGTGGCTGAACAGGCACTGGCAAAGCCACACTAAGTGCCACCGGTGGCAGGGCCACAGGTTCAGATCCTGGCGAACAGACGCGGGGATAAAATGGCCACTTTCGGCTGCCCGCCTGACAGACTGATGTCAGCACCCCTGTGGTTTTCGACACTCATTTTAGTTTGGTAGCATTTGATTAGGTTTTTTTTTTTTTTTTGAGGGGGGGGGTTGCTTTAGAGTGTCCATCAAAATTAGGCTGAGTAATTAGACTGTCACATAGTTCTTATGGTGAATATCCACAGGCAACTCCTAGCTAAGCCGTCAGTTGGTATGTCAAACTTAGCATACCGAACTCAGAGAGATAAATAGCAACATTTTTCTCTCTATTCAGCCTGGGTCAATTTGGTGTACAGGTTTTTACAACTTTATCTTAGTCCATAAATCGATGCAAACGCTAACCTCTGTTAACCTCTTAGCTACATGTAATACCTACATTGTGAATGTTTTGTCTGCCGCGCCTATTTCTGCATTGACTTGACAAATTATTAGTCAGACCACACTCATTTTGGAACTTGCCATTATCCTTTTTAGTTTTTCTTTTTACAAGCATATACCAGATTATTTGTTGATAAAATACAGGCTGTCAGTGCCATCTCAGTTCTGGGAGTTGTGTTCTATTAAACATACGGATCACAGACTAACCTAATCAGAGAGAATGAGATACTTTGGGGTTGTGTAACCAGGGTCGATAAACTTCATTTAAGCTGCTGTGGGCAAGAATAGAACAATCCTTGACCCATGCTCTTTCCACTTGCTTCCCTGCTCCTCTCAATTAGGTTTAATGCTGGCAGCTTTTGTGCAATTTCTAGTTATTCTACTTAATTTTACGGCATTCAGACATAGAAAACCACACAAGGCTAAATTTTTTTTTTCAGGACGGTAAGTCTAACCAGTATTACAGAAATACAGAAATACAGCAAAATGAAATCATTGAAGTATCTAGACCTTCTTTCTTGTATCAAGCAACCTCAGCCTCCCCTGCGCTTCCTTCATGTCTCATAATACACACAGACGCACATGCAGAGCCTTGCCCACTTCATTGGAAATCATCCTTGTGCTTCGCCAAACACGCCACTGGCTGCATGATATTTTCCCATCTCCCAAGTAGCTGCTGTATTACGTGGCATTTACCCACCCGAGCCCCTTCCAATTCCTCATATGCTGATAGAGAGAGCTCCTGAGCAAGGCTTCGGCTGGATGTCACTGTGACATATCAGAATGATTGGAATGGCTGAATGAATGTGGGCCACTGGATGTAGGCTTGGCAAGGGATCTGAGGATTTCATCTCAAGGGATCTCATACTACTGTCAGGTTATTGTGACATATAAACTACTGTGATAAGATTAAATATGCTACTTCATAATTATTAATATTATAAAGCAGATTGCGTACGTTGATTATCTGTTGTTTTAATGTTATTATTACTGCAAGTCAAGACCATGCTATTTAATTAGAGTGAATACGCTGTATTTCAAGCCATTTTGAGCTAGCTAAATGTATGGACTCTGATATATTGCATTATTGTTCTGAAATATGATCAATAAAAAGGGTTAAAGTGTAGGCATATGTACAATAAGTATTTATATGTAAGTACAACAGTTGTAGTAGCTGTATGTTAAGCGGAGCGTTTTGTGTAATCACATAATAATTTTATGAAAAAAAAAATCCTCTCATCAACCTCTCATAAGCTAGTTGTTCTTTCTCCTAGGTCAGTCTAAAAATTGATTCCCAGGCTCCAAAACACTATCTACAAATACAAACAAATAAATGAATTCAGTGTGCCTCTCAAACAACACAGTTTTTTCACAAAGACTGAATACAGTGGTGAGATGTTTTGTTTGGTCCTTGGATCAAATGAAATGGTGGCTTTGTTGGTCAAAAATGTCTGCTTAATAATGTAAATAAACACATACAAAAAACAAACAAATGAGAAAAGAGGCTCTGATAAACAAAACTTGTATTGCTGAACTTTCACAAAGAACTGCAGCCATGGCGACTGATTGTGTCAAGCAGCCAGTGATTCTATGTGAGCAGCAGCTAAGCAACAGCTCCCCCAATGGGGAGGCCCACGGTGACGAGCCCTCGGATGCCCCCCTGCGGTACACATGAAGAAAAGCCCAGTGGGAATCACCAATATTCTACTGGACTGCTGGGCTGGATATGGGAACATTACACACTAAGCACAGAGAAAATACTATAGCACCTCAATGAAACATAACTCAGAGCATTATTAAAAGCCATGAAGGATGTGAAACCTCTGTGTGGTTGGTAGGTCTGAGCAATAATTCCTCTTTGAATAGAAAAAATAATAACCTCTCTTTCTAATTAGGCATAAGACAATAGTCACATAATAAGGACTATTTTAATACAATCATTTGCCCACATGAGGGCAGTGGACTCCTAAAGCAGAAGTCCCCCATTGGTTCAGACAGAATGAGGTCAAGGCGCTGCATTAGCCTCACAGCATGGAGAGAGAGAGAGAGAGAGAGAGAGAGAGAGAGAGAGAGAGAGAAATACGTATTGTGAGAAATCTATTAAATTTCCTTACCGGAGATTTACATTACTTCCCATTCAAAATCTTTGATCGTGCTCTGAATTAAGACCACTGTACAAATACCACCTTTATTTCAATATCCATTTATTGTTCTCATCAGACAATTCATTACAAAACAGAAGATATTTCATTACAACATGAGAGAAAAGTGGAACCTTCTTAAAAAGCATCTTCCCAATTCCATCCATGTGCCTCACAAAATTGTTCCTAATAGATCAGAATGATCGGAATCCAAATGTTTTAAGAAATGCATTTAAACATTTGCATGTAATACATTTGCAAATACCATTCAAACTCAAAAGATGTTAATCCCATGACTGTCTAATACATTGTATTAACAATCAACCAATTATTCTCATTTTGTGCCTTTTTTTTCTAGCACCAAGTGTCATAACAGCTGTGCTTACTCTTACGTTACTGATCAGGCTCAACTTTAGAACTGACCTTGGACCAGTGCTTGAGGACAAAGTCTACAGTACCATTTGCTGTGCATTAGGCCATTAGGTTTCACCGGCTCTCCTTTGCTCTGCGGCTGCTCCTTTAAGACGGCTCAGAGGAGAACTACATATTCAGGCTCGGCAAAAAGCTGCTAATGGAATGGACTCTAGAGGCTTGGCGGACAGTTAGACCGTGATAAACTCATTAGCGGCAAGGGCTAACGTTGGGCAGTCATGGGCCTCTGTGCAGATGGCTGCAACGCTGACTCACATTTTATGAATCAGGTTTTTTTTTCTTTTTGGCCGTTGACAACAAATTGGTCCCAGAGGCAATGGCTGTTGGGCTCCCCGAAGCAAGACTAAGTAGTTTCTGTACACAAAATGGCCTTTTGATAGACTGGGATTCACGTTTTGAGCTGCCTGTGTGTTTAGCTGGGGATATCCCACTAAAGCTGAGGAGAATGTTTTTTTCTGTCCATCTTTCATTTCCTGTTTCGCCATCTCACTACAGGGCCTATTGGAAGCCAAGGCCTATAAAGCCAACAAATGGCCGAGATGAAAATTAAAAGAGGATGTTGCACCCATGTTGGACAGGTCAGAGCACACCGCTTGTAAGCAGCATCTCATTGGCCCAATCAATTGCTTTGGAATGTGTCTGGTCTGCATGCTCCTACCTCTCCATTGGGCCTGAAATGTATGTGGGAACCTCAGCTTTTCAAACACCCTGTCTTTGAGCTTTGAGCTGGTCCGGAAGTGACTTAATCCGTTTGATCAGGTTCCACAGCACCGCTGTGATGGCGCAGCGGTTGAGTACTACAGCGTGACCGTGCGCCTTCACGCTTGTTTCTCTGAGATAAGGTGAGGAGGGGAGGTTGCTGTCACGACCCAGAGCCTGTAGCTTGCTGACAGCATTGAAAGTCATTTTCTTTAAAAAAACAAACAAAATAAAGCAAAGACAAAGCAAAGATTATGGATCGTCCTCAGACATCAAAAGCTTGCCCCATTTTGGGATGTCAAACTTAATCATGCAACCATCTCTGCACAGTGGAGAAATGGATGGGAGTACTTTGCCTCTGGCCTTCAGCAGCTGGTCCAATTCAGAAACATTGGTTTGCCTTCTCATCCGTGGCACAGCCATGCAACTCAGATTCCAGTAATCCCATCACAGATGCAAGGAAGTGAGACTGCATGGAAGTGCCTGTGTTAAAAAAAACATACATTTCCCATACAAAAAAGAAACAGCTATTTACAAAAGAAATACGTTTAGAAATAGGTTCCAGTGTAAGAAAGTGAAAAAAGAGTTGAGTGTGTATGGGAGGGGTGTATGTGTGTGTGGAGAGGTGGAGGTGTGGTGAGGACAAGGATGTTTGCTAGAGGTTTGGAGTGAGACACACATGTATAAGGATCTGTTGTGTGTGTGTGTGTGTGTTCATTTTGACATGGTTCCTCTGATGTGTTAGTGAGTATATTTGTGTTGATCCAGCAAAGAGGAAAACCTTACATCTTACAGAGACTGTAGAGAAAAGAAAACCAGCTGATCATGTGCACAAAAGAAAGACAGTAAGATACGAGGAAGTGACAAAAGGGCAAAGTCTAACGGTGGGGGTGGTGTGAGGAAAGGGACTGTGCAAAATTAAGAGCCGCAAAACTGTCACACCAGGTGAAGGTCACAGATATGTGAATAACATTGTGACATGTCTATTTACAGAAACTAACAAACAGACCAAAAAAAATCTAATCCAGGAATAATTGCTGCTTAAATAAATAAATCGAGTCCCATGTACACAATCAAATCCATGGTAAAAAACCAGGGGTGTGGCACAAGGTTTGATATCTTAAGTCCAGGTGCCATGCCAGCATCCTCCGCTTTCCCTCACTGCAGTCCGCTACAGGTGGTCCGAGTCCTCAGGCATCAACCGGAAGATAAACTAGTGACCAAGAGCCCCCCACGGCCGACACAAGTCATGTAAGACAGAACAGTTGTAGGCCTACCCTAAACACTGAGAACAGTACAGAGCCCGACGTGACTTGTCATCTGCTAGCTGTTCTTGTACGTGGAACACACAACAGCGTGTTTTAGCATCTCCCTCTAGGGGCTTCCGCAGAGTGCGTGTGTGCGTGTGTGTGTTTTTGTTTCGTTCGTTTATGTTTCGTTCTCCTGAGAAGAAGTGTAAAGGCTCTTTGATCTTTTGTAAACGGAGTGAGAGAGGAGAGGAGACTTTGTGGGGCTAACAAGACCGTCTGAGCGGAAGCGTTCTATTTTGGTTTCTGTGGCGACGGCGGAGAGAGTGGGTGGTTGTGGGATGCAGTGAACGCTGTCACCAACTACACTGACTACGACAACAGCCAGCAAAGACAGTGTAGGAGAGTTGCTGAAATGCTCCATGTGTGACTGTGTTAGCGTGTGTGTGTATGTGTGTGTCTGTGTTTATCTGTGTGTGTAGGTCCAGAGTGAGGACTGTCTGAGTCTCATTTCTCTAAATGTTATTGGAGTTGTGGGTGACATTACAAAACAAAGAGTTCTGAGATTGTTAATGTATGCGATGGGTGTCCATCTGAGAGGCTTGTGTAGCTTGCTGATTAAAAGAAATGCTGGAAAATTGGTGAGAAGTGGGAAAATCCCACCTATGAATCTATGGTTGCAGAGGAGAAATTACCATTTCCTTCCCATGAGAGGAAAACATTTGCTGTAGCAGGAGGACAACCCACTATGGGGGATCCTTTGTTTTTTTTGTTTAAAATCAGACACCATTAATGCAACTCTGTACAACAACTGATATTAAAAGACAAAACAAACAAACAAACAAAAAAAACTTTTTTTCAGACACAGAATAAATAAATAAAAACACCTTACACTGAACTGAGTTTCAGTCTTTTCTTTGTTTGTTTTTTTCTTGAAAGTTGTTGAGTCCCATCATATGGGACCCATCGGTTCCCCAGGTATTTAGGATAGAGAATAACGGAGAGAGGCCATTCGGGAAATTTGGGAGGAAAAAAAAATCAGCGGAGTTGGTTGGCTAGTGGAGTTGGCTAGTTGCTTAGCGAGGGGGGAAAAGGGGTGGCGTCAGAGTGGCGTGGTGAGAATGGCAGGGTGGTGTAGTAGGTATGTGGTATGGCAAAGGTGGTGGTGGGGTGGTGGCGTTGGCCTAGACCTGCGTGGAGTAGGAGCGGTAGAGGGTGGCGTAGCGTCCGGCGGGGCCCGGGTGGGCGGCGCAGTGGTGGGGCTGCTCGGCCGGCTGGTCTAGACTTCGCTGGAAATGGAGCGAGACGGTATGAGGACATCGGGGGTGGCGGGGAACCGATAAGGCTGATGGTCATGTGATCTCAGTGAATGGTGATCCCCGTGGAGTCTGCTGGGGAAAGCCAGAGAGAGAGAGAGAGAGAGAGAGAGAGAGAGAGAGAGAGAGAGAGAGAGAGAGAAAGAGAAAAGAGGGTGGGGGGAAGGAAAAACAAAAGAAAGCAAGAGAGAAGGAATGGAAGAAAGAGTGAGAGAGAAATAGATCGAAAGACAGCAAGAGTAAAAAGGAAAGGACAGGCAGACAGACAGACAGGCAGAAAGAAAGACAGACAGACAGACAGAGACAGACAGACAGAGGTGGGGGTTATAGTACATGAAAACAAAAGCAAAAACGGGAGGTTTAGGCAGGTGGAACGACACTTCCACGTGAAGAAAACAAAAATAAGGATGGCAGAGAGAGAGCGAGGCGAGTGTGAGGGGACAGATGACGGCTGACATGAAAAGAAGGACACGGCATGGTGAAGGATGAGACTGCTTAGCCTGTGGCAGGAGGCGCAGGATTTAATCGAATATTAACAAGGCCTGGGTGCTCCCTGCTCCCAGTGGCTGTAAATTTAGGCCATAGAGGTGCTGACTCAACATCTCCTGCCAAATTGCTTTCCTAGTAGTAGCGCAAGATGGGGGAGATGGGGGGGGGGGGGGGGGGGGTTGGGTGGGTCTGGGTTGTGTGAGGGGCGTCTGAGCGGGCGGTGGGGGGCTGTTCGAATTAGGCGAGGACCAACAGCAGACCCGTGGTGCACTGAAGAGGATCAACACTGCACCACCACTCCAACTCCCCAAGACTCACACTCATGGGGATCCTCTTCTGGTCTGCGTTAGTCTTCTCTCCAATCCCAGTGGCAAGCCTTCTTACAGTGGATCGGGAAGGGATATGAAGAAGGCCCTCAGCACTGCACAACTGGGAGGAGGCTTAGGCAGGCTTTTGTTTTCTCCAGCTAGTGTGCATGCTGTCCAGGTTTGTCCAATGACACTGGGGTGGAGGGGTGGGGGGGAGGGTAAGGAAGGGGTGCGGTGAGTCAGTCAGTGTGGGTTTTTTTTAGTAGGGTAGAGCACATTGAAACAGATGTGGAGAGAGGAAGACAGTCACTGTGGAACTGCTGTGGTGGGACACAGAGAAGGCTGGTTGGGTAGTGCAGTGGCACTTTGGGAGAGGGCGGTGGGTGGATAGGTGGGTGGCACAGTGGGTGACCAGACAGAGTGTGGGCATGCGTGAAGGCAGAGTAAAGAGTAGAGGTGTGGGGTGGGGGTTAGAGGGTGCTTACTTGGGGAGGGGTCAGCCGGGACGGACAGAAGGGTGGGAAGGAGGGGTTGGGGGGGGGGCTTGGCTGTTGGCCAACACCCCCCTCTGTGTGACGCAGGCCGGCCGCTCACCCACCCCCGCCCCTTACCTGAGAACCACTTAACTTTTCGAGTGGACTGTCCACGCAGGGCAGCGAGACCATGGGCACGCCCAGCACGGACTCAGGCCGCTGGGGTCGGGCAGGTGGCGGCGGTGGAGGCGGTGAGTGCTGGAAGTTGTTGATCACGCACGTCACCTGTTAGAATCGAAACAACGGGAGACACAGACAGGAGCAGTTTTTGGCAAAAAAAACAAAACAAAACATAACAAACTAACACACAGAAAACAATCCTGCTTGGATAACATTTCCCACAGGTGCAGCTGTCAGTCAAAAGTGCATGTATGCACTGAGTTCTTAAAACGTTATGCTGGAAAAGCAAATGCTAAAGAAAAGCTAAAGAAAATAAAACCAAATATTAAATCAGTGGAAATCCATCAGAATGCTCAAATGTTTGGTCTGTTTATGCCTAGGTCTGAAGAGTTGAAATGCTCGGTAATCTCTTATGTATATTTAAGGGCCCACAGAAGGAATGTTGATCTCCTGTTGCCTGTTTGTGATGATTGTATTTGAACAAAAGCTCAAGACATTGAGCATAGCAGATTAAATGCGATTTTGCCTTAAACTTATAATGAGGTATGAGGAAATCTCACAAAAAAGGACTTCTGTGAATGAATGCACATACACAGTCTCCGTAAATCCCTTGCAACTGAGACATAATCCGAATTGTGTGGACTCCCCACTAACTTCTACTTAAGTCTTTATCACGCTCTGCACAAACCCATCCCTGCAGCCAGCGGCTGTCTCCTCACCAGGAAGATGGCGATGGCGGCTCCCGTGAAGAAGCCGGCCAACACGTCGGACCAGTGGTTGCGGTACTCGGCCACGCGCACCACCCCCACCAGCATGGCCAGGCACAGCAGCGTCAGGCTCACTGTGGGCTTGGCCAGACGGGTGCCTTTCGTCCGAGACACCAACGTCACGTACATCTGAGCAGAGGAGCGGAGAGGAGAGGCCCAGGAAAAAAAACACACATGTACAATGCATTTTGATATCAGCATGCATATTCATGTGTTTGTGTGTGTGTGTGTGTGTGTGTCACCAATGTCATGTACATCTGGGTAGAGGAATGGAGAGGACGGATCCAGGAAAACAACACACAATGTACAAAACATTTTAATATCTGCATGCATATTCATGTCATCTTTTCAACTCAGCTAATAAGTGTGTGTGTGTGTGTGTTTACCTAATGCAGTGAATGGTGGTGATCATAATAATGGAATTCAAGCTGAGAGAGTCTCAGTGAGGGTGAGGGGTTTATAGGGGAGAGCTATCTCACAGATGCACCTGAAATAACCCCTTAATGTCAGGACATAACCCTGTGCCCTGCTCTGACACAGGGTCACTGACTATATGGATTACTTGGCTAACCACGCTCGGTAAAAAACAGCAGTCCATCTTACTGTCTAAGGCTGACCTTCATTCGACAGTGCTTGTACTCCTGTGCATCATTAAATGATGGATGTCCCCTTATACTGTGTGTGTGTGTGTGTGTGTGTGTGTGTGTGTGTGTGTGTGTGTGTGTGAGAGAGAGAGAGAGAGAGAGAGAGAGTAAGGGAGAGAAGGAGAGAGAGAGAGTGTGTAAGAATGATAAATGTCCCTCTGTTCTCATTATATGTGGTCAACAACATCAAGCTTTTACTGAGTGTCTGTTTGAGTGTGTATGCGTGTGTGTGCCTGTATGATAGATAGACACAGACATAAAGTGTTGCCTGTCTCTCTCTGCAGGCTTGCGTAGGGTGCATTCTCACATGCTTGCATGCTTGACTGTGAGGAGTCTGAGTCTGTGTATTTGTTTGTGTGTGTGTGTGTGTGTGTGTGTGTGAGTATTTGTGTTTGCAAAAGTACACATGAATAATGAACACGCGTTCTCACCACCGTGTAGACTGCCGAATAAAGGCTGAGCGCGGCGTCTTTGGAGGGGAAGGACTTGCGTGCCGAGGCAACTACCAGGGGGTTACCCGTGCAGGCGCGCCGCTCCGTGATGTACTGCATGGCCGACTGGCAGCCCAGCGCCGTATAGTTGGGCCGGCACGCCGTCAGGAAGTGCGGCGTCTGGTTGCCGGTCACCACCTGGCCAGCATTCGCAAAGATGCTGGTGGTGAAAAGGCCAAAGGAGTAAACGCCTGAGAGATGAGAGACGGGTGGAGAGAAGAGAGAGAGGGGGAGAGAAACAACAAATTATTTAAAGACAACTTTAACCAACAACTTTAAATGATATTCAGTTAATGGAACACTGCATTTAAAGGTATTAAGATTTAATTTGACATATTTGCCTTTCATTAATAGAATGTGACAGGTCAAAAGCCTGATATTATATTTTATTTTCCTTACTTTTCCTTACCTTACTTCCCTTACTAGAGAGTGGGTACTTTACACTGGCAATTTTATTTCAATACCAGTTATGCTTGGATGGGTGCGTATGTGTGCATGCTTGGATGGGTGCGTATGTGTGCATGCTTGTGTGGGTACCTGCATGTGTGTGTGTGTGTATATACTGTGTGTGTGTGTGTGTGTGCTTTTATTCTCAAGAGGGCATGCTGAAACCTCCAAAAAATACTTGTGTGGGTGTGTGTCCCTGTAGTTGTACCCACCAAGAAAGCGTATGATGCGTCTGAAAAGGGGGTTGAAGTAGCAGCAGTCTGCGGTGACTATGGTCTTCTCCTGGGTGCCCTCCGCCTTCAGGAAGAACACCATCAGCTCTCCCATCAGGATCTGCAGCACACAGACACAGGAATGAGCTGCCAATAACTGCAAAAGGGACACTCCACAGGGTTTAGTGCCATCTGGTGGTGAGATCTTAAATTTCTCTGAACCTTTAGCATGTAGAAGAATTTACAGTGGCCATAAGGTGCCATAAAAGTGCTAAAGGCTTTCTGGGCTACAACAGAAAAATGGAAGAATATCTTATGGCAGACTAAGATAGAGAGGATATGTTCCTTACGAGAGAGTTCCCTACATTAAAAGTAAGCCAGCAGTCAGCTAAAAAAAAAAGCCAGACAAACACAGACAACATTCTCTTTCCAAATGCAGTCTAAAATTGACATGACTCATAAAAACTAACAAGGCTTTTTTCCTTCCTGAAGACTGCATTAATACAGGCCTGTCGAGATCAAGGTTTTTTTAAATGCAGTTAAGAACGAGTCGAGTCTGAGTCTTTGAGGAAGCAAGTTCGAGTCAAGATATATATTTTATCATTTTAGTTGACTATTAAATGTACACTAGGACACTACTTCATGTCTATTTATAGAATGTATTCAGGTATTTATATATATATATATATTCTATTTGCAGTAGTATGCTGGAGAAGGTTCAGGATTTTTGATGTCACCACAAATCCATTATAAAACCTAATACACTATACTGTATTTCCACACAAGTTATTCATATAAGAACTTGGCTTTGCCTCCCTAGATCTGTTTACCCAACTATGCCAGACACACCCTCAAGAGACCCTGTAGCTGATGGGTAAATGCTGTACCTTTGTAAGGTTGGCTACTCAGGGGCACTGACATGAACAATGGAGAAAGGATACAGAGATTTATATTTTTAGAAATCCCTCGGTAGCCATGCAACATGGACCTGCACGCCATGCACTGTCACTTCATAGGAATAGTGAACAGAATGGAAAACCAGTGTCCCTTGATAGTGTGCAAAGACGGATTCTTCACTAACCCTTTACTCTAATGATAACATTCTGTGCTTTCCTTGTTTATTTGCTCGTTGAACACCCTGTTCCCATGCAATATGGCGCTGAACATCAATATGAATATGACTGTTCAAAGTGTTCCAGTATTGTCACTCGCCTATGCTCCATTTGGAGTTCAAAACCCCAAAAGCCAATAATCATTTTCTACGCAATTGCAGTGAAATTGCAATAATGTATGCTTGACTTGCTTATGGCAATAAAAGTGAGTCAAGTGCTGTATTTGAATTTGACTGAATATTCCCTGTTCTTGTACGGAAACAACGACTACACTCCATGTTCAGGTAAACAAAAAAAAAAGATGCTAAATTCGTACAGTGATCCAAGCGCTCTAATTGTTCACTGATTGGTTGATATGATGCATAAAGACAGATGGAGAAAGAGAAGACTGCCGCATTCCTGCAACACAGTGGCGTAAGTAAGCCCAGGAGCAATGGGTTAGATTTCACCGCTGCAGACTCGAGATCTTATAACACAAGGTAAGAAGTGTGCTTTAATTACAGCCGGAGTGCTCTCACACCATTCTTCAACTGCATCATTTACTGTATAAGAAACGAGTGCTCTCATTATGACAGAGGAATGTGATATATCAGGGGTAAACTTTGGAGCTGGTTTCTGCGCCGTTTCGTGCAAGCAGACCAGAAGGACAAGTTGAGGGGGAATGTTGGGAGCCTCTGCAACTAGGCAAGGCCAAAAACTCACAAAGGTACGCAGCATTGGTCTCAGCGGTGCATCACACCTGCACCTGCCAGCTCTAGAGCTGTCCTCCCCAAGACCCCTTTAAGCAGCCTGCAAATCCACATTGACTGTCTGGCCATCGACCCAACATGTTGGGCAGGGGTGTACGTGTGTGTGTGTGTGTGTGTGTGTCAGAGAGTGTCTCTGGGTGTGCCTCGGTGTGTTTGCTGTAGTGGGGGGTAGGGGCATGCAGGAGAAAGCTTCTACCCGACGCCTGGGCCAAGAATAGCCCGCTGACCGATAACGCTCCCTCCGTCTGTGACATCAGCGCCGGCATGAGGGCGAGGACGAGAAGAGACGGGAGGAGACAGCGTGTCCTGCTCCTCACCCATGCGTCTGACGGCGCATCACTGAAGGAGTCTTGACAGCTCAAGGGGTGCACTGGATTATGTGTGTGTGTGTGTTTTTGTTATGTGAGCAGAGTATAGTGTCTGGTCTCCATCCCTCTCTCTGTTTGTCTGGCCTCTCTTTTTGTTTCTGTGTGTTTGTTTATGTGTGTGTGTGTGTGTGTGTGTGTGTGTGTGTGTGTGTTAAAGAAGGGAAAAGAGAATGATTAAGATGTAGTGTGCTGGGGACAGGAAAGAGAAAGACATTTAGCAGAAGGAGAGTTTTGTTTGTGTTTGTGTTTATGTTTGCGTGCGTGGAAGTGTGTATGTGTGTGTGTGTGTGTGTTGTGACTGTGACTAATGCTAATGTGCGCGGCACACCCTTAATCAACTCTTGCTGGGACAGAGTGGTAATTAGCGTTTTGGCTGCACGCTCTCCTTCAGCCAGAAGGGGAGAAGGCTTCCCAGTTAAACAGCTGAGGGTGCTCATTCAGAGCTCTGCACGTCGTCGCCTCATTTGATCTGGGAGAAGAGCTGGCCGCAATTACGGCAATTCTCTTCCAGTGGAGAGTCCAAATTGTGGCCTAGTTCAGTATTGGAGGGTGCCGTTGGGACGACAGAGGGGTGGAGGGGGTCTCACAAAACGATCACTTACAGTAGGTTTATGGGCTCTGCACAAACTTTGGTGCCTGTGCATGAAAATATGCTGGGCCATTAATCTCTTCATACACAAGTTGTTTCCTCTTCTCTTATGCTAAAAGATCTTCTTCTCAAAGCATTTACCACCAAAAATACAACTCACAAATACACACAGTGTTAGCGCTGTGCCAGTGCTACGTAAGCACACAGCACTGCATCCACACTGCAGATAACCACACAACTCTAAATATCACTCCTAATTAATCCATTAACGCTGTTGTCTTAAAGGTCAACGGCGTCATCATCACAACATGACACTCAGCCCCCCACTATCTGACAGTGGCATTGGTAGCAATGCGCTCCACTCATCCACACCGTGCCAGTGAGGAGTAGTTCGGCAACGCGCCTTAGCCTGGGGTCCCTTATGCCTTCCTAGAGGGGCTTTTGACCTAAATGTAAATATTGTGCTGCCCTTCTGAAATGATTCCACTCTCCCTGCGGCTGTGTGAAAGGCTTTTTTTTTCTCACCAGATAATGGGGAAAACGGAGAGTACTGGCAGGACTGTGATCATATAAGGGCAGGCTGTTAAGCTGCCTGGCTTGCTTGTCAGTCTGCCTGTCTTTCTGTCTGTCTGTCTGTCTTCCTCTGAATGTATTGTTTTTAAGAGCTGGGAGTGACTGACTGACTGACTGACTGGCAGATGGGTGCCTTGATGGAGGGATCTCCCGCTCATCTCATCTCTCTGGCAGCACGCTGTCAGCGCGCCATGATGTTTGTGTTTGCGCATTTGATCGATCGGCGCGTGTTTTCGAAGGAGACGACGGGAGGAATAACTGCGACTGCTGGGAGAGCCAGAGTGAGCTCACACGTTTATTTTCTCACCAGGAAAAACAAACAGCCTCGGTGTTTGTGAAGACTACACATACAAGCACTGTCAAAGACCCCAAGTTTCTATTTGTATATCTGTGCACCCAGTTTTGCTGATGTTTTGACGACAAGCTATTATAAATAAATTATAAATGGATGAATAGAAACAAAAAAAAAATACAACTTTTGCATGCAGGAATGTTTTGTCTGAATTCCATGCAACTTTGATATTGCGCTCTCTCTCTCTCTTTCTCTCTCTCTCTCTCTTTCTCTCTCTTTCAGTTCAAATCAATTCACTCTTTTTTTGCACGCCAAAGCAGAACAAATTTATGCACAGTATGATGAGGTACAAAATATGACAAATATAGTCAAAAGACAAATGTGTGTATACTATGAGTGTGTGCTGTGTGTGTGTGTATGTGCATGTCTCTGGGCATGTATATTTAAATGTATTGTCTTTCTCTCTTATCTCTCTTTCACAACCCCCCCTCTTTCTCTCTCCTGATATAGAATACTCTTATTGCACCCCTTTTAGTTAGTATTTATATTTTTTCATTTCATTTTCCTTTCCCTGCAGTTCCTCACTGTGAGAGCAATCATGTTCTCTTCCGTCTTCTCCTCTATGTCTCCTCTATCCTGTTTTGACAGCTACGAGCTAAACCAACTGGCAGATGGTGGGCCCACCAAGTGAAATCCAAATGAGTGAAAAAAAAAACCCCACTGTAACAAGCAGGCTGCTAATATAGAAGAAAGAGTGATGAGAAAGAGGCTGGAGAGGAGGAGAGACGGAAAGGAGAGAGAGACGAAAGGTGACAGGCTAAAGTGATGCATATAAAACGAGTAAAAATGGAATAGGACTCACTAATAATCAGAGTAATTGCAAAGGACACACATGTTCTGAGAAGTGGGAGAGAGATCAACCTTGTTCACACACACACACACACACACACACACACACACACACACATATACAGCACTGCACACATACAGACAAGTATTCCACATGAATGAATGAAGTGAAATTTTGTACACCTCAGACAGGAGCTCTTATGCGCTATACCAGAAAGACCAAGGGGGCACTCTACCAAACAAGTGTCCTCTCACGTATGACACCATAGATCTCCATCTGACTATGTTTAAGGAGCACATCACCCCGAGGCACAACCTCAGACTAGCATTATAACACTGTACCGCTGTGATCCACTGTAGCTGGGAAATACTGTCTCTTTCTGCTTGAGTGCATCAGAGTGTATGCCACTGTGTGTGTGTGTGTGTGTGTGTGTGTTTGTATGTGTGAGTGTGTCTAAGAAGGGGAAAATGGGCGAGATGGTGATTGATTTATAGCTGTAGATTGCACTGTGTGCTCTGCTGAGGATCTGAGTGCTGTGGGAATGCTCAGGCAGCTGTGAAGAGTGGCTGGCTCAGGCTGGCTGTGCGGAACCAGCCCTCCCGTGGCACACAGAAATGCCACTCAGATTGAGCAGACCTCACTAAACAGGTTTGTGGCTTCGAAATCAACCAGGCAGAGCTTCACCTTCTGCCATCATTGTTGGGCTGACAGTTTCCCTCCTTTTTTCTCTTCTTTCTTTGTATTAATTCTCGTCTATCATTTTTATCTCTCTTTCTCCCCCATCCTTTCCCTTAAAAATAACATGCTGTCTCATCCCATCACCCTCTGCTCCCCCTCCCGCTCTTCCTGTCTCTGCCTCGTCGCCGCCTCCGGCTCCGGGAGGAGCGCTGCTGTGGCCAGGGCCGGTCCAGTGAAGACCGAGCGAGCTGACATATGCTGAAATGCCACTGAGTGCTTCCCTCCTACTCGGCCCCCGAAAGCCTGGCACTGCCATCTGCCTCTTTTGCCCAGGTGCCACGGCTCTGCCCTCCAGGGCTTTGGTGACGTGTATGGGCAATGACCACAGGGCCTCAGGGGCATTTTGTCCCTCTAGTCTCCAACTCACTTGAGTTTCAAAATAAAAAAAAAATGCATGTGAGCGCAATATTAATGTTAAATTTTTATGGGATTATTGTACATTATATACAAATGCACATGCTACATTTTTGATAAATCCTTAAAGTATACCACAACAATGTACCACAACAGACCTGATAGCAATACAGGAATGCATAAAAGCATTATGCATAACTATTATTGAATTGATTTGAACAGTCATACAGAATAGTGTACAGACTGCTGACAGAGGATGTTTGTGATGCTCGATTTAGTCTGAATGAAATCTGCTGTGACACCACCAATTGCCTTCAAATGTCAAATGATAATAAATGTCATCTATTTCTCTTTGCATAATGCACCTATACCCGTACAATATGGGAAATATTAATGCAACTACACATGCTATTTAAAAATAAACATAATGAAAATGTAAATTTCAAAAGACAAGTGGCTTGGGCTATTGGAGAGTTAGCATTCCCAGGTTGAACTACTGTGTAGCCAGACATTATTAGTATGATCTCCACAGCAGGTGTTCAATAAGGAAGGCAAAGCGCAGCGAGAGACAAGAGAGGGTAAAAAAGAAACTTTACCACATTTTTAAAAGCTGTTGTCTCTCTGTGCTGATTTGCATGACTGCTAACACATCCTGGGGAGCTGTCAGCCCTTGGACAGGAAGTGTTAATTAGGAGGCCCGATGCGAGAAGCGGGAGAGAAATAATGGCTTCAGCAGCGCTGGCTCAGAAGCCTGTCATGCGTTCTTTATTAGACATTCACTGTCTGAATAGAAGCACACATGAGTGTGTGTGTGTGTGTGTGTGTGTGTGCCTGATGTTGCTGTTGGCCTGTAGACACATGCCTTTAAGTGTTTACATATAGAGCACAATCTAGGGTATGGTGTTGTGATAAACAAATGGATTCACACCTCTGTCTTATCAGAGTCATAACTACACAGATGATGTCAACATTTCATAAAGCACCTGCTGAAGAAGGAAAATTACAGACTACTATGGGACAAAAATATAAATCAGTATTCTTTGTGTGTGTGTGTGTGTGTGTGTGTATGTATGCATGCATGGAATATGTGCCTGTGCAGCATGTGCTGCAAGACAGGCTCTCCAAATGCAGCGCATGCCCCCGGCCAATTGTGTGTGTGTGTATGGCTGAGTTACACATGCATGAAGGAATCAAATAACCAAAGATGGAAACTAGTGAACTGAAGTTCATGCATGTGATTCAGCACAGCATAAAGGCCACCATTTTCAAGAATCCCAGCAAGATCAAATCCAAGAGCGCATAATGACCTCATTGCAGACTGCATCTCTTGGGAAGTTGCTGGATGGACAACAAAGAATGTTTCAGTTGCGTGATTGCGATCAAGTCTGTTTGTAGCCTATTTTGAATTTGAGTCAGGATGAATCCATACAGGCTAATCTAAGATGCGTGCTGTCTGGTGATCTGCCTTCAGAAGCAACCGCTCAAAAGCTGCAAATACATTTAAATCAAAAACATTTATATCTATCTAATCTATCTATGTGACGGGAGACATCAGTGCTAGAAGACTCAAACAGGGGATAAGACCTTGAGACAAGACTGACAGTGGGGTTGGAGTTTTCAGGTATTTCCAAATGAATTCCCACAGGGTAAAAGCATAACAGATGGTGCCCTCTAGAGGTTTGGTACTGCAGCAGCGCTTGTGCTGGGCTGACACGATGGGAATCGCTGTCCAACTTTTCCAGACTAGCTACAGGTAGGCCACCAGTAAGAGTGCACTGTAGGAGAGTTGGGAGAGACTCTTTGTCTGTGAGTGCCAGTGTAAAAGTCAGTCGGTGAGCGTCGAGACGAAGCCATTGAAGACGTTCGTGACTCAGGGCCTGACTGGATGGTCAATCTGTATCTCCACTGCATCAGTCACATAACTCATTGCAATGGAGCCATGATAAAAATTAATCAAGTGATATGGTGGATTACATGTTCTCCTGGAAAAATAAATCACATAATAATTCACAGACTGTGCTAGTGGGACATGGTAAGAAAGCCATTACAGTACAGAGATCTATCTATTCTGAAATGAGAATTTTTTTTTTGAAAATAACTTTTTTTTTCTTAAAAGGAGTGCCAAGTGGTGTAATTTGTACTGAGGTTTCTGGTCTGTTGATGACGTGTGTGTGTGTGTGTGTGTGTGTGTGTGTGTGTGTGTGTGCTTTGAGGAGAGAGCGGTGGGTCCAGCTCTGTCTGAACCCTGAGCAGACGGAGGGCCTGTACCAGGTGCTGCAGATTTCACGCTCACTGGCTTTTCTACAATCTTAGTCCTTCTGGTCCACACACACACACACACACACACACACACACACACACACACACACACACACACACACACACACACACACACACACACACACACACACACACAAACACACACACACACACACACACACACACACACACACACACAGCAACATGCATCCACGTATATTAGTATGCTGCCTATATATGCATCCATGTATATTAGTATGATGCCTATATATAATAGGTATGTAACTATGCATTTACACTCATTATTCTACTCCAGAAATATCCAAACATTAGATTTCTCTGTGTGCAGGTTTCAACAAGTTAAATTTATATTTAAAATGCCTTTGCAAATGACCTCACTCCCTTTCCAGGAAGTTCTAAACCAAAAATGTTGTCTCAGAATTACTTTAGGGCTTCAAAGTTTCATGAATTTCATTACAATGTGATGTATACCATTGAGAAGAACTTGAAATACTAAACAATAATAATCTGTGCTGGCAATAATTCACCAATGCTGAATAGAGGTTAAGTATTGACATAATTAAGGCCAACTGAAAAGTAATTAAGACTTACTACTAATACACACTGAGACATCTAAGGCTTGATATCCACATCAGCATAGCAAATGTACTTTTATGGCCCTTTTGAGACACTGAGAAATCCCAGATAAAATCACATAGTTGCCACACACATTTTTGTGCTAATGTGCACACACACTCAGATACCCTTCTCCTCTCAGCACTCCCACCTCTCAACACACGCACACACACACACACACATTCACACAAACAGACTCACACAAACACACAGCTTCCTAAAAGAGGAGGGGAGCTCCACGCAGCTCACCAATCTGTTCACAGTCCCTTAGTGCTGTCACCCAAAACAAAAGATGAGGACATCAATTTCCATAGATGTACACGCCTACACACACACACACACTCGCAGACACACTCATTAAACCATTCACACACTTTGTGAATGATGTCATTCATATTTCACTCTCACATGCACATGTTTATACATGCTCATTGAAAGTATTGAAAGTTAAATAGAGTCCACCCACTCCAACACTCCTTGCTTCATTCACTCTCCACCTCTCACTCTCACTCTCTCACTCACTCACTCAGTCAGTTACTCACTCACCGTCAGGGTGGGGATGGCGGTGACCAGCGAGTAGACGAGGACGGGGGGGACCTTGCTGGTGTGCTCGGGTCCTGGGTAGGGCTTGGAGAAGGCCTTGTCGTAGCAGAAGAAGCCCTGGATGTGCACGGGGAAGGTGTCGGTGTACTCAAAGTAGTACGCCAGGAGCACGGTGCCGGCCATTATCACCAGCTGGAAATAGAACATGATCCGCAATGGTTAGGAGAGAGAGAGAGAGAGAGAGACAGAGAGAGGAAGGGAGGGAGAGAGACAGAGAGAAAGAGAAAGACAGAAAGAGAAAGGAGGAGACAAGGAGAGGAGGGGCGGCGGCACAGCCCAGCAAGCGTAACCCCTCAACCTTGCTGAGAGAGGCACAGAAGAGAAAAGGAAATGAGAGAGAGGGAAAGAGAGAGAAAAAGAGAGCGAGGGAAAAAAGAAGGGAGAGCAGTAGTGGGAGTACTCCTCATTGAGGGTTACTTAAAGCAGCTAATCTGACGTGCTAGAGGAAAGGGGTGTTAGTAAGTGCGTGAGTGTGTGTGTGTGTGTAAGAGAGAGAGACAGGGAGACAAAGAGAGAGAGGGGAAGGAGGAGTGGAGGGGGTTATCTATTAGGGGTACTCATTCTGACAAAGAAAAGAAGCACACAGCAATTGCTTTGGTACTCCAAAAGAACCACAGACAATAATTTAACATCAATAACAAAAAAAGATAGTAGCCAAGGATAGATAGATACTTTATTGATCCCCAAGGGGAAATAAGGGAATTGGATAGAGAGATAGAGAGAATCCAAAAATGAAGGAGAGAGAAGGAAGAAAAAAGGGAGAATATGCTGCTTATTCCAGTTGAACACAAATGCAGGTACAAATGCAGACATGTTTGTGAATGCATTTGTCCTTAGTAATCATTACACACTACTGTAAAACAGCGTGATGTAAAAAAGAGTATTTGATGACTGAGCAACAAAACTATTCCTCTGTATCAACTACATTTTACAAATACAAAAAGATGCAACAGAAAATGTGTTGGCATGTACTTGTCTCCATGTTGTTTTCATATTTATATGATATCCATTTTGAGAGGAGAGTAAATTGGTTCTGTTTTTCTATTGGTGGATAAAGCGGGGTGGCATGGATGAGGGTAGGGGGGCTTGGTGACAGGAGCCAAATATTTTGGGCAGTAGATATATTTGACCACATGCGCACAAATATGCTCAAGCACACAGACACAGAGACACTCATACACACATTTTCTCTCTCTCTCTCTCTCTCTCTCTCTCTTTCTCTCTCTCTCTCTCACACACACACACATCCATACACACAACCATACACCCACACAACGCACAAATATAATGAATGCAGATCCATCCTGTCAATAACTGTCATGCCAAGCAAACGATTTACAATCCTTTTATGTTTTCCTAAATTTAGCATAAACCTCTCTGCTACCACATATTTACTTAATACTTTAGTTGTATTATTCACTGAAACACACTCATCTGCATCATTTGCATTATTTACTCAAACACTACCCTATGATGTACAGATAAATAACATAGAACTACATACTATACTGTATATTTTCATCTATAATAAAATGTTAGTAAAGTTCTGTAAAAAAATGTTGTTAGTAAAGTTTCTTTGTCAAATAAGATGGCTTTCCATGACCAGTGGAACAGTGACTCGGAGCTTAAATGCATTTTTTAAACTTTAGCGATGATTCATCAACTTGTTTTTAATGGATTCGTCATTTGATGTCCTCTTTGAAAGACATTACATCTAAGCATAATTTGGTCTGGACATTAGTCATGAATATCATGAGGCTGCTGCATGAATCATGATGCTGAGTGATGCTGAGCTCTGGGACAGAAGGGCTCAGTGCTTCGGGTATGCCACAAGCCAGAAAAGTTCAAACTTACAGAGGAGGAAAGAAAGCTCTTGATGGTGCCGCCTCCATTTCATGTGCTATGAAACTTATTTTGCTCATTATCGCACTAATGACGTGGAGTTTGTGATGGAAAGTTCTGGATTAGACTGATGAGATATGCTCTGGTGTCATTTGATCAACGGGTTTACAGTGTTCCAACATTTCTATGAGTTCATATCTGTCCCTAATTAACATCCTTTTTTTCCATGTGTAAAAACCTCAGAGTCCCAAATGATGGCAATTCCATTGGTGCATTTCTGTTGGAACCTTAGACTTCTACTTCCACCTCACCTTCGGTTGATACAGTGACAAACAGGAAGCATGTGGCTCATCACAATGAGTTGTGATATGACCTGGGGCACTTAAGCTCCAACATGCACCAAAATCATACACTTTATTAGGAACTATTTCAAATGTAACATCACCATATGAGGAACAGTTTTCCATACACTATGCTGAAAATATTATTTCTATGCTGTGAAACCCTAAATGTGAATGTTTGAACTGCAAAGTCTAAAGCTAGTTCATTGATTAGGCAATCTACCACCAAGAAAAAGATCTTTAACAGCAAATTGGTGTACCAGCACTGTTTCTACCTGTCTCATAATAGCTACAGATCATAAACAAGTACTGTTAATGTTGGGAGACAGTGCCCTTTGCCTGCTTTTGAAATGATTCCCCTTAGAGAGGAACTAGATTTCCCCCTACAAGTGAGTGATGGCTCCACTCCATTTAACTATACAGTAGCTTCTGTCATTCCCTGTCAGACACATACACCAGCAAATCTGCCCGTTTTTCCTTCCCGTCTTGGGATGTCTGGTCGTACCCTTCATTAGTGTTTGTGGTGCGAACAAGGATGCTCTGGGGTGTGTCTGATGTGGCAACCCCTGGGAAACAGCAGGGTGCGGCATGCATTTGTGCGTGTAAGGTACAGAGTTTTCTTTCACCGTCATCTGTCATGATGCACAGCCAGGGTCATGCATCCGTGGTTATGGAGGCAATATGGATTTTTATTTGATAATTCTTTCCAGAGATATAGTACATTAGCTATAGACAGTGCCTATATGAAGGCTTTTAAATTCCTGAGGCTGTTGCTCACAATGGGTCTGACTAAGCAATGACGTATGGGATGAAATGGATGACATGGATGATTAAATCAGCAGTTTGAAGCTGAATACCCCGAATACCCCGCTACTTAACAAACGATGCCCATATCTTATTTAGACAGCATTCTTATTTAAACACGAGTATTTTCTACTATTCAGCATGCATTAGCATTTGCTGGTATTGGGGTTTGTCAGCAAATGTAAGTATCAAATCAGCATATACTGACCATACTTATTTTTATCATCTAAATTCAGGCAGCATCTAATCCTGGCTGAAAAGCTCTGTGCCTGCCTTTACAGTAGCCTACTGGAACACTTGGCAGGATCCACAACTCTCTGATGTCGTGGAACTAATTTAGTCACGGTCTTGGGTCAGTGCCGGCCTTGGCTTTGAGAGCTCTGTGGACCTGGCTGCTTGCTGAGACATCAGAGCCTCTGGCACCAGAATTTATGTCAGACAAAAAAAAAAAAAAAGAAGCACAGTGCTGGTCCGCTAGCAAAAGTCCAATATGGCACTGGACAAAAAGAGGCACACAAGCTCAATGAATAAATTGTGGACAAAACATTCATAACCAAGATGGGAGACTGAGATGGAGGGAAATAAAGGGGTGAAAAAGAGAGAAAAAGAGAGAAAACACACAAATCCAGAAAACAAACCAAAATAGGTGCAGTCCCCAAAAACACAGCAGGTCACCTTAAAAGAAAAGGGCACTCTGCCACATAGGGGATGAAGGCCCTTATTCCAGATGGCAGGCAGGAGGTCATTTTGCCCTTTTGTAAAATCCTGCCCTCCCACACAGAAGAAATGCTGTGCCTTTCTGCACAGGGCTCTTGCTAATCAGGAAGGTTAGCCTCTGTCAGGCTATCAGATGCTAATATTTACAAAAATACTTGTTGAAATGTTCTGCTGTGTTTCCAAGTGCCTGAATAAAACCAGCCTTGAAGCCCCTCTTGCCTGGCTACTTCCAGAAAAAAAAACGTAGCATTTTTATCCTTTTGCATAAAATCCTACACACACACACACACACACACACACAAACACACACACACACAGCTGTAACTCTCTTCCTTGTCTCCTTAAATATTACATGGGAGCATGCCCCCTGCACCGAAAGGGACTTAGCCTGCACTGTATTTCACCTGAAGAAAAGATGCATAAAACAGAAAAATGGATTCAAATCAGCTTGACACTGAGGGCTGTGGTTGTTCTGAGGGAAATCTATTGTGCACAATACCCTGGGTGCTGTGTGAGTCTGACCTGTTTAAGGACACTCTTCCAAAGTTACAGCCTAAGTTTGGGGATTGTATGTTACCGCTATGCCTCCCTATCTTACCTCACAGTAGCAAAATACCAACTTTGAATCATACCTCATGAATCATGCCTCTATGGCATGTGCTGGTTAAGAGCAAGACACTGACATCTGCAAAAGTTTCTGCAACAATCAGTTGCACAATCAGCTGCACAGCATGATCCATCCTAGATAAATACGTTCTACGTTCTCCAATAAATAATTCACTCTCCCTCATCTGCTTGTTCATTTTGAATCATTATCATACTGCACATGTGAGGCTGCATGTCCCTGGGCAATAGTGCAATACTCCCAGAGCAGTGTGTTTTTTTCTGCTCATGTGTGGGGATGACAAGGAGGGAGGTGGGGATGGGTGGGGGTCCAGTTGGGGTCCGTTAGTGCGTCCACACCCACCCACCCACACCCACACCCACACCCACTTACCACCGTACAGACCCACCCCCAAAAAAAAACACAGAAGAGGGGGAGTGGGGTAACAAGGGGCAACAAAGAGAGAGGAGAGCGTACATAGCAAACCGGGTAAAAAAAAAATCAAACAGGACAGGACAGATTGGAGACAAAATTAACAGGTACTTGTTAGAACAGAAAAGAAAGAAAGAAGGAAACAAAAAAACTTTGGACAAGACAGATTGGAAACAAAATTAACAGGCCCTTGCGAGAACAGAAAATAATTGTCTCAGTGCCTTAGGCCACATGTTGTTCATCAAGTGTTTTGAATGATTTATATGATCCCCAAACAAGCTTCTGCAAAACTGTAATAGCTGTGTAAGACTTCAGGCATGTCTCACTTTAAAAAAAGGTTATGTGGATTCATGTCATAATTTATGCTTGTGTTACAATAAATACAATTACTATACATTTATGAATGGATTGATAATGTTTTGTGAATACAATTCATCTGTCCCTCTAAGCAGAACAGTCTGTCCTACTCTCAGACAAAGGGTCAGAACACAGACAGCCCCCAGCTCGGCACAGTTCACTCTGTGATTCCGAGAGAGTCGTAGCTGGAGGGGTCACATCTCTGCACCATTCGGTTGGATCACCCAGGTGGGTTGCAAGGGTGCTAGAGCGTTTCTATTGCTTTAGTAGCTAATGTTTCCTCACACTGCCTAACCATGTTGAGGCATAAAGAGTCAGTCAAGCAAATGAGCAGGAGCAATCCCTATAGATGTGGCTGTGTGTTATATCAATTGTATAACAAATTACTTTATTATAAAGGTCTACTTACTACTGTTACTATTATGAATGACTGCCTCCAACAAGCATGTAGCCCTACTTTTAGGCAAATCCAAGATAAATTAGACTCATTCTCAATTACATGTGCAACTAAAAAACAGAACATATAATCACAATGGTGAATTTCGCCATAAAGCTAAATGTAGTTACTGTTTGGTGTAACTCATAGGTACGACAAGTAGGTATGCTTGTTACGCTCTGTCACCCTTTCTGTGTCAAACTGACAGACAACTGTATTTACAAAAACAACCATTGTGGTTAGTTGCAGGAGTTTCTGTGAGAAAACTCAAAGTTGCAAGGTGAGAGGAAGGGTTTGAGTGTATGCATTTTTGTGATTGTGTGTGTTTGGGGCTCTGTCCTAAATCTGATGCGTTGCTGCTAGTGATTGTGTGGAGCAGAGAGGGAGCCAGGTCTCTAATGGTGGGAGGAAGAAAAGCAGCATTGGAGGCAGATGAGGAGGAGAGCAAACCCAAAGGAACAAGAGCACAGAGATGGCTGGAACTGTGTTTGTGTATGTGTGTGTGTGTGTTTGTGAGTACATGTGTGCTGTTTTTTTTGTGAGGGGTAGCTGAATAGAGTCTAAAGAAAGGGATGCTTTGATGATTTTCTCAAGGCTCCGCTCTGAATGTGTCCATGCTGTGTGAGCCTTCTTTCCTCCTACCACTTTTCACTCTTTCTTACAACTCCCTCATGTCTCTCTCTCTCTCTCTCTTTCTCTTGCTTTCTTATACACACACAAACACACACACACACACTGCTCTATACTGTACATGCCTTTTCTAAAACTGCAACATAAACCAATGAGAACAGCACAGAGCTGCAGGCTTGTTGGGTAGCCTATAGCTCTGCAACATGTGTGAGAGTGTGTGTACATTTGAAAGAGAAAGAGAGAGGGATAGAAAAAAGGCTAAAAAAATGATTATCCTCAGATATTGTGATGCTTAGCCAATAATTTATCAGAAAACACTTTATATCCCAAATGTGATATGCTGATAACTGGGCAGATAAAAGGGGTAGAAAGGAAGCAGAAAATCAATACATCTGTCTGACTCCTAAAAACTCTGACTGCTCTGTTGTACAATTGGGGAGAAGTTATCCAGTCGAACATGTTTAAGACATCAGAGTAGCACACCTTCCAAAATTGAAACTGACTGATATTTAGTACACAAATCTATTAGCAACACATATTTGCAACGCTGGGTTCAGGAATGGAGTAATGGATGTCGGATTATTAGTCACACCTGTTATGTCCACATGCAGTGGTATATTGGGCCTCTATCACTGCTTTTCTCTACGGTGCTTTTCTTGGGCTGATACAGTATTTACTAAGGTGTCAGGACCACACATCCGGGTGAAACCTGCCTTGGCTACAGCAGGCCCCTGCCAACTTAGCTGGGCTGACTGCAGAGGACCCTAACAAGAAGTAGGACAGGCAGACTCGGGGGAATCCCTGTTTGGGAATCCCCATCCGACTGTCATATATATGACTGCCGCCTATTCTGAAACTCCTGGAGCTTAGAGCACAGAGGCTCGGGGATAACAGGGAGATCTTCAATGCATACTGTACATGGAGAAAAGGGAGATTTACATCTGTGGAAATAGAAGTTTACTGGTATTTTATTGTATTGTTTTGAATTTAAAAATCACAGAAACAAATAAAAGTTGATGGCCAGGTTAGTGAACATTTTAAAAAGAGCAAGGTTAACTCCTCTGTACTTGGCCTTTACTGCACGCTTCTGAGCAGGAGCTGAAGGCCTTTTGTCTGTCAGTGAGATCTTGCAGGAAAGCTTGTGTGCTGATGTGGAGGGGATGTGGAATGAATGCTTCCCGGCTGGTGACCAAAGAGCTGCCTGCTAGCCTCTGCTCATGCTGCGCTGATCAAAGAGCTCAGCATGCGAGAGAGCGCACGGGCACGTGTGTTGGTGTTGGCGTGTCTGTGTTTGTGTGTGTGTATGCGTTGCATGCGTAGCCGCTTCAGTAGACTGTGCCTGGCAGGTGTGAATAACAAGCTAGTACCGAGCACAGTGTTATTTTTAAAGTGAGACATGAAACAGTGTGTCTGTGCGTGTGTTTGTGTGTGTGTGTGGGGGGGGGGTGTATATAGTATATAGTAATATACTCAGTCCGCTGGTACTGATGAGACTGAGAAGTATGTGTTTGTGTGTGTTTGTGTGTGCATGTGAATGGGTTAGTGCATATGAGTGTTGAAAATATGAATGCAATTACTGGTGTATGCAACACTGACTGCATCAGCCTGCAACTGAGACATGTCTCTGACATGCAAGCAATGGGGATTGTATGGCTGCTGTATGTTCACTTAACTGTGCTGTAATGTTCCAGAATGTACAAGAAACCATCGTTTTAGCTGGTGTTAGACCTGGAGTTAGTGGTAAACATTTCTGGGCATTTCTGGAGTGGTAAACAAGGGGCAGAGATGTACAAAGTGTTTCAGTTCTGCTACAACAGTGCCCTCTACAGGGTGTATCTTAAAATGCAGAATAGTAGGATTCCTGTTTGAAAAAACAAAAGCAAGGTCTTACTACACAAGCAAAATATTTTAAAATTTATTTTGGTCTGAATGTATGTATGTCTGTGTGTGTATGCACATATTCCTTTGATTATAATTACATGTGCAAATGTTTATTATCTATTCCTCCACACAACATCACACAACACAACAACATTAATAGGGGTCGATGTTTGCTCTATTTTGTTTGCTTGTTGTCACATTCTAAAAATGCCAAATGTGTGGGATTTTTTTTTTAGCTCAGTCAAACACATAGACACTTATCTTCTTTCTCACCCATAGCCTCTGCTTTAACACAAACAACACATATACGGTAGGTCTCTGACAAGCTGGCTGCAGCTTTTCTTGCAAGCAATTCCATAGCTCTTACTCAGTGAGTCAGGGCTTCCAGTTCCCCATTCAAAGAAAAAATGGGCAGAGGACATGAAAAGCCTTCAAAATGTCGGAGAGGGGAGGAGAGAGTGAGCTAGACAGAGCAAGAAAAGGGAATAAAAGAGGCGGCATAACAGAGATAGGAGTGAGAAGAGAGGAGGATGGCGGAGGTGGGGCGGGGGAGAGGGGAGGTTTGAACTGATGGGTATCCATAGAAACAACAGATGAGATACGGATGTGGATAAATGCGAGCATCACTCAGGCGGCGCGCCATAAATCTGCGTCCGTCACGCATGGATGGCCACGACAGCTGTGCCGTCTAAAATGGTGGTGGGGCGTTAATATCACACATAAATTTCTCATCTCAGGTCTCAGGCGATACATATGCTCTCCCACCTCTCTCTCCATACTCATGACATGGAGCAGATGAAACTGATGCTTAACGGCATTTATGTTTATAAACCCACACTTCTACAAGATAAATCTCAAAGATTTTTAAAATCAAGATCTTAAATATCACAATGTCACAGGTAAGGGCTGGAGCAATAATGGCCCTTATGATCTCCATCACTAATGATCGCCAAAATCTCACACCATAATATCCAAAATGGTCTCTTCTTTGTACTGACATCTCTCATCACTCTCATTTCCAATCCCTTCTCTCTCTTTCTCCTTCTCTTTCTCTGCCTCACTCGCTCTGTGGTTCATCTTCAGTTCAGCTGGGTGAAAGTGCTATTTCACAGTGTGAAGTGCCCTAAGTGAAAATGGCTCTATCACCCTGAGTTGTTACATCTGACATCAGAGTGGTAGTGAAAATGAGGGTCGATTTGAGTACAGGATTGATGGATGGGTTTGTTCCTGTGTTAACTGGGTATGGCTTGCATAAGGTTTAAAATATAGAAGGATATTATTGAAAAAAAAAACGTAACACAAACTTAACAACGTAACACTTAATTATCAGACTTTTCAGTTTCTTTAGACGTACAATATTTTTAGATGTACAAAATTTTGGTAGGCTCACAAGTCAGAAAAAAGACATCAAAATGTGTAGTCTGCCTATGACCGATTTAGGGGCAGAATCAGGGCTTCTTTTTCAAATGGCCTCTACATGGAATAGACAGCCTGAAAAGCTGGTATTTTAGGCAACTCTCTACAAGGAAAGAAAGATGTACTGTAATTGGTAACTGTCTACAAGAACAGGGGAATGTAATTGGTTTGACTAGGGAGAACAGTTACTGAGGCCCTTTTGTTGTTTTTTAGACAAAACCACTTTGAGTATATCTAAATTTTATGCCTAATATTTTGAAATTTCACATTAGTGTGTGTGTCTGTGTGTGTGTGTGTGTGTATGTGTGTGTGTGTCTGTAGTGTTACTTAAGTAGATGTACTTGAGAGAGATGTTTTTTGTTTAGCATTTACTTAAAAAGTATGTGACACTGACTGTATCATTACCGGTACTGCAACTGATATTTTATTTTCCTTATCAGAAAAAGCTAAAAGGCTGCCATGAACCTAAAGAGGATGTCTGTCACCATGTGGTCTATGGGTGGGGGAGAACACAGTCTCAGTCTCATTCAGCCTTTTAGCGAGGCAGCACACCCAACCGCAGTCCCAGATAGCTGTAGTAGCAACCTATCACAGTGATGCACAAGTGACAGCACAGCATATGAAATATTAAACAGGCTACCCAACACAGGGGTGTCCAAACTCTCAAGCTGAAGCAGCATGTGTGTGTGTGTGTGTGTGTGAGTGAGAGAGAGAGAGAGAGAGAGAGAGAGAGAGAAAGAGGCCAAGTTGAGCATTAGAAAAGAACTACAGCTTTGTCTAACGGAAGTATACAGCAAAACGAATTGTGCTCAATTAACATAAGGGTCTACAGAGTTTTGCACATCAGAAGAAAAGTAATCCACATGCTCCTAAATTCAGCTTAAATCAGTATACATGTAAGTGTGCCCTTCAAACAGATATGCAAAAGTGCAATAGGTTTCTTGTGGTCCACTGTATTTTATAGCTGATAGGGGTGATGAAAAATGGGCTCTGGTGGTCTGAGAGTTGTGCCTACCCTCACAGTATGCCCTTTGATTACAGGTTCTTCCCCAGACTATGTTTTTATTGCTTTTCTAGATGAGCTTCATCCTGAGGCCTTCATACAATATTTTGGAGTAGATTTATGGGTATCAATGTGCAAGTGTCAAAGGTCAAGATTAAAAGGTCACAGCACTCTCACCTCCACAAATAGGAAGCAGGGCACAATGGAGCTGCTGCTCTTCAGTCCTGGCTTCTCCTCCGCCATTCTGGGCCTGCTGCTCTTGCTGTCGCTCCTGCTCTTGCAGCTCCTGCAAGCACTCGAAGGCTCTCCTCACACCTGGCAAAGACAAATATAACGGGCAGGTAAATGTCAAGGTTAATGGAGATATGTCAAGAGGGGGAACAGACATATTTCAATGATTTAAAAATCGTTGCACGTGTAAAACACAGAAAAAAATAATGTTTTACTTTAAAGGAATATCTATTTGAATACTTAGTCACTGACCTTTGCAAACTGGTTATAAACCACATCTGCAGTGTAAACAGCATATTATGCAAGTAAACAGCATATTCAACCTTTTGCTGTATAAATGTGCATCTTATTCCAACAGCAATTCCTGGGTATCATTAAGCATTATGACAGCTGTTTACCAGTAATTTGAGTTTCAGAAGTAACATCATTACCTCCAGTTGCTGAGAGATCAGTTTAAGAACCTAAGATCTCTATGTCCTCTATGCCAGGTAGGAAGGCTGACCAATCAGCAACCAGGTGTCACTTCTGTCACCAAAATGACAGTAGTAAACTACTGTCATAATGGTTTATAATATCAAGGAATTGCTTTTGGAATAAGAAGTTTATAATGTATAAGTTATAACTAATTTATACAGCAAAAGTTAAATATGCTGCAAAGGTCAACAGCTTAGTAGTAATTTGTAGAATTACACATCAGTGTAAAGGGTTAGACTGGAACAATGAATGCTGTTAAAATGATGCTGTTTTAGTAAATATTTGCCGATCAGGAGAGATAAGAAGTAAATAGTGGAGTGCATGAGACTGGCGGCCAGGTAACTGTACTGGGGTCAGAGAAGAAGAGTTCATGCCCTTGAGTCAGGGTACAGCGTCCAATGTAAGAGAACCTGTCTGTCCTTAATGTATATAATGTAATTCCAAAAACAAATAAAGAAAAAATACACCCTGTATATTTTTAAAGTAACAAGAACTATATTCCTTGGCTGTGATCTAAACGTGATAAAATGACAAAATAAAATGTGTGTTATTTAATTATTTTGACCCCATAAACAAGTCTACACAACATGCATCAACACACACAGTTTGAACGAACTTGTCTCCAAAGCTTTAAAACATAAAGTATGCATGTTCCAGAATGTGTGATGTCTGTATTATTAATGATATATAAAACATTACAAACTGTTCCGGAATTTTCGGCAGTTTTCTCCAGTTTATAGATCATAATGCACACAAGCAAATGACCTCATGCTGATCATCATCATCACCATCATCATCATTGTCATCATCATCATAATCTTACCAGTCTGCAAACTGCAGAGCCTGGCCTTCCTCCACTCTGCATCGACTGTATACTGTACATATTGGCCATGCTGTTAAACTCACAGCTGGCTTTTAGAGGCACCGTGCTCACTTATGTCAGAACAGACTAAAAGAGTCTGTGCAACATACACACTGTAAACACACACACACACACGCTTACATGCAAACATAATGCAGGTGAGGAGGTCCCTGTCGTAGAGTTATTAGGGCCAGTGCAGGCTGGCTCCTGTGCATTCTGTGCATTAGTGTGTTTCTCAGGCCCTGGGCGCTGGCAGGCCGGTGACCCAGAGGCGGCCAGCGGGATAAATAAGGCATGAGCACAAGCTCTTAGCGCTGGTGGAGAAGACCAGCACCATGCCAGATTGGGCTAACACGCGGCCCGAGTGCTCGCACAGAAACATGTTGTAGCTGTCACAGCAGACAAGCCACACACTCAGACACAAAAGCCCCAGGTAAACAGGACAAACCAGGGAGGAGGAAGTCAAGAAGACATGAAATCTACAGAGATTCTCTCTCATATTTGCCATCGGATATGGAATAACCTTTTATTTATTCATTCCATTTCCCCCTGTTTGGTTTCTCTCAGCCCTTCCTTCTTTGTCCCATGGCTGTTTTTCTTATTATAAGTGAAATCACTGAAGTCGTATTAAGTTAAGATGTGCATATATACACACACAAATATGCATTTTGCATTTTCATAGAAGCAGGACCTCTCAAATACTAATAAATGAACAAAGAAATCAGCTCATGTTAAAATCAAGAGATAGCAGTATTTTTATTAGGCCAAAAACAGCACTGACTTCATAACCAGAAGACAATTTCCCTCAGATCACACAAAGCTGTATCTCACTATAGACTGTGTCATTCTAAAAAGACCAGACACTTGCAGCACTAGAGGATGACTAAATGAAAGATAGATAGATGAAAGACAGAGAGCAAGTGAGTGCAAGAAAAGCAGAGACAGAGTTAATTCTTGCATGAGAAAAAGAGTTCAAGGGAGCAGCATGAGGAAGATGCTGGAGAGAGAGAGAGGATAAGAAACAAATAGAGGAAAGAGAGAAAGAGAGAGAGAGAGAGAGAGAGAGAGAGAGAGAGAGAGAGAGAGAGAGAGAGAGAGAGAGAGTATGGATGACTGAAGAGCAGAGCCATATGCCTGGTGTCCCCTATCCTTCTCCTCTCTGCCTGGGGTCATGCTAGCTAATTGGACCCAATAATCTGGACCACATAGTCTCTACTGCTATTTTTATAGCAGTTCCACACTCTTATTTTTGTCCGTTGCGGGGTAGGAGTGGAGCGGTGACGGACAGCCTTGCCCTTTTGCCTCTCGTGCGTTTGTGTGTTTGTGTTGACGCCGTCGGCACTTCTTCTACCCTCACGTCTGGGTCTAATCTAGCACAGATGCAGAGGCTTGGACAAAGTCTGTAATCCTGACACCAATGGTTTTAGTCTAGTTTAGTCCCAGGCACTGTGCAGACTGTGTCAGTAACAATGTTTCTAATGTGTGTGATTGTGTGTGTGTGTATGCGTGCCTACTGGATGCATGTGCCTAGTCTGTTTTTGTTTGTAGTTTGTAGAGTGTCATTTCTGCCTGATGTTCTTGCTGTCCAACACCCCCCCTACCCAACCACCTCCACCCCCAAACACACACACATATGCTGAACCATTCTTTCTCTGTTAGGGTTAGGGTTACACAAACAAACACATTCACACACATACATACAGACACACATGCATACATACACAGATAAACATGATTAACTACCCCACCCCCCACAGAGAGAGAGAGAGAAAGAGACAGGACCATAAGTGGGATTTTCTCTATGCCAGATAATTAGTCGCTCAGCTTGGGGAATACTCCAATGGAGAGCTGTGATAGTCTCCTATGGCTTTGTAATATGGGGCAGCAGTCCATCTTTCCATCCATCCCTCTCCGCCTCTTTTCTCATCCTCACGTTTCTTTTTGAGCCATCAGACCCTCCATCTCACACACACACACACAACACACACACCAAAGCACACATGCTCACTGGACAAACCCTGTAAGCAGAAACTCAGTCACCGAGCCAGCGAGCAAAGCCTTAGACAAAAGCCTCGTGCTCAGGCTAGTGTGTGAGCAATGAGCCCCCTGCCCAAAATGCCCTTCAGTGGCTCCGCGCTCTCTCTGTGCAAAATGCAGCACTCTGAGACCCCATGCAGGCTAGCACATGCAGCTGCCGATTAGGAGGAGAGAATGCATCCACTCACCTCAGGTAGCGTGGCGGCTAATGCTGGTGTCTAGCCGTGGCTGACTGACTGGGGGTCCTTATGCTGAAGACATGCCTGTTCGTCTGCCCATCTGCGTGTCTGCCTGTCTGTCTGTCTGGGCTTCCGTCTGGACGAGCAGGAGTTGCTGGAGGACACGGACTGCTGCGAAAATGTCGAACTGTTGCAGAAGCACATGCAGCCAAATCCCTCTTTTTCCCCTCCTCTCTTGCTCCTCTTCTGCTCCCCCCCTAATCTCTATCCCCCTCTCTTACTTGTGCTGTCTTCTTTTCCTTTTCCTCTCTATCTCTGTCTCTTCCCCACTCACCCTCTCTCTCTCTGTAGCTATCGCCTCTTCTCCTCCACTCATACACACTCTCACACTCACATAAACACACTCACACACTCTGTCTCTCTCTCTCTCTCTCTCTCTCACACACACACAGTGCTGAGAGGAGAGCTACAGACGAGTAGCTGATCAGACTGAAATGAAGAGCGACGGCAAGCACCCCTCCTCCTACTCGTGCACACACACACACACACATAAACAGACACAATCTCTCTCTCTCTCTCTCTCTCTCATACACACACACACACACACTTGTGAACGCACCGACAGACAGTGAGTGCTGCTTCCCTTGTCTAATTAGCCTTCTTAGATGATCTCTCCTGCACTATGATGCAGGTGGTAGCAATTTGTGGTCTGCATGCCGCTCTTGTGCTTAGCCACACAGAGGACAATACATGTGTGTCTGAGCGAGAGAAAGAGAGAGGGAGAGTAAGGGGGAGGGAGAGACAGAGAGAGGGACTCTCTCTGAGAGACTGGGAGAGAGGAGAGACGGCATGTGCATGTGGATGTGTAGGTATGAGAGAGGGCGGGAGGGAAGGAGGGAGGAAGAGAGGAATAGATGGAGGCAGGAAAAGGAGGGAGGGAGTGATAGAGGATGGGTGTGTGTGTGTTTGTGCGCTGGAGCAGAGCTCATTTGTATTCAGGAGCCTGCTGTTCAGCCCAGCATCGTCACTACATTCTCTCTATTTTTTCCCCATCTCTCTCTCACATGTATACACATGTACATATTTGTTGCATCTGTTTCAGTTGCAGGCTTTGCATTCCCAATCTCCCATACCCTCCTTCCCCTCTTCCTCTTACCAAACCTCCTTCTCTCTGTCCTGCCCATTTTTTCCCTCCCCCCAACTATCATTCAAACACACACACATACACACACACACACACAAACACATACTGTCTCTCTCCAATCCCAGTGTGTGAAGCAGGCAGAGTAGGTTAATGATCCATCAGCATTGATCTGCTAGTGGCCAGGTCTGAAGGCATTGGGTCAGGGCTCCCCGCTCACCTCCTCGTCCGATAAGAGACCTGTGCGCCTAGGAGACAGAGAAAGATCTGCTGACATGTGGCCAGACCAACTATAGACAGGTAGACAAAGACTTGCATTAGAGAGAGGGTGATGGGAACTGCTTAGGAGTGTGTGAGAAAGAGAGCAGGTGTGTGATAGAATTGTGGGAGAATTTCTGAATGAAGAAGTGTGAATGAATAAGAGAGAGCGAGAATGTGTTTGTGTGTGCATGTGTGTCTGTGTGTTTGTAGGGGGAGTGGTGGTGGGAGAGGGAGTGGTGAAAGAAAAGAGAATGAACACAATTTTGAAGAAAGACAAGTAACATGGATAAAACTGGCTTAGGGAAAGAAACACTGCTGGGCAGCAGAAGTTTACTTGACTGATGAGGCATCAAAGCCAGAGCACTAAAAAAAACCACTGAATGTCCTCTTCCTCCAAATCTTTTTTCATCACTATTTCCCAGCCACACACAGTCATGAGTTTGGCTCCATGTTACATGTCTCTGACACTATCTTTACATTAATCATGTGTATAACGGGACCTTAAGGTTGTTTTAATCATACTCCAGTAAACTCTTCCAGTAGTCCAACCACACACAGACCACAGAACAGTGTGATTCTATCTAAACACAAAACCTCACATCTAATAATTCTTTAATTGATCTGTGTTGAGAGTCATACATGATTTATGAAATGCAGGTACTGTATATTATTTCGAGATCATACCATTGCATCAGAGTTTTCAACAATTTACCTCTTTTGTAGAGGAAGTGGCAAACCCTTCAGTTCCAACCCTTAAGGGCATTGTCTTTCTTTTTAAGGGGAAAACATAATTATTCAACTGAAATATCTTGTGGTACTACTCTTACACATTTCTCATTTCTCTGAGGATTTTTTCATCTGCTGAGAGTGCTTATGTGCATTATCATGTGCATGCAATATAATTGTCGAACATATTCTGTCTTTTTAAAACAGACAATGACAACCTTTACTAATCCTCTAAATGGCATCCTTTTGAATTTATTTGAACAAATTCAGCTAATGAAGTCAGTTTATGGGGATATGTTGTCATCGTCATAGACAACCACTCCACCTCCGCCTCCATTTCTGCTGAGGGGGACCAATATGCTGCAGCTTAATGCACCCTTTTACGCATCATCCAATATTCAGCAATCAATAATTCATTTTTTATCTTTTTTCCTTATGATTTTCTCGTTTACTGTGGTTAATGCAAAAGCCCCTCAGGCAAATGGCTATCCAAATGGCTTAGAGGCAGTGCACCATGGGTAAATGAATTATGAAGTCTGGTTGGGATTGAGCACTGCATGGGTGACCTTTGACATGCCCATCCCTGTTAACGCAATTCTGACAGTATGAGGCTGAACAGTGGAACTGTGGAACATTGGTGAAATTACAGGTAAATGTTACTAAACAAAATGGTCACTGACATACATGTACATCATGATCAGACATGCATACACACATACATACTTACAGTAGACATGCTGCACATGCATACACAGACCACAAATTATTAACAGAAAATAGAACACAACTGACTCACTCAAAAATACACAACCAATTGGGTACAAACCTGGTCTCACACAAACGTGACAAAGAACATGATAGTCAACAGACTCACATATAGGAGAAAGAGAAGGTAGACACACACACTAACACACATACAGTACACAAAAGTACTACCTGACCTACAGTGCTACATGTTATGACAAGCAATGAATAAAAACTGTGAATTCTTTTTTCAAAACAATACAAGAGCTGAAAAACCCATATAATCATATTTACTTTTATCACGACTTTTATCTGTTTTTTCTTCGATTAGGCAGGCACATTACTGTGTAGTAGGCTACAGTATCTCTACATATGGCTAAATGTACATTTATATCTCAGAATTGCATATGTATGGGGGGTCAGACCCTGCCCCCACATGCCTCATGGCCCCAATAGGCTACTACCCAATCAGACACAGCAGAGGGTAATAAAAGGTCCTGTCAGTTACTAGGTTGCTTTGGTTTATGGCACATGAAGCAGTAGTCCCCCAGGACCACCAGGTTCTGGTGTGGACCTGATAGATCATTACAGACACAACACAGACGGGAGAACAGGAAAAAGATATGGGGGGATGGATGATGTGGTTACCAAGGAAACCCAAACCCCACACTGCACTTAGGGACAAACGCTTTCACACTGAGATATCACGTGTTCTGAAGATACCAAATTCTATTGGAGGCATTCAAGTGTACTATTCCAATTTTAGATGAATGAATTCTTATGGATCACTGATCCACACAAAATAATCCCAAATCTTCTCTCATGCTGTGAAAATTTGGCTCCAGTTTCGAAGATCTAACAGCACATATCTGCTTAAGCAAGGGACTGATGCTGGGACTGATGCATGATGCAGACAAAGAAATGCACACACACACACACACACACAGAAATAGAGAGAGAGAAAGAAAGAGAGAGAGAGAGAGAGAGAGA
>JAGFZM010000039.1:1779413-1791281 GCA_017657215.1 Limnothrissa miodon | reverse complement strand
AGAGAGAGAGAGAGAGAGAGAGAAGGACAGTGGGGGAAAATTGATTTTGACCCCTCAACCATCATAATTTAGAATGTCCCATATTCAGAAAACATTTATTAGAACAAGGACCTCTCTGCTCTCTGCCAAGGGAAAAGCTTAGCACCTTGGGTCCTAAGTAATTTTTTGGACATATATCCTGGAAGAAAGAAGCTTTATACCAAGTAACAAATATCAACACTCAAAGCTATTCAAAAAGCATCCAGATCTAGAGCCCATTACCCTTAGCCAACACTAAAGTAATACTGTATCATACACAATCTGATCAGACACACAATAACGGTTCTGGCTTTGACACCTCATTTTCATCAAACAGATGGGAGGCTGAGGCAAACAGCCCCAGTGAACCCACGGCAGCTCTCTTACGGATGCAAATCTAGGCCACCATTCCATGATGAATATGCATGACCTGATGAGGGTCCTAGGGGGTCATCTTAGGGAAAGGATGTGTGGGGGGACAGGTTGAAAACCTGTGTGGTGCATCACTATCATCGCTACTGTTTCATTTTAATGAGGAGTTTACATGACAGCACACAAACAGACTGGGTCAGTTAGGCCAATATGGAACCTCATGATAAGCTGTCACTCGAAAATTTAACAATTAAATATGCAAAAAACGGTTTTTGTTTAAATTAAAATTGCACTGTGGATGGAGCATGGTTATAGACCAAATTCCCACACACTAAGCTAGTGGCCTATAATGGGTATTTCAAGGGTAAAAATCAGAGCATGTACACCAAACGACTCACCAAGACACCTAATAGTGTCGACATAGACCTATTTCGTGTCAATGTAGACCAGGAAAATAAACATCAATCAATATTCCCGATTTTATTTATATCCGAGTCTTCACGCATTAGGGTAGGCTAAACCTGACTACTTGCCAACTTGACAGGTTGTTAACCAACTGAAACAGGCGACTCTTATCTGCGTTAGTCTATCACGAAAATGCTTGTAAAGATACATAGCATTACACCACAGAGAAAATATCAACGCAATTGACCTGGGCTATGCCTATGCAAACTATGGGTTTCGCAAAAAAAAAAAAAACCTTTCGCTCGAAGGCCGTTCAATCAGTTAATATATTACCTGAAAGAAGCGCTAGTATTCCCCTACACGATGTCTCAGTCACTATCCTGAGGTGGACTTTTATAAATAGGCACATAGACACTCCCTCCACCTAGAGTTTAGCGATCAGAAAAGTGTCCAAGTTCCAGGTGCCCAATAAACACTTTTCTAAACTTCTCTGGCGCTGCGTATTAGGAGTTGTAGCCTACTACGCCTTGGATTAAATATTGCTTTATAAGTGTTGGCTAGTTTTACAGCTGCTGAAGGGGTGACGCAGGTAAGATATGCTGTCCACATGATAGAACTTTATCTGCAAAGGTCTCTCTTTCTGACTTTCTCTCTCTAAATGACTCTCGAATGTATGAGTTTGTAATAGTTCCTTGTTTATTTCTTTGTGGTGAATGAAAGTACTGTAGCCTATTTCACCTGGTAGTAACTCGCAGCAGGTCAAGGACACGTAAAGGATTTATTGTTGGTTAAATCACTTACTATGTCAAAGATGTCCTCGACACTTTGGTTAGAACTTGGAAGAGATGAAAGCAATGTTTTGATGTTTAACAGGTCAACCTCCTTTTTTAAGTCTTAATTGTTGTGTCTGACGGGTGAATAGTGAACCCACTCCTAAACCTGTCCAACCCAAACATACATGTTCTCTAACGTTATAGTTTTTATCAACACAAAATGCACAAAATTTGACACACTGCAGAGAGCAATGGCAACCATTTCATTACCTAATCAGATGTTGAGACAGCACTGCTTGCATGCATGCGACCATGAATTGCTTACTGACTACATACTGTTTTGGCCTAATGGAGAACTGTGCATGATAGAGCTGGTTGAATCCTGATTCAATCGGATCTGTCACCCGGATCTTTAAAGTAACCAATGAGTTGCGATTCTCTAGTATCATTAACCCGGATCACTTTACTTCTAAGTTTCGATTTAAAGGCGCTCTAAGCAATGCTGTTTCACGTCACTTCTTGTTGACGTTCGAAGTATTGTCAAACAAAACGGAGGATAGCTCACTCCTCCCCCTCCCTCCCATGCCTCCTGAAAGACTCATGAACGTGCATTTCCTTCTTGTCATTTATTGGCTGGAACACTGTTATGTTTCGTTTTCGTTTGTTATGCTAGGTTTGCCCACTGTGTTTTTGTTGCCGTTTGTGGAGCCTGGGCTGTCTACAGAGACCGCGTTTTTTGTACAGTGTGTTCAGGGATTGTGAGGAGATGTTTGCTGTATGTACGTATGCTGTTGTCCTAAAAACGTGTCACATTGCTTAGAGCACCTTTAAAATGATAAACAGCGCGCGACAGTAACAGGGTAGGGCGACAGTGAGTCTCTCCTCATGTTAGGAAAAGCAAATCCACAAAAACGCCATTCTTTCACTTCTGAAATAACATGTTCTGCATGTAGCCTATAGATGTAATGTATTAAAATAAAATTGCCAATTTGATCCGGTAGACAGTCCGAAACATTGCAAACTGTAGATGGGGACTCTCTTGAATCCTTGAGTCAGCAGAATTAACCGGCTACATGACGGAAACTCATGGATCTCTTGAGTCTTTAGGGTTGCGCTAATTAACCGGTTACGTTGGATCACTTGAGTCCTTGAGTCAGCCGGGTAGCGCGAGAGTGAGTCTCTCCTCGTGTTAGGAAAAGTAAATTTACAATAAACTAGCCTGGCTTCCGCGACAAAGCTCATAGGAGCTTTGGCCATCCTACATTAATCATCTTCTGGGAGACGGGCTTAACCTGCGTCCATCAGATGCATCTGTATACTACTTGACGAATCTACAACCAATCAGACCACTCATTCCGATGACGTATGCGTTTCTCATTGGTGCCCACAGATTTGGGAAAAATAAATCCTCTAAATCGGCACGATGGCCATACTGACTTGCTCGCGAAATTGAATGTAACTTCACAGGAAGGATGGGCGGGACCAGGCTAACAACAAACAGTATGTTATTTCCCTTCTGAAATAACATACTGTTCTGCATGTAGCCTCTAGATGTTGTTATGACCTTAAAATTATTATACAGATTACTCTATTTTACGGATGTTAGTGTTTCTATCTCTTGTATGGAACCGTTATTAACTTTAATGTCATTTGTGGTGTGACCGACCTCTACTGGTCAACATTGATATTTCAGTGCATATCAGTATTTGTTTAGAAGTTTGTGTGAGGCATAATAATAATAATAATAATAATAATAATAATAATAATAGCTAGGCTAGAAATAATAATACTAATACTACTACTAATACTACTAATAATAACAATAATAATAATAATAATAATAATAATAATAATCTATTTACTGGCATTTCTCCGTTCCTGTTTCTATGTTTCCGTCACATTGAACACCTAGGCCTATATAGCCTATTGTTTAGGCCTATGTTACATTAAGGTAATGCAATAAAGAAACACAATGGCTAAAAATGCTTTCTTTCCCGTTACTTAATGGCTTTCCTGAGCAGCTGCATGATTGATCAGTGACATGGATGCTATGACCCACATCATTTTTACTCCACACAACCCCTGGTAAAATTAACCCCCTGGGTGAAATTCAGGAAAACAAAATCACTCCGGCTATAGGCCTAATATTGATAACATCATTAGTTGTCTTCTATTAGCAGTCTACATAATGTAGGCTATGTTATTATCCCATAAGTAGCCTAGCATAATAAGCATATTAGTAGATCCAGCAGTGGTAATAACCATTGTACACTAGGACTGAGTTTTCTTGCCGATTTAGCAATATTAACTCAAGTGACTCAAGTGACTCGCATAACCCGGATCAGTTGAGTGAGTGACTCAGAATAACCTGAAACCGAATCCTGAAAAGGAATCGACTTTGCCAGGCCTAGTGCATGAGTGCAAACTCTGTCTTAAACAAACACCTATGCTGTGGTAACAAAGGCCCCCTTAACTTAGGTTTAAATACGTAAATCAGCAAATTGGTTGCACACACTCTGCCTAGGCACAAGAATCCAATTCTCACTCATTGGCATTAAGTGGCAAAACATTCCTGTTGTGGTACCACCACTTTCAACATGGGTTGTGCTACGAGTGCACTGTTTGCACCAGTCTGCACCACTCAGATCTCTTGTCTTGGATGCAAGGGACAGTGAATTAATGTCATCTATCACAAGCAGTCCTCTGAAGCTGTGATTCTGTAGCCTAGGTGTAAGAGTAATGGGCTCTACTAATAGTAATAAATTGTGCAAAGTGTGCAGTAATTCTATTTGTGATGCTTATACCCAAAGAGATTATAAATAAAGATGAAAAAGGTTGATGTTCAGAGTCGACACTCAGACAGGCAGACAGATACTTTACATGCTGAATGACAACAGAGACACATATTGTCATGTTGAGTTAGTGTTGCTTTGACTGCTGGACTAGCAGCCGTGGGCAGTCGCAGATGGCAGAGAAAGATGGGTTGGAACGAAGTACAAAAAAATCACAATGCAGTCTGTACTATATAAATCGAACCATAATATGAGTCTCTCTCATATCTTGCTTTCATATCAGTATCTGGCTGGCTGACAGAATTTCCTTCAATCAGAATCACCTCAAGCAGTGGTTCTAAATGATCTTAGCTACTGTAGATTTAGTTCCATATTGTCAACACCTAATTCTTTGTGAAATAAAGCCCAAACTGATCAGCGAATGGTGACACTGTCAGTGCCACTTGTCAGTCAGTGTTACAGCTCTTTCCATCCTTATCTATTTCTAGGTGCACATAGCATGGAATAGTAGAAAAAAACACACCCAAATGGAAAGTGGGGATGCCAAGGCCAAGGTGAATCTACTACTGAGAAGGCATTGCAGCGATATAATGTGGTTGTAGCAGTTGTAATGTCAAAACAGTGCTAAGAACGGCAAAAGTAAATAGGAAAAGTATTTCATCTTTGAGTGTGAGGCTTTAAAAGATAACTATACTTCCTCCCCTTTTGCATATTTATAATTGGGGTACAGACACAAAATATTAAGTCTGTCCTCAGGAAGGAAGGTGCCAGTCGAGGCTAGTATTAGGGGATTTGTTGGCATTAAATAAAGTATATATAAAACCATGGTAACTCAAAAGACTAAAATGTGCTGTTTTTTGACCTGTCTGAGCATTGCCTTATGTATGGGGAAGAGACTGATAACATCACAAATGAATGTTATAAACAGACCTTGAGATAACCTATTGTATTGTGGAAACACAAGACACATGATAAAAGTGCTATAATCCACACAGAGCCACCTCTTATTCCTGCAGACATTTCCTCTACAGTGGAAACCAATCCCTCTTTAGCTTGTGGGCATCATTGCTGTAACTGTATGGACTTGTGTGTGGAAATTGTGTTGGCATATTATGACAGTTAGAATAGATAATATAGAATTACTTATGGCAGCTTGGACTCTATAGCGTCGTAGCCGGAGGATTTCATGATTTTGTCTCCTGTCAGGTCCACTCAGCGTTATGAAAAGGTATTTTTTCGACCATAATATTGACTTTGTAGCAGCTTGGGGGTTGTCAATCAGCTCATTGACTGTGTGTGTCTTTTACAGTAAGATACACAAAACCCCCCAAAACAAGTGCTGCACACACACACGCACGCACGCACGCACACACACACATGCACACACACACACACATACACATGCACCAGCCATGCACTTAGCCAGTGTAGTTTTTACACTGCAGATAATGCTGTGGTTTTCCTGGTGAGTGATCTGAATGAGTTGCTCCGTTCCGGTCTACCTGGCATGCACGCACGAGACGCCCCCCCCCCCCCCCCCCCAAATGGCCACCGCTCAGTCCATGTGCCTGTGCTATTAGCCACTGAATTATTTACCTGTTTTTTGTGGTCGGCGAGAGGTCCATAGCAGCCATGTCAGGTGACCCATTTCTCATGGCAGCCCCTGCTCGTTCCCTGTCCAGCTCATTTCCAGTCCTCAACTCAGAGCAGCCACTCAACAGCAAAGTTTGCGTTTGCTGCTTTTCTGCCTGGCACTGTGAAATACCGGTATGAGATCAAAGGAACTGCTCAGAGAAAGGCTTCTAGTATCACATGGCCAAAGGAGCCACTAGGCTACTAGAATAAAAAACAGAAAAACAAGTTGGGTTCTACATGTTCACCCTCACATTACACATACCATGCACTGGCTTATACAGCAATGGGTCCTGGTTCAAGATTGTGCTTTAGACATACTCCTTCCTTAGTACGTAAGAGATGTAGCCACAGGCTCTCTCTTCACTGGAAGCCTTAATTTCTATCTGTAGCCTACAAAATGTGGAGAGAGAAGGCCCCAGGCTAAAAGGCTGTAGAGGTTACCGGGTGCAGTATGTCAGTCAGTACCCCTGAAGAAAGACTTGATAGAGCATTAGATTGGAGCATTTCTCTCTTTCTTTTCTTTGCAGAGAAGTATTCACAATCTCTTGCAGCAGATCTGAAAATAACATGTTTGGGCTACAAACAAAGAAAGACATCAACAGCAAGAACGAGAGAATAAGACCATGACTCACACGCAAGGATTATGTTCATTCTTAGGATAACTACAATGTTCTCTTCTTGTTCTCGTTGTATACAAAATCCCATTGGCATCATGTATCTGAAGTTTGATTCATGGCTTATTGATTGGAACTGATGAGGCAGAGGTTTAGATGAAGCATAAAAGCAACTTTAACTTGTTTAGCTGTGAGGGTTACAATGATTGGTTCCGAAGGAAACAGAAAGAGGTCATGGTGTTGCATAATTAATGTATTCTCTATCCCTATGTACATATGTGGGGGTTGCACCTAAAATGGCTTTATTTCTGCAGAGTGGGGGACTTGATAGGAAACTGTGCATGCATGCCTACACATCCATATGGCATGCTCTTGCATTATTGGAGGATATATATATATATAACGTTGGCTTGTTGTGCATAAGGTATACTGCATGTATGCATGAGGCAGTGCACAAGTATGTAAGTGAATTGTGTCAGTCAGGTCTCATGTATAACCACATTCTCAGTAGCAGAAGGATATCCTTCTGAGTGGAAGCCTTTCTGAGCAACAAGCAACGTGTTTACTAGGCAAAGACTTAGTTGGTGCTTTAGAAAAGCTATAATGGCGTTATTGAGGCACCCGCGGAGCACACCTGCTACCTCTGTGCAGCTGCAGCATCCACATGCCTCTTCCTGTGGCCTCTGGGGCCAAGGGGGCAGTGCTCTGGACAGCCGTTGGTGGCAGAAATCAGAAAGAAGTAAGATTGGAGCAACTTGTTGTTGTATATATTGATGTTAAAGTATGGAGAAACTTTATCAAAAGCTATCTGACAGGTACAGGTACAGCTTAAATGATCTTATCAACCACCGGTGACTACTGTGGCCGATGTATGCAGAAGTTTTCAAGCCGCTTTGCAGTTTAATGTGTAGAGAACCACCAATAGATTGTGTAACTATAAGCACTTGTGCTTGGGTGTGTGTTTGTCTTTGTACGTGTATGATTGTGGGTTTGTGTATGGATGCATGTGCTGATGTGTGTGTTTATTCAAGATACAAATGTGTGTGTGTGTGTGTGTGTGTGGCTAGGTGTTACAGCTCAGAGATTTTCCCTCCATCCTGAATGTAGGCAGGCATGTTGCACAGACCAGAGGGATGGAGCATGAGTGCCTAAGAGCCCAAAACAACATTTATGCTCTCAGGAGGGAACTCAAGAAGAATGTCATTCTCTGATGCTTTTAAGAGATAGTGGAGAGAAACCTCCCGCTGCTGAGGAATATAAAAGAAATAGTTTTCTTAATCATCTCCTGGCTTTAGGCATTTATATTTTAAACATATAGAACAGCATGATGGATAAATATAAGTAACCATGATAAAGACTTTGCATGCACAAAAAGTCTAAGTAAGAACAAAACTATATATACATGACACAGAGAAGTGTATTCCATGTTTTTCTTAGCTCATGGTAATTACGGCTTACATAAAATCACTCAGTAGTGATCTGCTCTATAATGCAATGGTATTACCTTAAATGTCTTTGAATATAAATAAATGTGAAGTATACAGTGTTTATTGTTTATATTAAAACAAGTAGAACGTTACGGATACTAACGTATCCTCGGTTCTCTGAGTGAGAAGCCGAAACGTACGAGTGGATGATGCCTATCATCTCCTGCTTTTCTGAAGTCATTTTAAACCAACCCTTTGAAAAAAGGGCAGTAAGCGCACTGACGCGCGCAGGCAACTACTTAGACAGCCCTGCGTGACGTCAGAAAGTCTATATATTGACTGCGCTTACGCTTCACGTCCTCTTTGCCAAGCTCGCCAGCGTCGGCGATTGAGGCCCGAAGCGTACGTTTCGGCTTCTCACTCAGAGAACCGAGGATACGTTAGTATCCGTAACGTTCTCTTTCGTTTCGAAGCCGAAACGTACGAGTGGATCACTACAACCAAGCCTCAAGAGCCCTACACCGAGGAGCCCGAGGTGGGAGGATCCATGGGACCGCCGCCGGGCCCAGAGAGGACACACTCTGCCACACCCGGCCTGGTGACGTCCAATGCGTAAAAACGCGCGAAGGTGTTGCCTGAGGCCCACGAAGCGCTCAAGCAGATATCCTTCAGGGGGACGCCCTTCCAGAAGGCCCAAGAAGCCGCCACTCCACGGGTGGAGTGCGCCCTGACATGAACAGGCGGAGGAACACCCACCGCCTCATATGCCAGACGTATGGCTTCCGTAAGCCAATGCGACATGCGTTGGGTAGACAAGGCCTGACCCTTGGCACACTCGCCATGGCAGATGAACAACTGGTTCGTCTTCCCAGAACTGCCCGTCTCAGGAAGGGCTGCGAGCTCAATGACCCTCGAACGAGGGTCAGTAGACAGCACTTTCGGGCGAGAAAAGGGATTCGGCCGCAGCGTGACCCGCGCGTCACCTTGCGTGAACTCAAGACAGTCAGGACTGACCGACAAGGCAGTCAGATCGCTGACGCGCTTCACCGAGACCAGGGCGAGCAGAAGCGCAGTCTTAAGGGAAAGCATCTTTAGACTGGCACTCGACAGAGGGTCAAAGGGCGTAAGGGCCAGTCCACGTAGGACGGTGGCCAGGTCCCAAGTAGGAACCGAAGGGGAGGCAGAGGGGCGGAGCCGTCTGATGCCCTTCATGAAGCGCGACGCAAGGGGGTGAGCGCCTGGGGAAACGCCAGCATAGCCAACATGGCAAGCTGAGATGGCTGCGAGGTACACCTTCAAAGTAGAGGGTGTACGACCCTGATCAAATAGGTGTTGCAGAAAAGCAAGCACCTCGCCAATAGGGCAGACTAGAGGATCACAGCCTCTGTCTCTGCACCACGTGCTGAATACGCGCCACTTCAGTGTATACAACGACCTAGTGGACGTAGCTCTAGCAGCCTGGACGGTCTCTATCACTGCGTCTGACAGGCCGCTCTCTAGGAGACGCGCCCGTTCAGGGGCCAAGCCGTCAGTCTCCACGCTTCCGGCTTGGGGTGCCACAGCGACCCGTGAGCCTGCGACAGGAGGTCTCTCCTCAGAGGGAGAGTCCATGGCTGGCCGTCTAACAGTGAGACCAGATCTGAGAACCAGCTCTGAGATGGCCAATTGGGGGCGATCAGAATCACCCTGTGCGCCCCTGCTCTGATCCTGGCCAACACCTGACGCATCAGAGGAAGGGGGGGAAAAGCGTAGAGCAGACCGCGCGGCCACGGGTGTGCCAGCGCGTCTGACCCTAGCGGCGCATCTCGTTCCAGCGAAAACCACGCTGGGCAATGAGCGTTCTCTCTCGAGGCGAACAGATCGACTCTTGCCCGCCCGAAGCGGGACCAAAGGCTGTGCACCACGGCTGGGCAGAGGCGCCAGTCGGTTGCACGCGGAACACCCCTGGAGAGGAGGTCCGCGCCTGTGTTGCGAACATCTGGCAAGTGCGCCGCCCTGATCGACAGGAAGTGGCGAGAGGCCCAGGTGAGCAGTTTGTACGCCAGGCGAAACAGGTCCGGAGAGCGCGTGCCGCCCTGGCGATTGATATACGCCACAACAGTGGTGTTGTCTGTGCGCACAAGAACGTGTTCTCCTCTGAGAAGAGGGAGAAACTCCTTCAGAGCGCAGAAGACAGCAAGGCGTTCCAACACATTGATGTGTAATCTCCTGGAGGCTGTGCCCCATGTCCCCCTGGCGGGACGACCGCAGCAAACGGCGCCCCAGCCTGTTTTGGACGCATCGGTGGTCACCGTCATGCGTCTGGCTATAGCACCCAAGGCGCCGCCTCCGGTGAAGGAGGACGGCCTGCGCCAATGCGCGAGGGCTAGCCACATGCGTCTGGACACTAAAATCCGACGGGCGGGGTTCGACCTGGAGGATACACCTAGCTCCGCTAAGGCGAGCTGCAGCGGGCGTAAGTGTAAGAGGCCGAGTGGGACAGCGCCACCTGCGGCGCACAGGAGGCCCGTCAGTCTGAGACACAGCCTGGCCGAAACGCAGGCACCGAGTCTGAAATGGCGTAGACACGCCCTGACGTCCTGAAGCCTCTTTGGTGTGAGCGTCGCTCTCATCGAGCGTGAGTTCAGCCTCACGCCCAAGAACTCGACCTCCTGGGAGGGAGAGAGCATGCACTTGCTTAGGTTCACTAAGAAACCCAGACTGTGCAGGTGACGCAAGACCACGTGGGTCTGTGACGCTAGGAGCTGTCTGGAACCAGCCAGCAGCATCCAGTCGTCCAAGTAATTGAGGAGTCTGATCCCCTGAGCGCGTAGAGGAGCGATCGCCGCCTCCACGCACTTCGTGAAGCACCGAGGTGCTAGAGATAGACCGAAGGGGAGGGCTGCGTACTCGTACGCGCTGCCCTCGAAGGCGAAGCGTAGAAAACGCCTGTGCCTCGGGACTATGCCTATGTGAAAATAGGCGTCCTGAAGGTCTATGGTGACCATGTAGTCCCCCTGGCGGACCGACTCCGCCACCATTCGCCCCGTGAGCATGCGAAAGGTGAGAGGTTTGAGCGAAGCATTGAGCGCTCTGAGGTCTAGGATAGGGCGAAAAGCGCCCGACTTCTTGGGCACCAGGATGTACGTACTGTAGCGACCTGCGCGCGCCAGCGTCGGATCTACGCGCTGAATAGCGCCCTTTCTCAGGAGATCGCAAAGCTCTTGTCTGAGTGCAGGGGCCCTGGTGGGGGGCACCACTGACTCCATAACACCTCTGTAGGGCGGGGGTGGCCACCTGAACTGCAGTTGATAGCCCTTCAACACTGTTGATAGGACCCAACGCGACGTTGTGCACATCGCCCAATTCTGCCGGAGCAGAGCGGCGGCATGAGGAGGCAGCAAGGACAAACGAAGTGCTATGCTGCCTCCGGGTGGCACTAGGGGGGCCGAGGTCAAAGACTGAGGCTGTCCGCGAAGCTGAAGAGCGTCCGACTGACAGACCAGAGACCCGACAGTGTGCGGGGGCTGAGGGCCAGTTAGCCGTGTGTGAGACCGTTGGGCGCTCACGCGTGACTGAGAGGCCGTGCGCAGTACTCGCGACGCCCGGTGGGGCGGCCGACTCAGTGCGCACGTCAGCGAAATCCGATGTCGGTGAGCTGTGCGCTTCGCCTGCGACACCCCGTAGGGCGGCCGACCTGGAGCGCGTGTCAGCGACGTAGGTGGTCGATGAGCCGTGCACTGCACCTGCGACACCCCGTAGGGCGGCCGACCTGGAGCGCGTGTCAGCGACGTAGGAGGTCGATGAGCCGCGCACTGCACCTGCGACGCCCCGTGGGGCAGCCGACTCGGAG
>JAGFZM010000039.1:1715356-1777713 GCA_017657215.1 Limnothrissa miodon | reverse complement strand
CTCGCGACGCCCGGTGGGGCGGCCGACTCAGTGCGCACGTCAGCGAAATCCGATGTCGGTGAGCTGTGCGCTTCGCCTGCGACACCCCGTAGGGCGGCCGACCTGGAGCGCGTGTCAGCGACGTAGGTGGTCGATGAGCCGTGCACTGCACCTGCGACACCCCGTAGGGCGGCCGACCTGGAGCGCGTGTCAGCGACGTAGGAGGTCGATGAGCCGCGCACTGCACCTGCGACGCCCCGTGGGGCAGCCGACTCGGAGTGCGTATCGGTGACGACCTCGAAGAAGGGGGAGAAGCTACCCGTCTGGCCAAGGGCAGACGTGTCAGACTGAGCAGATAGTTCTGCGCGTATCTGGGCGAGGAATCGACCGACAGAAGCGGCGAGAGAGGACGGGGGGGACTTCTCGACCGTGAACGACTCCGAAGCGTCGCATGTCCACTGCTCAGAGGCGAAGGGGACAGCGAACGCGGAGGCGGCGACACTAGTAGAGGCCTCGGAGCCACCTGGGCGCCGCAGAGGCGAGTAATCACGCGAGGCGCATAGCGCGGAGCGTGTGTCAGCTGAACGCGCGTCGGAGACCGTGTGGGTGCCCCAGTGCGCAGTAGCGCTGCTCGTGAACGATTCAGAGGCGTCGCATGCCCACTGCCCGAAGGCGAGGGGGACAGAGGACGTGGAGAACGTAGCACAAGTGGAGGCCTCGGCGCCACGTGGGCGCCGTCTAGGTGTGTCGAAACACGGGGCGCAGAGCGCGGGGCGTGTGTCAGCTGAACGCGCGCCGGAGACCGTACCGGTACCCCAGTGCGCGATAGCGCTGACAGAACAGAGAGCGTCCTCCGGCCTGGGCCGGGGCTCATTTTCAAACATTGCCCCAGAGGGGCTGTAGCGTGTGTGCGGAGTGCTTGTGAACAAGGCAAACTCAGCGCCCCGTGAGGGGGTGAGATCAGAGAGGACCGCCGAAGCGGGGGAGAACGCTCCGAGCTGGGGACTGCAGAGCGAGGACCCGGGCCTTTGAGAGCACACAGAGGCGTAGCAGTCAATGGATGGCGATCGCATGACATGCTCTGCCGCGCACACGCGACCCCATCAGGGTCGCTGTGGCCTCTTACGCCGCTCCCGGCTAACCGGGCGGTTGGCGGGAGCAGGGCGCCCGCGAGAGCGGGAGCGCTGCCAAGTGGGTTGCGACCCGGCAGCCGGCTGTGGCGCGGCTTTGGGTGCGTCCGCCTTCTTCTTTTGCGTCCTTTGAGGCGTACGAACACGCGTCTGAGGAGCAGCGGGAGCAGTCTGTTGAGGCGGGGCACGCTTGGGAAGTACGGGTTGCAGGTCCTGAGCCGCCGACTTCGTCTTTTCCAAGCGATCGCGCTGTAGCTCCAGCGCCTGGCCAAACAGTGCATCGGCGGAGATAGGAGCATTCAGCAGATGCTTCTTCTCTTTCTCCGGCATGGAGGAGAGGTTTAGCCAGAGATGCCTGTCTAGGACGACCAGTGAGCCAAGGGAGCGCCCGTCGGCTTTAATGCCCGCCCGGATAGCCAGTGAGGTGAGGGCGGTAATTCTGCGGAGCTGATGGACGGTCAGCTCTGAGTGCTGCGTAGCCAGCTCAGCCACCAGTTCCTCCGCCAAGGAGGAGAGGAGAAAGGCGGTGTTTAGCGCCCTTATCGCCTGGCCTGTGCAAATGAAGGCCTTGGATGCGAGCTTCTCCGTGCGTTGACACGGCTTGGAGGGGAGCTCGGGAGGCGATGTCCAGGTGGCAGCAGAGGCTGGTGCAAGGCAACCAGCGACCGCATCCTCAACGCGAGGGAGCTGCAAGAGGCCAATGGCGCCCGCCTTGTCCATCGCATAAAACGCCGCGTGTCCCTGGATAGGGGCAATGGCGGCGTAGGGAGCCTCCCAAGAGCCCTGCGCATCGGCCACAACCGTGGGGTGAGCGGGGAGGGGGAGAGCATCTGGAGAGGGCAGCGCACCGGAGAAGGGGTCGAAACGCCCTTCCGGATAGCGCTGAGGCGGAGGCAGGCCTAGCCTGTTAGCCGCCTGAGTAGCCAAAGAAGCTAGCTCGGAAGCTAGCTGAGCGGCGTGGGTCTTGACCGCCGGAGGTATATCCTCGACGGTGGCGCCGTGAGCGGAGAGGAAGGAGGACATCTCCTCCTCATCCACAGCCTCGATAACTGGCTCGTCATCGGTGTCACCTTGAGGCGGCGTGGTAAATGGAGCCAGCAGGACTAGCCTGGTGGGCTTCGGTTAGCTGGCTAGCTGGTAGCAAGCTAGCCGTTGAGAAGCTAACCGATGGTCGATTAGCCACTGAATCTCGATCGATGAGCCCAATCGGGTGCGGAGACGCCGGGGAAACATCGAGAGACTGGTGGGGAACAATACCCCTAACGCCAGCGGAGGAAGAACCTGCCCCTGAAACGCTAGTGGAACCCACGAAAAAAGCCGCTCTGTTGGCGATAGCTGTAGGGGAGAGGCGTTCGCAAGCCGAGCAGAGATCTGGTCGCGAAAAGGCGAGCATAGCATGCTCGCTCCCCATGCAGATGAAACAGATCGCCATTGCGCGGTCGCAATCGGTGCATTGGCGAGTAGCCATCTTGCGTCTCGTGGTACCAGAAGTCAGGGACCGGCGTGAGCACTTTGAGCAAGACGGGAAATCCCTCGAAGAGCTTTGAAAAAAGCTGTTTTGGTGGGCTTTGACAAAAGCCGTCGGTTTGGAATATTTGCAAAGGCAAACGGAGACAATCAGAAATACACACGCAGTAGCGAGGTGAAAATGGCAAAGAGGACCTGAAGCGTAAGCGCAGTCAATATATAGACTTTCTGACGTCACGCAGGGCTGTCTAAGTAGTTGCCTGCGCGCGTCAGTGCGCTTACTGCCCTTTTTTCAAAGGGTTGGTTTAAAATGACTTCAGAAAAGCAGGAGATGATAGGCATCATCCACTCGTATGTTTCGGCTTTGAAACGAAAGAGAACAATGATTAATGGGTAATCATCATCATCATCATCAAAGCAGGGGTTGCCTTTAATTAATGAAGCAGAGGGGAGGAAGTGAGGTGTCACATTGAGAGAGGGTGCTGCAGAAGCCACTGAGCTGTGAGCCTTTGAAGGGCTTGAGTCCTCCTCTGCAGCGCTCCTGCAGTCAGATCCCATAGAAAACCACACAGATGTCACTGCTGCTGAAAGACCTTCTCTTCCTCTAAACATCAAAAGAGCCATGCATCAGAGAGCCTTTACGTATCATGGCGCCATTTTTTCACTGAGTGAATTTCCTTTCCTGGAAATTTGCTTCCACCCTAAAGAAATAGAGGGAGAGACAAACCATGTAACTTAAAAACAAGCAATAGTGATATAATAGGTTGGAGATAAGAAGGTTGACACTGTTTTGTGTGAGTGTGTGTGTGTGCGTGCGTGTGTGTGACATGTATTCTCTTTAACTGAAGTGTGGGCAAGAAAAAAGTATAGTATTCAGATGCATATTCATGCCATGGAGATGCATATTCATGGCCATGGTCATGCCTGAAAAGCATACCGCAATCCCCCCTACCCCCCTCTCTCTCTCTTCCTCCGCAATCCTCTATAGCCATTATTCTAATCAGAGTCCTGTCTCCAGCTCAGCAGACAATCTGCCTCCTCCATCTCTTTCTCTGACGCTGATTTCCTCCAATGATGAAAAAAGCGACACTGACAGCCACTCCAAGAATTATGCACGCAACTGTTGCCTGGCTCGAGAAATGCTAATTGACTGTGTAACACGCTCAGATGAGTCAGAAACCTTTAACGCCTTTCACCCGAACAGACCACACTTTTAACACGGACCAGGGAGCAGCACATAGGGCACTGTGTGACGTTAAAGGTCACTAGGTCCCAAAACATTTTCCATTTTGATATGAATGAATTGAGCATAACTGACTTAATTCGTGGAACATTCCTATTAGTTTGACAATATTGATCAAGCAACATTAGTTCCATCATTATTGTCATACTGAATAACTAAGATGATAGATAGCTACATGTGATCTGTTTCTTGTTATACTAATAGCAGCTGGGAAATTTTAGTCTTAACTGTTTTCATAGGCCATAATATCTGCCCTTCGTCTAACCCTATCTATTTGGTCCAATGTGTCATAAGGGTTGAATTTCTTTTTTTCCGCTGGCCTCATTCTAGGGCCAGGGTTGTTTTCTTAGTCTACTGCCCTAGTTTCCACCCTGAGATATTTAAGGCATTTAAGCTTGAGCAGCCCCTATTACAGTCCCTCTGTGCTAGCAGCCAAGACTAACTGGGTTTGATCATACATAATGGGACTAGCGTAAGACAATAGAGGTGTAGATCTCCAAAGGCCTTTGGGATTACAGGGTCAATTACTCAATGAGTGGGTATCAACCACTAGAGAGAGTAGTGCTTAAAGATGGATTTCTAGCCTTGGAACCCAAATGTACTGCAAATTTGAATTTATTTGATACAAGCCATTGGAGTGAATCACCAATTCGCCAAATCCAGGACCCAGTCACAACTACTTATCAGTTCATTATCAATTGCCAAAAATACAGGAAACAATCACAGCTATACAGTATGGGGCACTATTTTACTTCCGATTGAGTAAAAAGCCGTATTTGCTAATGCTTGTGAAGAGTTTTAGTAAAAGTTTAAGGGTTTAATCTCTAGTTCACACCACTGCAATGCAAAGTCAATCACTCTTACCAGACCTTATATGTTCATTGATATGGATCTGATAATCAAGTTACTGAGTGTGTTAAATTTGCTGTTTGGCTGGAAAATGACAATCACAAGTGTTGTCAAGCTCCCTCCTCGGTGTTTATATCCTCAGAGGAGAAGATTAATTCTCAGAGGAGTTGTGTGTGGAAAGTAGTTAGCAGCTGTATCACCCCAAGCCTTAGGTTAAATAACTATTATTACAGCATTTATGACCTACAAAACCCATTGAGTGTATCATCACAAAAGACCTCAAAAGGGTAGCCTGATGAAATGGCTGTAGCCTAATGAAATAGCCTTTTTGAAATACATTCAACAATAATTTACTCAGAAATATTTTCATTTTTTTTTTATATTTGGATATTATATATGTTATAGGATTTTGTACTGGCTTTTTGGGTGATGGCTGGTGCCATGTGAAATTTGAAGTGGTTAATCCTGTTACACAGGCAGAGCTGTCCTCCGCACACAGCACAGTGGTGCAGAGCTCAGCTGCAGTGACTGGGTTTTATAAGCGCAGCTTTATGGGGCCACAGGCCTCGATCTGCACTGGCCTTCACAATCACTGAGCCAAGTGCCTGTGGGTCCTGGCCTGAACACACACACACACACACACACACTTGGGGCTTTGGATATGCCTCCAAGCTCCCTGATCCCTGATTTTTTCCGATTCATTAATTCCATAGTTGTTTTCATCAATGTTTGAATGCAAGTATTTTACTGTTGGAAGGTGTCCCTCTTATGCCATTATGTGTATCATTGTTTTTAAGCTGACTTCTTTTCGTGTTTTGGCATCTCTTTCTTTCTCTCTGTCTCCCTCTTTCTTCCTTTTTGTTTCTGCTCCATGACCACACACACACACACACACACACACACACACACACACACACACCCAGCTGGAGGAACATCAGTTCTGCATGAGTGGGCACTCCATATGGTGTGAGCCTTCACTTCATCCTACTCATGGTGTGATGGGATGTACAGTGCATGTATATATAGAGAGAGCAAATTATTTTCTTTCTCTTTCTTTGTGTGTATGTGTATATTCTATATATACAGTATACAATGTGTGTGAGTCTATGTGTACTTGTGCGTGAGAAGGTTCAGTAGCCCTCTTTAGCCAGAGGACAGTTCAAAGTAGCTTGTTTAGTTGGGAAGTGTGCTGTTTTAATTATATCCCAAAGAGCACTTCATCACTGGGCCAAATAACAGCCACTAATCAATTTGCTTCTCCGGGACCAAACCACCCTCATTACCACATCCTTGGCTAATGATAAATAATATCAAGAACATTTCCCATATTCCGAGACACTCCCAGAACCATTCTTCCCATCAAGGCCTATCTGACTTGATGTGTTTTGGACAAGATGTCCCCCCTGCACACTTTACAGTGGAGATGCTAACAGCCAGTGGGATACAGCCTGACAGGAGAGCGATGAAGGCCATCATCAGTCACTCCTAACGCACGCACACACACACACACACACACACACTGCTTTTCCTTTTCCCCTGGTTGATGTGCTGACAGTTTCTACATTACTGAGTAGGGGTGGGCAATATAGACGAGATATACCGTATGCAATATGAATTTGGCCAATGATAGAGATTTTGGGTCATATCGGCATACCGTGATAGGCTCATTGCGTCTCCACAACCATGTGAAAAAATGTTGACCTGTAGCTTCACCTTATTGATAGCACCTTTTCATTCTTACAACAAAACTGTGTAAGAGCCTATAAATTGAACAGCTACTGCCTGACACAAATGCAGCTTACCAGTTTTCTTCTGTGTGAATTTGAGAGTCCAATATAAACACCTCCGAACGATGACTAAACAACTGTTGTACATATTGACTTTATGCTATGGTAACCATTAAGAAACTGTTATGCTGTAAATTACATACCAAAGTATACCGTGATATATATCATCTACCGTCTATGGTTCAAAATATATCGCAATATAAATTTTAGACTATATTGCCCACCCCTATTACTGAGGTTTTGAAAAGAGTCTTTATTTAACCCACACTCTCTTTGTCCCATATACACATTGTCTGTTAATTTAATAAACACACAATGGTTAACTCACAAACAAAAATTGTGGGTGTTGTGTGAAAAGTGTGATGTGTACATTCCCAGTAATAAGTGTGTTAAACATAAATAAGCGTGTTAAACATGAATCTAATGGAATTGGCGCTGTGGTAGACTCTGCTGGGAGAGCATTACTGTAACTATTTTAGTTCTTCTTGTGTGCAACACGTTATAAACCCATTGTACACACATAATAACTTATATAACAACAGACCCATTCCCGCTTTCTCCATCTCTCTTAAACACACACATGCATGCACAGATCCCCCCCCCCACACACACACACACTGATGGGAGTCTGCTCTCCCTCCGGATAACTCAAGTTAACAGCTTCTCGGAGGCTTTTTTTTTGTCTCAGAGTCTCCGCAGGGGTTTATGAAAGCATTTAGAGCAATTTTTTTCCCTCATGAAATTCCCTTTAATTGAGGACTCCTGTGGTAGATGAGCAATGGTGGGCGCCGTTGCCATGACAACCACAACACTAGGCGAGCACTGAAGCAAGACCTGGAGGTCCTTTGCGTTCTGAATCAATCATGTATTATAAACAAGGCCTTGCACTTGGTGGTGTGCCACACAAAATACACCCTCTTCTCTGGGCCCTGCTCACCCCCTTACACAGACACCCACTCCTTAACTGAGGGCTGTACTTGATGATGGGCCTTTGAAGTAAAGGAGCAGCAATACAGAAGATGCTTTGCAACCGACCCCCACACTAATCCACAGAGACTCTTAAGATATAGGCAGTGGCAACAGTTGCAGCATTCTGCAATCAGGGCTCAAGTCAAGCACAAGTGCAACCTTTGGAATTAATCAACCCAAACACCATGTTTACCTTTGATTTCGAGCTTTGGGGTAATTATTGTGGGTTTGTTGCACAGCCAAATGGGTTTGTTGCACAGCCAAAGATAAGAATATTTTCTAGACTTCAGTTCCAAACAGTGAAAAAAAACAAGGTCAGGTAGGATTCAGAGTTAATTTGTACAGCAAGTCTGAAGTCAACTGAGGTATAAAGGAGATTGTGGTTTTGAGTGAACACTTACATAATTTACATGTCCATTTGTGAACGTGTTCAGCACCACACAGTCTTTTTTTCCGTTGCAGAATCAGGATGGATGAAGCAGAGAAGTACCAGCAGAGACTGCAGGCCATCGCTGTGAGTCACACATCGTATCTGCTCTTTAACCTTAAACACTCTTCTGAGGTCAGCTGACTGTATCTTTAGCAACAGAGTCCATAGAGTCAGGCAGTAGGGTCTGGCCTGCATGTTATGTTGGGTTATGTTGGGGGTGGCTGTCAAATGTGGGCCAGGCCCATTGAGAATGAGGAGTCAGAGCCCCCATGGAGACATGTGGCAGTGTGTGTGTGTGCTTCAAGCTGAGACAGACTGAGACTTTGACTCAGTGGCAATGCTCAATGCTCCATTTCCCATCCAGGGTGTTCCACCAAAGGCCGCTGATCTGTGAAACAACAGGCCAACTGGGCTGACTTTGAAGTTCACAAATAAAATGAAAATGGAAAGCAAACACATGCCTTTTTCATAGACCTTCAGCTAATTCCATTTTACAGTGGCCACAAACATAAAAAACTTTTGGCAATATTTACTTGTGATTTACAGGTAATATTACATATTATATTATATAATTATAATACTGTATAATGTTCTGAGGCAAACTGAGAATTTTGGACATACCCCTTTTTGAGCTTATGCTGTGTCGTGTTGGAGTTTTTAATTCAATTCAACAGAGGATTAGATTCTTTTAGAGTAATCCAATTCAACAAATGGAGGGACAGGAGGGAGGGATTTTATTTCTGGACCATTTTCACTTCAAAAGGATCTCTTTCTTCTTATAAGATATGCTTTTCACTAGGACAACTGCAGAAGAAAGAGGAGGGTGTTGGCAGAACCAGCTAGCTCTCTTGAATGCCAGCTAAATTAGCCTGCCCCATCTCGGCACATGCATGCACATCAGTGAGGTGCATAGTATTCGGGAGATTATGCAGGGTTTTTTATGTTGTTTTCCATGTCTTCAGGAGAAGAGGAAGCAACAGGAGGAAGAGGAACGATTACGACGTGAGGTGGAGGAAGAATGGCTGAAACTGGCACAGCGCAAGGTCTAATATAAGTCACACACACAAACACACACACACACACACATTGCATGATACATGACACACTTGAGCACCCTAACTGTAACTCACACCGTGAAATGGTTCAGATTCCCCGTACATGGCTCTTCACCATCCTGCCTGTCTAACAGGGTTTGGCTGAAGTTTGGATGTGGCCCCTGGCTGCTCTGTCTGCAGTAAAACACCTCCCACTCACTCACCTCACCACCCTCTTGCCTCTCATTCCCAGTGTAAGGTGAGGTAAGAAGTGAAGCAGTCAGGTTTCCTCACAGGCCTCAGCATCAGTGCACTGACTGGGACTGACAGGTGGCTGCTACAGGGCTCAATGGATCACAGTGTCACTGTGCATTTGGACTGGGGGGCTCCCATGCCCACAGAGAGAGAGAGAAAGAGAGAGAGAGGGAGAGGAAAGGACTAGCTGAGGACATGCAGTCACCTGTGGAAGAGATGAAATGCAATGAGTTGACTATAACTACTTTTGTAAATTCAAGCAATTGTACAGTTCTACACAAGGAGAGAAAATGCTGCACCCATTTAAAGAATCTTATTTACTGCTACAGTATTGGTCAAAACAAGAAAAGATCTGGAATGTTCCTACTGTAGGGTACAGATGAGCCTGAAATTGCATGGCCTGGGATTGCCTTCTGAAACTTCTGTTTATCTCAGATTCCCTGTCTATCATTCTGCTTTTTTGCTATATACAACAATAACAATAGAAAACGTGATCTGAAGCAGCGAACCTCTTCTAGTGGACAGAAAGAGAGAGAGACAGAGAGACAAACAGGAAGTGTTGGCTCATTCTATAGATTAGAGAGCTTCTAGATGCCCATGCTTGGTTGATAAAAAAGTTAAAAGGTTCAGATGGGCTGCTGAGTTGATGGCAGGACAGCCAACCTCACTCATGCGACATGAATGATCCTGTTGAGACCCCTGCTGCAGTGGGAACACTTGATACACCACTAGAATTTGTAATTATCCTGCTTATACAAGAAAGCACATGCTTGTGCAAGAAATGCAAGAAATGCATACATAGGATTATATCTCATAAAACGTTCCAAAGCTCTTTTACTGGTCAAGCATCTTTTACAGGTCAAGTCATTTGTCTATTTTTTTCTTCCACCCTTATTATGGTCCACCTCTCCTTCTCTCACCTATTATCTTTTCTGCTCTCTCAGAGGAAGTCCCTGAGGGACCAGTGGCTAATGGATGTGCCCAGTGCCCTGGCTACTGATGGCCCAGGGACCCAAGCTCCACTTTGGCCCCCAACACAGAGAGAAGAGGGGCAGGCAAAAGAGTGAGAATGCACCCCCCCCTTTCCTCTTGCACTGACCTGAATGACTCATTCTCCCTCTTTATCTCTCTCTCTCTCTAAACCCTTGCCACACACAGACATAAACACATATCCCATACACAGGACTTACACATAAGCACGCGCTCTTTAATTTTCTCTCTCTCTCTGTCTGCCTTTCTCATAGACATGACATTTGTCCCTGTCTTCCTCCTCCCTTCTTTATCTTTCTCCCTGTCTTATATGTGGCATTGTGACCTGTGTCTGGAATAGGGCTTGCTTATCTGAAGCCTCATTATGACCCCTATCTATTGATTGTGTTTAGTGCAGGAGTGCAGGTGAGGGACGGCCTGCACATATGCTATAGATGAGCGTATGGCTCTTTGCTCCAATGAATCTAGAGGGTACAGATATGCATGTTCTCATGTGGGTCTGTTTAATAGGGTCACTGAGGAGGGAGAGGGGAATGCCTGGAGGGAGGGGGAAGAGGAGAGGACAACAGTTCAAGACGGCTACCAGATAAACTCAACAGAAAACAATGCAAATGTTCCTTGTCAGGTAAAAATACTTTGAACTTGATATTTCACATTGTGATCACATATTAACACACATCTACACAATATAAATAAGATAAACTCTAAAAGGTTGATAATTTTGGATGTGGGTGAGGGTGCAAAGGGTTAATACAACCAGTAAGAGAGTACAGTCCAAACGAGGGTCTATGTAATGGGGGGGTTACCAAATACATATACTCTAAGGGCAGAGTACAGTTTGTAGTATGCTGTAGGATCAAAAATCAAGCATGAATTTAAATATGAGTTTTTGGCTGTTGCATTTTTGCATGATAACCAAATTTAATTTAGGTCTTCCATAAAATCCAAAGTTACAAATCAGTGAGTGAGTGGTTCTCACATGCCCTCAAAAGGCAGCTGCCTTACAAGCTTCTGGTTTCTCATTAGATCCGTAAGGTCCTCTGTCTGTCCAAACCACAGAGATAGAATTGCCCTCATTTACGTATTTCAAGGACCTTACATGTGAAGGAGTCAGTCATAGTATTTTCATAAACATGCCCTGAAGGAGAAAATATATTACTCCGCAGGCTGGTTGCATGTTCTTCAAGTGTGCATTGTATGTGCTCTGACATGTACAAGAGTACACGTACACACACACACACACATACACACACACACACATGTTGACAACTATGTTGTCAGTCAGTTTATTTGGCAGGCTCCCATGATACTGTAGTTGTTGTGACAGCCATGTAAATGTGTTCAATAATTTATTAGCTCAACTTGGCCGTCCTTTTCTCGTGGGTTTGCACGTGCAGTATTTATCATGCACAAGCTGAGATGATTCAAGGACTTTGTGTGCGCTTGGTAGTGAGCAGTGTGTTGAGGCAAAGAGCATGGTGACAAACCAAATTAACACCTCCTTTTCCAACAGGTCAACACTGAAAGTTACACAAATGAGAAAGGTAGGACCGTTTTCTATACAATGCTTCCGTTTTTTATGCATCTGCACACATACAGCATACTTTTCATGTATAATTTTTCTCTGCATATCTATTGTGGTAATATGCTGAATCCCATGTGCTGAAATGGTCTTGCAGAGAGTCAAGGTGAAGTGGAAGAAAGTGTAGTTCCTTCCAGTACTTTCCTGCCCATGCAGAATGGGGGGGAGGAAAGATCAGGTATGATAAACAAGAATCTGAAACAAGAACAACACACTGTGGTTATATTTAGCCATGCAGATGCTTACCCTTTTTTGTTCTTATTTTTCTCAGTTGTTTTTGTTTGTTTTTTATGCCCTGAAGCAATGACAGAATAGTTAAAAATGGATGATTGTCTTTATCTGTGTCTATGGTCAGCATTATGTGCATAATATGTGTGAATAGTGTGCGTATATTCTCCTGAGATGCAGTGTGTTTGTGTCTCTGTGTGTGTGTGTGTGTGTGTGTGTGTGTGTGTATGTGTCGGTGTGTGTTGATGTTTGTGTGCATGAAGCATTTTGGCTTTGAATGACTTTTGTTATCTAATGCTGAGCGTTGGCCTATGTGCGGACAGTGGTTGCTGGGAGCCAAATCCATGAACCAGGAGAGAGAGTTTGCATTCAGATAAGCCCCTGTTTGTTTATGTGTGACTGAGAGAGAGCGTCTGTGTGTAAGTGTGTGTGTTTGTGTGTACCCTGAGAAATAATTTTTTTTTTTGTAAGAGCCTGCATAGATGAAGTGTATTCTACGAATATTTGTATTTATTCAGACCTTCCGTAGTTACAGATATGTAGGGCAAAAAAAGGATTGATCTTCTGTAGCTGTTTATACTTTATACTTTATAGTTTATTCATGTTGTGTGTTTTTTGGCTGCCTATGATGATCAAATCCAGTATCACCAAGGGCAGCAAATATGCCTGAGGGTGGATCTCAAAGACTGGCTGCATGAAAGTATAAGAATCTCCCCAAATAAAAGAAATACTAATGAACTGTTAAATGCAAGCCATCTTTCAATCCCTATCAACATATCTCCAAGTCCTTTGATGGAAAAAAAACATCAAAGTTGTGGCTGTATGTGCCAAGATTAACAACTGGCATTTCTGCTGCTAGATACTTACTTCTGATCTTGTATCATTTGGTGAGTCACCAGTTTTTTAACCAGCTGAATTCACCACACATGTGACCTTCCTGTTTTCGCCCATTCTAACCCCACCCCTTTTCCTCCCTTCCTCTTCTACCCGCCTCTCTGTAGTGCTGGGGATGTTGGAGGTGCAGGTGGAGAGGGACTTGAGAACGGGGGTCACCGTGATCAAGTCAGTGGCACCTCTGCCTCCTGGGGACCCCACTGGTGTGACGGTGTTTGATGATGGCCGCAAGACCATCCGAGCTGTAAGCGGTGGTGCAAGCGGAGACGCCGACGATCTAGACCAAGTTCTTAACACGCTGGCCGAGGTTGGGGTGCCTGTCCTGCTGGAGGCCCGTGGACTCGTCTCACAAGCTGTCCAAGGACATGAGAATCAAGAGCAAGCCCAGAGTGCAAAGGAGACAGAGATGGAGGAGGAATTAAAGGACACTGAGGTGGAGACACAAGTTGATGAGACAGTACAGGTGGAGGATACTGAGGAAGCCCCGGAGGAACAGAGAGAGCAGGTTGGTGTGTCAGAATCCTCCTACACAAACCCAATGGAGCTGGATCCTCCCAAAGAGCACACTCTAAACACGAGAGAGGAAAGAGTAGGAGATACAAATGGCCTATATGAAAAGGTTAACAGTGCAGATGAGGGAGTTATTGAACCAGAGGTGGAACAAGAGGAGCAGGAAGAAGATGAAGAAGAAGAAGAAGCCTTTAGGCCTGAGGAGGGCTTGGATCCAATCACGCTGACTTTTCTTGGCTTCAGCCAGGCAGCAAGTGATCCAGGTCATGGGAATGATGACGATGGATCCCTTGTCAAAGTTGAGCGGGTCCTGATATATGAAGATAGTGAGGAGGAGGAAGAGGAAGGAAGGGAGGAATATGTCCAGGATTATGAGCTGGCTTCCTCCGACACAGACATCAGACACACTTCCACCAGTCTAGTTGTGAGGTCTCCAAAAAAGCAGCCCGTAAAAGAAGGACTTGCTGAGATGGATGACTCATGCCTGGAGCCAGGTTTAGCCACTCAGACTGACCAGAGCCAAGCACGGGGAGGTGATGAGACAGAGGAGGGGAGCCAGGGGGGTGCAGAGGCTGAAGCTCTGGAGCTGATCAGAGCGGCTACGTCAGGGCATGACCCAGACAGTTTACCGGAGGTCCCTGCTCACCTTTCGACATACCCCATTTTGGGAGGCAGGACTGATGGGGCAGAAATGCAAGGAGAGGGAGAGGTAGGCCATGGAGAGGGAGCCATGGAGAAAGAGTCACTGGATGACGTGTTCCAGGATGTCACTCTGGACGACACCCAGCCGAGTCTAGCACAGGAGCCAGAATTGCAACCATTGGCACTTTTGCCTAGTGGTGAGCCCAGCAGAGCAGAGGGAGTGGGCAGCCCTAAACGCAAGACGTGCCAGTGCTGTTCTGTCATGTGAGGTCATAGCAACCTCTCAAACTCTCTTTCTCCAACTGTCACTACCAGTCATCATTTCTTCCCTTTATCTCTTTCTTCCTCATCTCCATCTTTCTCTATTTCTCTGAATACTTGACAACTAACATACCTGATTTTCTATGCTCTTCTGTTCATTTGATGTTACAGTAAAACAGCACTCCCTCAATATTCTTATAAATTGTGTTTTATCGCCACCTGCTGTTTGTATGGCAAAACTGTTGTCAGCATTGAGGCTTTTTACTACCGTGAATCTATCAATCAGTACTGTAGTACTGAATGTTTTAAAGACCTGGAAATCTGGGAATCTTTCTAATATGGGAATATGTGTAATCTGGGAAACTATTTAATAATGACAGAGATTGAGTTTTATCATTATTTAGACTAAAGATTTGGTAATCTATGTTACATATGCCCCATTTTTGTAACATTCAGCACATACATCCTTACTCCCTATTGCAAAAACGAAGTCCCGTTACTGCACTAAATGGGTGCAGTGGGTGTCTGTCCTCTAAGCAAAAATATGATATCTTCACACTGGGGTGGAGTTCCTCTCTGATGTGTTTTCTTTCAGACCTGGTTGGAGTTGGTTAGAACAACAAAATCTGGTAACCAAATTGTTCAAAACCATAAACTGTAAAGGAGCATTATCTGGCATTGCTTACCCTATCTTTATGCATTTGGTAAGCCAGATAATCTTCATAGACATAATCAAATGATATAAACAAATCAAAGGTCCATTGTTCTAGAATACAGATACCTGTGACCTTATGAAATGTGAGTTGGCCTATATGTGCGTGACGTGTGTGGTTGTAAAACTATCTAATTAACAGTATTTGTTATCCAGAAAGAAATAGTATTAAAAAGACTTGACACTATTCACATTTCATTGTTTTTATCTTTTGTTTTGTTTATTTTGCCCATTTGTTAAAACATAATAATAATTCTTTAATTCAGTATAACTAGCTAAAAATGTTCTGCCAGTTCTGTGTCTTTTTTGCCACATGAGCTACTTGAAAGATACTGGAATCAAATGAAGTGGTAATAGTTGACCAGTGGGGGATGGGTCTTCAGGAGCACCTGTTGTTGGAATTAGCTGGTCTACCTAGGCTAACCCTTACAGTACTCATCTGTTGTCACTACTTGGGCTTTAATGCAGAGAACTGTGGGAAAGAGGTGTGATGTTGACTGTGTGCATGTGTGTGCGTGCAGCATATGTGAATGTGTGTGTGTGTGCATATGTAAATATTTTTGTGTATACGTGCATATGCTAGTGTATGTAAGTGTATGTATATGTGTGTGTGTGTGTGTGTTTGTGTGTAAAGGTGTGGAGGGTGGGGGTTGGGGCTAGGTTGTGCACAGTGGATTTAGGATGTGATGCAATCTCCCGTCACAGGTCAAAGCTGCATGCTGATAATGTCAGTCTGAGTTAGGGCTACACACAACCAGGTAAGCACCTCTCTACTATTCACTCTTTGAAGCTTCTCTATTCTTTACAGTATGTCTTCTTATGTCCAATTCCTCTCCAAGATATTCTACTGCCACCACTGCATGGTGTAGATAGCTGTAAATGTTTCATCTATTTTCTATTGTCAGTATATTGCCTTAGCTAAATGTGAGGGAAGGTGGGAATCATCAGCCATAATTACTAGTGGCATTAACTGTTATCCTGCTGTCTGTTGTTGGTTTCAATGTACTACACCAAAGTGTTCCAGGGCTATGAATATGAGAGATAGTCATCTGTTTTAGACCTATAACTCTGAACAGTATTAAAGTATAGTAGAGACATATTAATCCAGTTCCATGGAATTAATCAGCACTCTTTCCAATGCCTTGCCTTCCGTACAGTGTAGCATGTGGCTTATCTCGAGCTAGCTAATCTGACTCAATGGTGTAATTATAGCAGGACAAATCACTCCCTCAGATAGGTATAGATTAACGCAGCATGTTTTTTTATTTAAACATAAAGACACAGAACAAGGATGATCCGAACAGAATTGTGTTAACAGACACTGTATGACAGGTGATGCATGCAACTCAGAGTGTGACAATAATCCATCCCGCCCTTTCACCTGGGGTGAGTCTAGACGGTGTGACCTTTCTTGTTTTCATTATGGGAATGTCCGAGCTTAGGCAGCGCAAGAGACGGGTTAGGCTTAGGTCAGACTAGACAGTACGTGTCGTGCAGTCATGGTGGCAGTCAAGCTGAAACTGGGCAGTAAAGCTGAACATTCAGCCTGACATTTTAGATCTACCAAATAAAGTAATAATTACAGCCTGATCCCAGTACTCAGTAACAAAATTACAAAATTAATAAATAGTATAATATTAAAGTCTTATGTCACACCTAATTTGCCAATAAAATACTAAATATACTGTATATGCTAATATGTTTCATTCATTAATATATTTCAATATTTTTTTTTTGTAAGCTAATTAAAACTCAGAGATAATCACTAAAAGATGATAAGTGAGTTTTTAGGTCTGATTAGGTATTTTTTCATAGAACTAAAGATGACTTGTCTCTGATTAACTTGAATTATCTCTTTATAAAGCTCTTCAACAGGGTGGAGCACCCACCTAAGCTATCACTGTGGACACATAGGTGTCACACAGTTGAGACATAGAAATATTACCATGGCAACACACAAGGACCACAGCTTAGGAAAAGCTGACAACATCCTTGATGAGGAGGAGCACCACAGAACACGTAAACACAGTGGTCCATCAGAGTCTCCCCAAAGCCATGCCCTTCCATTAAGCCCAGCATCCCTATCTTGGGAAGACGAGGCCTTTCCGATTTCCACACCAAACACTGACACATGTGCTCAAACACACATGAGGAGACAAGACAGTGAGGAGAACATATCGATATCTGATGAGGTTCCAGATTTACCTGGCCCATCGACGAAAGAGGGAAAGATTCCTGGTTATGGGAAATTTGCTGCTTTCCTACAACAAGAAGAAGAAAATGAAGAGGAATTTCTGGATGAGGATGAGGACAACCTATACGCTCCCGAGGAGGAGGAAGAGAACATCGGCAGGTCTGGGAGAGGACAGCTGGGATCTGGCTTGCCCGATGCTGAGGAAGAAAGCATCCCTGTATGTAAGAATAACATTCCAACTGAAGAAAAAGAAACACTCATCATTTCTGTCCAGCAAAAGGGAGAAATCAGCAATCTACAAGAGGAGGAAAAGGAAAACAAAAAACACGAAAAGAATATTCCAGAATATTCCACTACGGAACAAGGAACCGTAAATGTTTATGATGAGGAAGGAGAGGCAAGGATTTCTGTAGAAGCACCAGCCCATGCCAGCATGCCAAGGGTTCATGGTCAGGATCAAGTGCTTGAGAGCAGTTCAGACGACGAGCCAATGTCGTCTTGCCAACAAGATGAGGAGGTACATGTCCTTACAAAGCAACACAAGAGTGCCAACATGGATCATAAAACAGGCCCAGACAGTCCTTCACGAGCAGTGCAGAACACAGCTGGGCCTTTGTCTGAGCAGGAGGAAAGCAGCTCTAACCTACTAGAGAGAGAGGAATCTGCATTAACTGAGTGTATCCAGCAGGGGGAGTCATTGCTTCAAAGGCTGCATGTCGTGCAGCAGAAACAGCAAAGCCCAGAGGTGTCCGAGGAGTTTCCAGTCATAACCAATCAGAGTGTCACATTGGTAGGGACTTCTGAAGCTAGGGACCGGGGCATTAGGTTGACAGACTCCTTTGGGGAGGAGGAAGATGGAGGAGACAATGAAGCTGCTGACTCATCACACTGGCAGCCAGTGGCCCCTGGCGGCATGGAAGCATTACAAGTCCCAGGTGAGATAGTCATGGCTAACGTAGTGCAACTGCAGCTGAGCGATGAAGACAACGAAGATCAGAGTGACAGTGGTGTGTCTGCTGACTTCTCTCCACATGGCCAACTGGAGGCCCAAGCCCATGCTGCTGCATCAATAGCTGCAACATCGTTGCCAGCACCAGGGGCACCAGACCAGCGCAGGCACCATCTTAGCTCAGAGCAGGAAGACAGCTCACAGGCTGAACAAGAGGTACATGATGATCCCAAAGAGTCAGAGACTGAGCAGATCCCTGCTCCGGGGGGACCCCTGAAGGGTCAGTGCTCCTTTGATACTGAAGGGACTGTGGAAGCCCAGGAAGAAGGACAAGATTCAGTTGGGAAGAAGATGGGACTCCAAATGGACTCTAAGATAAAGGAAGAGGAGGAGGAAGACTGGATGGGGAAGGTGATGGGAGACTACAGCGAGGGTTCCGTTCGGAAGTTCAAAGAGAGGCGCATGCTGTTTGAGGCCTTCCAACAGGCCAAACCTGCTGGGACAAAACACCCTCCAATCCGGCCAAAAAGGATCATTCCCACCTCCTTTTCGGCTTTCTCCCTTTCTTCTGATTCCACGAGGATGGAGACAGAGGAGCGGATCCGGCCTTCTGTCTCAGTGATGGAGCGTGCTCGCAGCCTGGAGCAGCTTAGCCAGGCGCAGGAGCCGGGTATGCCCTGGCACCGGGACACTGGATGGAGTAACCTGGATGAGCGGGACATGATCATTGTTGAGGGGGATGTCACGCTGGTGCATCGCCCCAGGACCCTCCGTCCTACGCATAGCTCAGAGTCCTTGTACGGTCGCAAGGAGAATGAGAGGCAGGGGGCCGAGGCGGTGCTGGGAGAGGAGGATGAAGATGAAGATGAAAGCTCTGTGTTGCATAGCCAAAATCCCTTTTTTCAGTTGCGGCCTTCACTGGCATTGAGACCTGACGTTGCCAGAGACATTCGAGATGCCCGGGAGAGGGAGAAGGAGCTCCGAATGCTCAGGAGGGGGCTGTACGGAAGTTGGAGGAAACAGAGGCACAGTCGGGGAATAGGAAGCACAACAACCAGTCAGGCAGACCTGGAAAGCACAACCGAAGGTGACGACATTGTGTTTTAGGACTTTTAGACACCTATGGTAACCTATGGTAACTTTAATAATGGTTTTCCAGGAGTAGAAGTTTAGACACATCAGGGCCCAGTGTCCTGAAAAACACCAAGTGATTCTTGACTTTTACCTTTTGCTGTGCCTTAGAGTTAAAAGAAGTTTCCCAAAACATTTCTAGATAGGTTGCTAGGTTCATAACCTGGCTTGCGCAACAAAGCTCATGGGAGCTTAGTCTGGCCATCCTGCATTACTAAACGTCTTCTGGGAGGCGGGCTTAACCTGCATCCATCAGATGCCTCTGTATACTACTTGACGAATCTACAACCAATCAGACCACTCATTCCAATGACGTATGCGTAAGCTCGTTTCTCATTGGTGCCCACAGATTTGGTTATAGTTATTATTTTATGTGTGATATAGGTATCAAGGTTTATTTAGCAAAGGAGACTTTGAAGGATAAGGAGACACATCTTAGCACACAGAGCAATATGATGATTGTTAGTGATTTGCTTTTGTAAAAAGTACATTTGAAGGTAAAATAAATATTTTAGAGAGTACTAAATGCAATTTTTTGTTTTTCAGAAAGTAAAAATGGTCATGGCTAATTCTAAATTCAAGCATAAGAATGCTCTTTAACATTACTCTTAATGTCCCTCCTGGCAAAGGCTCACTTCAAAGTAACGGAATCTTGGCAACCCATGAAATGTAATTGTAACTAAGAAAAATGGTTTAAATATACTGATAATATCTCTGTTAATATGTGTACTTGACAATAATATTTTTTCTCTGTACATTTGTCCTTTGCAGACTTCCAGTCAAGAGGTAAACTAGATCTTGTTTGGCCCCCTCCCTCTCCCACCGAGAAAGTTTCACAGTTGGAACAAACACAGGTACAGTAACAACAGTAACAGTACAGTAAACAGCTTTAGTTCCTGCACAATGGAGCTTACTGGAGCTTACAACCTGACACATGGCTTGTGTAATGGTTTTAAATGAATGAGTTGCTAATTTGTCACCAGGAGTTAAGACCTCTGATGTCCCCGAGTCAAAAAGCTCTTCTGTGGCAGCGCTGGCAGATGGGCACAGTGAACGGGCACATAGAGGAAGATGACTGACACTGGGGACGCCAGGGTCTGTGCCACCGATAACACTAACTCCAACATGAATGAAGTCATCAGATGATGGAGACAGGTTCTGGATTAGGCTGCTGTGGCGTTTTATTCAGAGATATGGATGGAGTGCTGGGAAACTCCACAATTCTTCAGAAATGCTTTTGGCAGCAGGTCTCCCGATTATTACACAATTATCTCAGAATAAAACAAACAAACTTCCCTTGTAAGAAGTAAAGAAGACCGAAAAAACACGGGTCTTACTTAAATGCTGGAACATTTTCAAAGTGGGATTACTGTCTGTTTGGCCCTGTACTGTATTTGGATAATCCTTATTACATTAACGCAGTGAAATAATGTGTAAATGTGATAGAACAGTTATACAATGACAACATGGTGTGTATGTGCTGTTCTGCTGACATCTGAAACAAGACTACGGACAAGTCTTATTGTATGCCGGTGTTATGTTTAGTGTTATATGCTAGCATTATCACTTATTCTATACATATAACAGGTAGGTCCGGTTGAACAGTTTAGCAATTTCTGATTGCCTAAGATAACTTTGTATGTCACTAGAAGTGAAGATATTTAAGCAAGATAACAGGAGTGGAAGTGAGATTGAGGTCATGGATATCCTCATGGGTAGGGTTAGACCACAGGTCTTTGGCTTCGTGCCTGCAGCCGAACCACACCCATGAGGATATCCAGGAACTAGTTCACTCCCACTTATGTTATATTGCTCAATTGCACAACAGTTAGATCCGACTCATTTAAAGCAAGAGAGAGAGAACCTTTCATAAGATCACATTTTGATGTCTTAATGCAGTAGCGTGAATTTGAAGCTTTTAATTTGACATGCAGACGAACAAGCAGGCATGTGTGCAATCGCAATACAGCCCTGAATTTCCAAGCCGTTGAATAATTGTTGAGTTGCATGAAAATGGGAGATGCAAAACTAAACTTCAACTAACAAGTTTTAGGGGAGGAGGATGAGCAAATAGAAACGAAAACTAAATGATAGAAAATATGGCTGTTGTCATGGTCGGGTTTTACATGGGCGGCTTCATTGTCACTCCCACGCATGTTTTTTTTTTCAAATAAATGGGTAAAGTTTTGTAAAGGCTTATTCTATGAGGTATCTCACAATCACAACTCCAAAATGTTGGATGGATGTTGTATGCTTCAAAGCACAGAGATTTTTACAAAAAAGTACTGTTTGAACAGAGAATTAAAAACTTTGGAACTGTTTTCAATTTTTACAAATATATATATATATATATATGTGAATGGCTTGTGAATGACTATAAATGCATGAATGAGACCTTGGCCTCCTTTCAAATTCTTTCTCTCTTTCACCAACACACACACACACACACACACACACACAGAGAGACACACATACACAATTACAGAATCAGAAGTAGGAGGACCAACCTGATTTGCTCTTTTATACAACTACTCTGAGCATCATCACTTTGGTTCATGTTCTGTTTCATGTCTGTTGGCTCCTGTTTTCTGTAAACATACTGTAGGCCTCCAGTGAGATATTCCATTGCAGACAAAAGCATTTAGAAAAAGATGATCCGTTAACAGAGACACACACTCGAAATGATCTATCCAGATATGATTTGGATTAACTATACCGTAGGTAAAATAACACATTGTTACAACATCTTGTGCATTTTTATCTTGCTCTAAATTCTATGATTTCCTTGATGCGCTCACAAAGTAAATTGCATGATTGTATTCCCTATTTCCTCTTTTCTACTCTTTCCCCCCAGTGTTCTACAAGAAGAAGAACAACAACCACAGATACACAGAACAACACAGACAATAATGATAAGTGTGATAACAGATTTTCTTACAATATGGCTAGAACCAAAAAAGAAGAAGAAGGACCATTTTAATGGCAGGATGTACAGTTCAAAGAATTAAGTTGCCTGTAAAAATAAATCTGTTCATTTCACAACTTTACAACATGTAGCTCAGCAGTTTCACAAACATTATGTTGAGAGAGAGAGGAAATAGGATTATTTAGGGTTACAACTTCCAGTCCATTATGGTCAGTGTATTTAAAACATTTATTACCAATGAGTTTGATCAAATTTTGTGAAAGACCTCTGTATCAACTTATCCTCACTCATTTAAAAAAATAGTTTACGAATTTAATCTAAGCCTATGGAATTTAGTGAGGGATGAATTTTATTAAAAATAGGCTTTTGTGAGAGCTGTCACTGAAAGCCAGAGGAGTAGGTGACAGGTGTGTTTATGGCTTTTTGTGCCTTTGCTGTGGTCTCACCCACTACATTTCTGGTCATTTTTCACTGGAACACCAGAGTTTCAACAAAGTAGTAAAATTAAAAATATGTTCAATGTGTTCAAATGGCCAGTACAAAGTTATAGATTCTCATGAGCATACAGATACTTTAAGTAATTTTTTGGAGAGAAAGAAAAATATTTTGGTTCAGTTTAATTGGAACAGAAGGGTTAAGTATAATCTTTAGGAAATTTGGTCTGCGTTGCATTGATCCCAATTATGAATCAATGAAGAAAAACACAAGAAACCTGGAGAGACACCCGGGGAGCAATGGCTAAGGTGTCTTGTTCAGGGGCATTTCATGGATGTCAGAGATCGAACCGGACTACCCTTCATTTTGAAACCCATGACTGCCTGACATGCCTTGGACCCGGCCCCCAGTTGTTTTGGATTGAAACTTACTAGTTACCTTATCAGAATTACAATTAGACACAGATCCCAGACTATTTTGAGTGCTGATATGCTGCTAGGTCAGAAAAATTCATACAGCAAAATAAATTTCAGTCACTAATTTGACAGTTAAATTTGACATTTCATTATTGTTCTGTAAGCTGCTTTTGTATTGCTTTGTGAGGGATAAAAAGCTTAGTTTTCTAATAAATTCTTGGCCGTTTCCAATGTTATGTTCCAATGTCCATTTAGACAACTTGAAAAAGAACCCAGGATGAAATGGGGCCTGAAAATCTACATGCAGCACTAGCCTATATTTTTTTCATTTTATTTTGCTTAACTTTTTTCACTGCCTTACTCATGAGCCTCAGGTGGCAGCCTCTGCTGCCGCTGGTGTCGATGGAGTCTGTAGTTTCTGTGGTGACGAAGATCAGGCTGCTCTGCATGCCAGCCAACAGCCTGGAGGAAGCTAAATAACAGGTTTGCTGCAGTGCCCCCAATCACTAGCAGGACCAGTTGCAGCCCTAGCACCACCTCCACAAACTCCCACCAACTCAGGCCCTGAAAGAATTCTTCTGCTTCCTTGGAGGACTGCAGTAGGATGGTATTCCCAAGGACAGCCATTATCTCCACTACTAGGAACACCTCCTGCCAGATGGCAATGTCCCCGGTGGAGATAACGCACGGGAGGGGACGGCACACAGCCCAGCCCAGACGCCACATGTCCAGCCAGGATTTTAGGAAAATGGCCACCCAACACCAGATCACACACTGCGGGCTCATGCTGGAGAACAGCATGACGTAGCCATAGAAGATGAGGAGCTCGAGGTAGCAGCGGGTCTGGCTGTTCTCACTGGGCGGCCAGTCACACTGCCTCTGGATCTGCTGCAGTACTGGAGGCATGCTGGCTTTGGCCCAGTTCATCCCCTGAACTCTTTGCTGTTTGGCAAAGGGCAGCAGGAGGCTCAGGAGCAGATTGAGGCTGCACTGAGTGGTTAGTTGCACAGAAAGCCGCTGGTCCAGGATGGAAAGCTCTCTCAGCTGGAGTGCTTGGTAAAAATGCACGCCAAAGTGATTGAATAGGCAAAATACTACCAGCTGAGGTAGTAGGGGCTGCTGGTTGTAGTGTTGATCTGCTAGAGAACCTGAGGAGCGGCTGTAAGGAGCTGATATTGAGTTGAGGTATCCAGACAACTCAACAGCAAACCAGTCCAAAATTGTCATAAAAACTGACAAAAAAATATCAGGCAGGTAGAGGCAGAGATGGCAATAAGTGGATCTATGTATGTCTGAGGAGAAATTACTCCTGAATTTCTCATCTAGATGGAGGTAAGTGACAGTCACTGTGGATGACAAGAGAACTGTGAAGGTCAGGAAAAAAAAAGAACGAATAGCCCTTTTCCAGCCTGTTTCAGCAGAGAGGTTCTCATGGTTCTGACGAACAGAAGATGGAGACTCCGGCCTCTGTCGTTGCATAGGCTCCCCAGACCCCCATTCAGCACTAAGGGTTTTGCTTTTCAGATGCCAGCTATGTAGAAAGAGCCTGGACCACACTACACCTGTGAAAGACAGAAGTGGTGCATTGCATTCTTGCATGAGACAGAGATGCAGACATAGGTACAACACAGACTTCTGTAAGAATGCATTAGCCAGTGTCCACATGAAGCCAAAGTAAAGAGCGACAGGTATTCCAAAGTAGTCCATGACATCCTCCAGGACCTCCCTCTGGCAAACAGGTTTAAAGCCAAACCAACTTGCCCACCATTTCCTTTCCAGGTGTTTGAGAACCGGCAGCTCATGAAGTGGGTATGCTGCTGTGATGGTGCCGTGCTGAAGCATGCTGTTCATGACCAGTGCACCAGGGGACAGGGAGATGTTTGGGAGGACATTCACCTCCTCCGTATCACCAACCTTTAGCTGTCTCAGCACCCCCAACAGAAGGCTTACAGCCTCTGCAGAAGAAATCATTCCATGGAGGTCATTGGCCATGCTTCTTTTCCCCTCATCCTCCTCTCTTTGTTTGCCCTCTCCTTCAGATTCTGGTCCCAGGTTAGCAGGTTGCATAGTCCCACTCAGTCTGATACCATATGGCTTGTGTCGGAAGAGAATGGCTTCATCAGCTTCCAGAAGTAGTCGCTCAATGCAGGCACTCACCACCACTGTGCTTTCCCCACGCTTTGAATTGGCCAACTTTGTGCACAGCAGGTCGGCTCCACCTTGGCTTTCAGGCGCTGAGATTTTTCCCATAAGCCAGTCCAACGTCTCAGTCGTGACTTTGGGATGGAACTTCAATAAAACCATTGGGGCCATGTGCACAAGGGTCTGCAGTGGCATCAGGAAGGCAGCTGCACCAATGATGATCCAAGCATTGGTTCAACCAATCACTCTCTGTGCTAGCCACCCTGTGCTAATTGTGCCTTGACCAGGTTTTAGCACCTCTTCAATTTAAGGAGTTGTCTATGGCCCCTGTAGCTGGGACAGGCTGTTGGGGAAACTGTCTACCTCCATGTGAGCAGTGAAAGTGACAGCACATTATGACATCATTTCAGTAAACATTCTGAAGTAAGCTTATTGTAAAAGGTGTTTTTAAATGCTGGTTGCGTTTATGTTTATGTTTAGCCTAGGTTCTTTGCAGATACTTTTATCCAAATAGACGTACAATACAGATGGCATAAAAAGAAATTAAACAATTCAAATCTACAAGGCCTGAAAGCCTAACCAATACTAACCAAAACTACAAATAATCTTCTCTTTTTTAAGATAGGTTATCTTAAAGATTTAAGATATTTAAGAGAAAAAAATAAACTACATACCCTACCATTAATAAATAAGTAAATACATAAATTGATAAGTCATTAATTAATTAATAATTAACATTAATTGATCAATCAAACATTCATTCATTAATAAAAATATGTAATAATAATAAAAAGACAGACTGATAATGCTTGGTGACGATACCTATAATACAGACGTTGTTGTTGATTTCGGTTTTTAAATAAGGCAAATGACACAATAGTCAGAAGAGGCGCACTATGTAAGGCAGTGGCTGCCTATATACAGTATGTTACATTTCATTAACCGTGCTCACAATTCAAGAGTAACACCTTCACTTTCAACCAGAAGGGGGTGGTAGAAGTTCAAGACAGTCCTGTTACTTCAAAGTCACAGCAAGGACAAAATGAATGTGGAGCACTGATGAGAAAGGCAAGCTCTTACATAACACTTATGGGATTATGAGTCACAAGAACACTTTCATGTGTGACCAATCCACATTGACGTAAACTGATGAAATCAGTGAGCTTGATTTACCATGAACCACAGCTACTTGTTGGGAAATACTAACAACATACACAATTATAGATATTTTAAGAAATTCTGTTCTACAATATGTATAGTTTTATATACAGTTTTATAAGCTATATATTATCTCTGCAATATATACTTGATTCAGTTAAAATAGTTACTCCAGAAAAGCAAAGAGGCTTGATACCACAAAATGCCTTGATAAAATACTACAACAAAAGCTTTAAGACCTAAAACTCCTTGCACATTCTGTGACATCACTGCTTTGCATTCCTAGTTTCATGCACTCAGAGTTGTCCTCCCCTGCCTGCCAGAATGAGTCATTCGTCTGTGGTGGTTCGGGGGTGTGTATCACGGACAGATGAAACACAGCTCCCTGGCACCTCCTGTTTTAGCTCCTCTAATTAAAGCTGCTTTAGCAGCCCAGTTGTGGTGCTAAAATTGTACCATGCCAAACTCATTGGGGACTGAGCTGCATAAACACAGTGTTTTGTTCTCCTCATTCGTCAGAATTACACAATGGTGACGACATAGTGAACAGTCATCAACAATGTGCCCTAAAGGAAACACTTACTTTTGTAAAAAAGAAAGAAAGAAATTCATTGAAATAAGAAAATCTGAAATGGAAGTAAACAAAAACAATCACAACAGTAGGTCTCTTTCAAGTTAAGCAACTGTGAGTGACTTTGGTTTTGTAATCCCTTGTTTTTGCACTTTTGCCTAATACTAACCCTCCTCTTCAACCGTCTGCCCTCAGTCTGCCTCCAGAACTCTGCTATTCTTTAGCAGAGACATTCTGAATATTTCAGAGGTGAGGGCATGAACATGATTAATAAGAGTAGTAGATATTGCAGAGTAATGAAGAGTAATGGAAACCATTGTCTTAAAACGTTTTAACTTTTAATTTCTAATTCCTCTGCTTTTATTGAAGTCCACTTTATCCTGTTTTTTTAGTCCTCTTGTATTCATCTGTGTGGCATTGATTCTATATAATTTCATCCATGACCCTCTATTATCCTCTGTTTCATTTAAGAAAAAGAAGAGTCGAAAAGAGCTGGACTTAACTGCCCATTTATACAGACAAAAGATAAGATCTCACAGTGCTTTGAGATTAAAATCAGAGATGTTCTTTGACATTTTTAATAAAACAGGACAGTGAAAGGAAGAATGTAATGAAGGCATTGAGGACACAAGAGATAGATCTTCTTTTATGCAGCATGTCTTTGGTGAGATGACTCATCCATGACTAGGGGGCTTGAATGACCCATCTCCTCCAGTCCCAGCAGCCCCCTCCCTTCCTCTCGCCCTGGTATGGGAGTTTACCATCTGCTGCACTGATGTAATGTGTCACTTGTACTCCTTAGCCCAGAATAAAAAGAGAACATCCTAAAGTGCACTCGAAAGAATTTTCTTTTACTTGATTTCGCGTTAGGGCACTTTTTTCCAGTTGAGGAAAATAAGATAATTAATTGGGACAAGTCAATGGAAAAGAGTTACTAACTGCTGGAAGACTAATAGTTACAGATTTAAAGGCCCACTATGCAACATTTTTCATTTAATTAATCCGTTTCATACTGTTTAGGATGCTAAAATGAGTCATTACACGGCAAACAAACGGTGTAGAATGCGCCACTGTGGCCCATAGTGATAGATACAGCACTAGCAGCGCGGACCGCCTCCAATAGAATGCAGTGCAATTCAATGCAATACAGCGGTCTTTAGAGGGAGCTTGTGAGAGAAAAAAACAGAACGTTGCTTAGCCCTTCTTTAAATGATCAGCTAATTACATTGTATTTGATTGTGGGCATGTAAATGAAATTTTTAAGTAATATAATTTGAAGTAATGAAATGTAATATCAATTAGACATTTATTTTAAGCTGTGTAGTGTAATGTAGTAGTAGTAACAACAAATAGTTATTCTGTACATAGCCAGTTACAAAGGTTTCAAAGTCATCCCAAGTCCCAACTTCCAAACATGAGTAAGACATGGACATACTGTGAAAGCAGTCATTTTAACCTCACTGTGTACAATTTAAGTTCAAGTATCAACTTAAAATACAAGATAAAAATGAACATTTTCATTTCATTTTCTTGACCATCATGTTTGTAGTGAACAACCAGTTGTGAAGGTACGTAATGATTTTACATTCCATATGGCAGGGTCTTTCTATTTTATAGTCTGCGTTACCTGTGTTTGTTTGTCTGGTTTGTTTACCATGATGGGCATAGTTATAGCTTCCCTCGTGTTACTCTGTGCAGGGTATGAGTACAGTCCTGGGAGACGTCTGACCAAACACCTGCGTCAGTTTGACAAACCAACACACAGGCCGTTGGGCGCTTTGCCAAGCAATGTAAACAGAGTAACAAATGTGGTCTTTGTGGCGAGACTTTGTCCTCAGAGTACTCCTCTCTCTCTCTCTCTGCTCACATGGCTCCTCCTTGTCCACCCTCACACTCAACAGAAACGCCATTGTCTGCTTCAATAAGCTGTTATTAGCAGTGAAACCAACACAGCTGACATAACAATTGCAACAATGAATAGCTGAGCCAAGACCTTGAATTAACTTTGCTGCCCTGGTGATTTAAACAGCTTAAAAGCTCTACATGTGTAAAACTAAACATCCACATTAGAATTTCCAGAAAGTCTCTTTTTCCATGAAATACTTCAAGTGAGAGACAGTAATATCCGTCCATAACATTGGGCAGAACAATTAGACCTACATCATGTCTATGGTAACAGAACAGATTTGTGCAAATAAACAGATCACCAGGACAAACAGGTTAGTAAATGATGCGGTGGACGTAGGGTTGCACAGGGCTTCATTTTGAAACACCTTGACCAGGTGGACTATTTGTGGACTTCAGCCTCAGTATTTAATACTACAGTCCTTCCACTTGAAAAAAAAACTTTGCTTGCATGATCCAGCTGCCAATGTTTTCTGACAACACTACTGTCATTGGGCTAAATGGTAAAGAGTCTGATAAATTCACTCAACACAATTTCAAGCTAAACAGATTTGGTGATGGTGTAAGACTCACAATATCCTGCAGTGGCAGCAAACAGGGACTCGTTCAAGTGTCTAAATACAGAAACTGAAGTGGAAGTTCAATCTCAATACCATCCTCAAAAAGCCTCAGCTCAGAATGTACTTGTTAAGGTAACTGTGTGAGCATGGCCTACCATAAGAGCTACTAGTCATCTTCTACACTGCTTTAATTGAAGCCATCCTCTGCTCATCCACACAGTTTGGTTTGAAGTAGCAGAAGTACAGAACAGGACAAACACAGATTACAACACACAATTTGGACAGCTGAAAAAAATCATTGGTGCCCCCACCTCTCCCCCCTCCACCCAGGACTTTTACTCCAGATAGAGCAGGAAGTGAGCAGAGAACATTAGAGCAGTCACAAAAATTAAAATTTTCACCTTCCCTATCATTCACCTACTTACAAACAATTTCATATCTAGTACACTGTATTTACACATTAGTTTATTTCATTTGAAGGTGTCTTGCACACTACATTGCTCTATTAGTTGCTCTTTAAATCACATTTACTTTGTCTTGCATATGTATGCATGCTTTGTCTTGCACATGGACAAAGGTATATGTGTATACCTGTATGTCTCATTTGTCCAATATGTTTACATATTTCTATGACATATTGAATGTATACATGTATGTATAACATATCTATATGTTCAATGTATAGAGAGTTAATGTCCACCAAAGTAAACTTCCTTGTGTATGTAAGTACTACTTTGACAATAAAAGTTATTCTAATTCTAAGAACATCATAGCCATATGGCTTAGAGTCCTTCGCCAACTGACAATTTTACTGGTTAAAATGCATTTTTGCTTCTGCTATGATAAAGTATACATGGCCATAGATTAACGGCAGCAAGTGAACAAATTCACTTTATGTTCAAAGTTGATGCTAAAACAAATGGACACTACAGTGGACACTAAAAAAACAGAACAACAAACTAATAATGCAGTTTTGCTGGCTTTTAATGTGATAACCAATGTTAACAGTTCCTCTAGTGTCTGGCTAATCAGCATTTTCCCTCATGGGTCATGGGTCAGACCTCTTTTACTTCGGTCCATAGTGCTCCAAAGATATAAGGCACTGCCTCGGTCATGGGGCTGTTGGCCAATCACAGCCGAAGGCCGTGCCTGTGGTACCCACCCCCTCCTCCCTTCATCTCCACTATCAATCAGTGCAAAATTGGAGAGGAAACGTAAGGGTGGAACACTAAAGTTGCGAGAAAAAAAGGCTCTTCAGGCAGATGCAGCCAAGTGTCAGAATATTTGCAGCGGCCTCATCCTCTTCAGTAGCACCAGCAGATTTTGCATCAACGTCTGGAGGACAACATCAGCGGGAGAAGGATGCTAGTCAGGTAGGTGGCTGTAATGTGCTTGCTAACTTTTGCACAATGCTTTAGGAATAGTTTGGCTTTAAAAACACAATTATCGTTTGTGGAGTAGGCCCAGTCAGTGCTCATTAACCTTTAAAAAACAAAACAAAAACAAAATTAATGGCTGCCTGATATCTAAAATATTCTCATGAGTATTTCACTTAAAGCTAGAGAGCTAAATGCTACTTTGACTGTTAAATTAATAGCTTTGGGAATTAATCAACATTATATTGAATTTAATTTTTTTCTTATGTTGGTATTGTTGGATAATATGTAAATCAAGACAGTCTATGTGTAGAGGAAATGTGTACTGTATGTTTCTTTGTATATTTTTCTAAAGTTTATGTTAGTTTCTAGTTTTATAAATCGTAAGCTATTTACTCAGTTTTAAGAAGTAATTGTGCTTATCTGAGTCACAAAACGCTAATATTTTTTTTACATTTTTCATATTTAATTTAAATTGAATTCAAACATTACTAATGTGAATCACATGTTCATCAGTCTTCACATATTAACAAACTGTTGTAGACTATTTCAAGTAATTATAAAAATTATTATACATTAATTCTTTTTTTTTTTTAAACCTCAGGTGACATGATGTCATTTTCTCTTCAAGGATGTTTACATGCATTTTTTTTTGTCTTCCACATGTATGCGAACAGATTTGTTCCAGAATCCCCATCATCCACTTTCACCAGAATCCCCAACATCCACTTTCAAAATACATCATCAGGCTCATCACCATCAACCGACGTCATCATCATCCACCAGAATTTGCCACCATCATCTGCCTCCCCGGCTCTTGAGTGGGCCAGTCAGGTACTAAATGCCCGGGCCACTTTTTTGCCCCAGTCCGCCCCTGGTGGAGAGTGACGGGAGCATTCTGGGACAGAGCCTACTCGCAGCCAATCAGATCTCTTCCTGTGCTTTTGTGAGGAATCATGGCATCTGGTGTGCCGATTGGAATGGTGCCAGGAGTCAGTTTGGCTTAAGCTCTAACAGTGGTCTCCTGTTCTGAACCGCTGGTCGCCTTCCAAATGGCTGGTTGCCTGTGCATAGGTGTGAGGATTGCACAAGAACAACATATGCCCTATGAAACACAGAAAACACATGACTGCTGAAACACAGAAAACAATCCGAAACACACATACACACACACACACACAACACATGGGAGCACACAATACTTTACTGGTGGAACTTTGCACTCTCTCTTAAGACCAAGAATCAAGTCATTCTGAAATAATTAAATAAATAAAACGTCTCTCTCTTTATTACACATCATACCAAGGACAGACTGGCCATCGGGAGTACCGGGACTTTTCCCGGTGGGCCGATGTTAACAGTTCCTCTAGTGTCCGGCTAATCAGCATTTTCCCTCATGGGTCATGGGTCAGACCTCTTTTACTTCGGTCCAGAGTGCTCCAATGATATAAGGCACTGCCTCGGTCATGGGGAAATGTGTACTGTATGTTTCTTTGAATATTTTTCTATAGTTTATGTTAGTTTCTAGTCCTATTATTTCTAGTTTTATAAAACTTAAGCTACTCAGTATTAAGAAGTAATTTCATTTTATTTTGTCTGAGTCGCACATATAAATATAAAAAGGTATTTTTTTTACCTTTTTATATTTAACTTAAATTGAATTCAAGCATTACTTCACTACATCAGTCTTCACATATTAACATATTAACTGTAGACTTTTTCAAGTAATTATAAAAACTATTATACATTAATTCTATTTTTTTTTTAACTCAGGTGAAATTATGTCATTATCTCTTCAAGGATGTTTACATGCATGTTTTTTTGTCTTCCACATATATGTGAACAGATTTCCAGAATCCCCATCATCCACTTTCATAATACATCGCCATCAGGCTCATCACCATCAACCGCCGTCATCATCTTCCACCAGAATTCGCCACCATCATCTGCCTCCCCGGCTCTTTAGTGGGCCAGTCAGGTACTAAATTCCCGGGCCAATTTTTTTTGCCCCAGTCCGCCCCTGCATCATACCACAGCTTACACAGTAGAATTCTGAACTGCAATCATTCTGTAAGATATTAGATTATATTATAGATTGTAGACTGTAGATTATATTGCAAATGCGATTAATTGTCCAGCCCTATATTGCATCATTGTGTGTCATTATGTGTTATGTGGGACTTCGCTACGCCAGTGAGGTTTAAGGTACATTTACGAGACTGTCTGGCTTGTAAGACATTTTTCCTAAGCATTATGCTGGTGTTGGGATACTATTGCTGAAAGTTGAAGAGGTCAGACGCACAGAGACCACCCAAGTTGAGAGCCCACTGTAATGGTTCTGGAGTGATTAGAAATACCCCAACACCAAAGACACGACTCCCTTATGGCTTTAAACCAAGATGAGGGGATTATCAGACATAGGCAAAGCCCACTGCTATCCTAAAGCTGCTTCTCCGGCAGCCGGATTGTGTGAATAATGCAAACCATTACATGATCGTGGGACGCGCTGACTTATGGTATGTTCCAGTTGCTATGTCACTGGAGTGGAATGAAACATGAAAACACGCTCCGATGTGTGCACATCGACTCGTAGGCAATGTACACACACAGACATAATAGACACACACAAACACACACACCTCCAGACACACAAACACACAAAGCATTTCCACTCATCACCCCTGGCCTATCTATTGGTGGGGGGTGAGAGGGTTACAGAAGTAGCCCAGCTGCATCAGGAAATGGTGCGTGTTGCACAAAATGTTCAGGACACTGAATCACCAGCACGCACCAGCCGGAAACTAGGCCAGCTATATTTGTCCTTGGGACTGATTATGAATGTATTATGCAAGAGGAGGGTACTGTTACATAACCTTCGTAGTGCTGTCACAGTGTCTCTCTCTCTCTCTCTCTCTTTATGGTTCACCTCATGTCCCCTCTAACATTACTCTCTCTCCTATCATGTAATGCTTAGCCTGAGCCAAAAATTGACAGCTTTTTTTTCGTTTGTTGTTGAATGTTGTTGGACTGAGCTAAGCCATCAGTGCAGTTTGTTTGTGTATCTGAGTCTGTGAGAGGGAGAGGGAACAGAGAGAACAAGAAAGAAAGAAAAAAAGAAAGGGAGAGGTTGAGAAAAGAAAACTTGTAGTATAACAAGGTATAACAATGGCCAAGCGTCCTCTGGCCCCGGAGAAAAAACATTACTAAGTAAGCTTTATGCTGGATTGCTGCTGATGCAAAACTTAAATGCTATCTCCTAGTTCTTATAAATGATCAGAGCTTTGACCAAGAGGTGCTTTGAGCAGTCTGAGACTGGTCAAGACTTTCCTTCACAGCCGCGCAAAGCTGCTTAAATAAAAGCGCTATAAGGTCAGGTGACGTTAGGGACCTCAAAGCTTTCCTGCAGTATGCAGGGTCTTTGCACCGGTAAGGATATCGCTTTCACTCAGATTTATGGAGAGTCTTGTTACCACTGCAGCCAACAACTTTCCTTCCCCTAACCAGGGATTTATGAATAGACAAGAGAAATCAAATGCAGAAATGACCAACATAACAAGATCAATTGTTGATTTATCTGATTTATGTTCCACGCTATCCACAGTCTCATGATATTTATTTATTTATTAGTAGTATTTCATAACTCTTCACCCCTGTCTTAGCAACTGGCAGTGGTTGCCATGCCAACATACTGACGTATCTTGGATTCCAGAAATAGAAATAGGAGGAATGTTGTGGTGTCCCAGGGTCCTTTCAGTCCTCACAAGCATCACTGTGTTTTTTATGCCAAGGTGAGGGAATTCTCTCCATGCCAAACTATTAAAGAGTGCATCTACGTGGAAAATAGACCTGTGGGACTGTGAATGTGTGTGTGTGTGTGTGTGTATATGTGTCTAGGAGGGAGGGTGGTATGTATATCTGTATGACTCACTAATGTTCCAAATACAGCAGTGTACCACAGGATGCTGAAGTTATTTTTGTGCTGGTGTCAATCCACCCACGCACCACTCACAGTAAGCATTCTCTGTTTCTAGTCATGTACTGTTGACTTTGAGCATCGTTCATACTAACCCAACATATACAGGTTCCAACTAGGGTTGGGCGATGTCCCCTAATTTTGACCAAATGATGTGCGTCATCTGTGCGTAAAAGTAGGCCTATATTTATGGCCAAAGCAATTTGCCTTTTAAATTAACCACTCTCTTATGAAAATGCTTATAGTTGCATCAGTTATTCTATATTCAACAGGGAGCTCATTAGCCGATTGAAACAGGTTATCCGATCAGATATTCTTACTATAACGCTAAACTGGCAAGACAAGCCGTCAATTAGAAGACTGTTTTTTTAATGTTCGCTGCTCTGCCGCATCAGATGCAGCCAGTTCGATTAAGATACATAGATAGATAGATACTTTATTGATCCCCAAGGGGAAATTCAAGGTCCCAGCAGCTTAAAAAATCACACACAACATATACTACAGTTACTAAAAATAACAATAAAATACAAATACTGTGGGTAGAGATGCGCATGAATGTACTGAGGTACAGTATGGGGAGTGTGTCAAGGTAGTTGTGCAAATGAGACCAGTAGTGCAATAGTGCAAGGTTAAGTCTATTGACCAGCAATAAATATGTGCATATGTAAATGGACAATAAAAAATATCAGTATAGCAATAAAACAGTTCTAGTATAAGTATATGGACAATAAGATAAAAATAAAAATAGCCTAGTAATATAAAAATACAGCATCAGTGCAAGGATAAGTCTGTATAAGTCATATACATGCTCATGCATCAATCAATACAGATATGCAGGTCAAGTATGAAGTTATAGTGTGAGGAGGAGTTGTGCATGTGGGCTAATGTAGCCAGTAGGGTCCCTAGTCAGTGTCAACAATACACAGTATTGTAGAAAATGTCTTGTAATTGTATAAGAGTGTTCAGGTGCAGATAGACTATGCAGAGAAGTCCAACTCTCCTTTTCCTTTCAGTGAAGCATTGTAGAGTTGTATGGCCCTGGGTACAAATGACTTCCTAAGTCTGTCTGTTGTGCATGTCAGGGACCGTAGTCTCCAGCTGATCAAGCTCTTCTGCTGCATGATAGTGCTGTGGAGTGGATGACAGTCATTGTCCAGGATGTTGAGTAGCTTGTTCATGGTCCTCTTGTCTGATACTGAAGTGATGCACTCCAGTTCAGCTCCCACAACAGATCCAGCTTTCCTTACCAGCCTGTCCAGTCGCCCAGCATCCCTCTTCTTAGTGCTTCCTCCCCAGCATGCCACTGCATAGAAGAGGACGCTGGCAACAACAGACTGGTAAAACATCCAGAGAAGCTTGCTGCAGACGTTGAAGGACCGCAGCCTCCTCAGGAAGGACAACCTGCTCTGCCCCTTCTTGTAGAGTGCTTCTGTGTTGACTGACTAGTCCAGTTTATCGTCCAGATGTATCCCCAGGTACTTGTATGTTTTCACCACCTCCACATTAACCCCCTCTATGGTGACTGGCACCAGGGCGGGCTTAGACCTCCTGAAGTCCACCACCATCTCCTTGGTCTTGGCAGTGTTGAGTTGTAGGTGGTTGAGTCTGCACCATTGCACAAAGTCCTCCACCAGGCTCCTGTACTCCTACTCCTGCCCATTCCTGATACAACCCACAATTGCAGTATCATCTGAAAACTTCTGCATGTGGCATGACTCCGTGTTGTAGCAGAAGTCAGATGTGTACAGGGTGAACAGGACTGGAGATAGCACTGTTCCCTGTGGAGCTCCGGTGCTGCTGAGGACAGAATCAGATAGGCAGTCCTTCAGTCTGACGAACTGTGGCCGCTCCGTCAGGTAGTCTGCAATCCAGGAAACCAGGTGGGCATCCACACTCATCTTCAGGAGCTTGTCACTCAGTCTGGGGGGTTGGATGGTGTTAAAAGCACTGGAGAAGTCAAAGAACATGATTCTCACAGCACTTTTCTCCTTGTCCAGGTGAGTGTGTGTCCTGTGTAGGAGGTATGAGATGGCATTGTCAACGCCCACTTTCTCCTGATAAGCAAACTGTAATGGGTCTAGTGCATGGCGCACCTGTGGCCTAAGTATCCCCAGAACCAGTCTCTCCATGGTCTTCATCAGGTGTGAAGTGAGAGCTACTGGCCTGAAGTCATTAAGCTCACTTGGGTGTGGTTTCTTTGGGACGGGAATGAGACATGATGTCTTCCACAGCGCTCTAAGTACATCTTAAGATAACGTTAACTGTTAAAGTTACAGTAGATGCGGCTTTGACTGACCCATTTGGTAACGTATCTGGTGTAGCCAGTTAAAAAGAGAAGGAGAGAGAGAAGCGATGAGACGCTTGTTTAGTTTGAGTAGGCGGTAGTTCTAATAATAACCTATTAAAGCAAGACGTTGATTATCTTTACCTTATATGTCACCATTGAAGATCCTGAAATGTAGTCCAACGCGGAACATTCCCCAATAGACTAACACGATAAGACCAACAGCCAACACAATACGAATACCAGAGCATCTGTGTCATTTTTTTTGGTCCCACATGGGCTACTCATCACGCAGTTGTCTTTACTGTAGCCTGTAGACTTAAGCGTGACTTTAGCGGAACTGATGTGTGATTGTGTCTGATATGGTGGTGGGCGTGGCATCACGATGGTGGTTCTCCATCGTGATGATGGGTCATCCATCACGATGAACGATGACATCGTCCATCGGCACAACCCTAGTTCCAACACACTCGCATGGTCATACTCTTAACCTAGTCATCACAAAGGGTCTTGATGTCTCTACAACAATTAAGGACCTGGCTTTGTCTGATCATTATTGTATTTTCTTTGACATTTCTATGTTTCCTCACACAGGGAACAAGGCTTTGACCATAGAACGGAAAATCTTAAACGACAATGCAGGTTTTCTCTTTGAGCAAGCTCTTTTACAGCTCTCAAGTATAGATTCAGATTCTGTAGATGACTTACAGACCAATTTTAATTCTAAGATGACACAAATTCTGGATAATATTGCTCCATTAAAATCTCCATGTCCATTACCAAATCCATAAAGAGATGCTAAGCAAATATAACTATGAAATTTGTAAAGCAAGACAGTCTTTTTTCTCCAACATTATCAATAAGAACAATGCTTGTGTACTATTTTCAAATAAACCATCTATAACAAACCAACTATAACAAATAAACCATCACAATTAGCACCTGAGCTGCTCTCAGTAGATAAATGCAAAAGAGTTCGCATCTTTTTTCAGAGGTAAAATTGATAAAATAAATGAACATAACTTCACAAATATCTCAAATGCTAGAACCAATGTATTCAAAGAGAGGGGAACTAAACACAATGTCAACATTTAGCTTTATTGACCATGAAACGCTTGAGAAAACAATACAAAATCTAAGCTCTTCTACATCCCAACTGGACATTCTGCCAACCAGCTTTTTTAAAACTGTTCTACCCCTTGTGGCACCTGACCTGCTCCAGATTATAAATTCATCTTTTCAAAGTGGCATTTTCCCTAAATCACTAAAGACAGCAGTTGTTAGACCACTGCTCAAACAGAAGAATCTGGATGTTTCAGTGCTTAACAACTCCAGGTCAATATCAAATCTACCATTCATTGGAAAGATAATTGAAAAAATAGTATTCAATAAATTAACTGCTTTCTTGACATCTAATTGTTGTTTTGATAAGTTCCAGTCAGGTTTCCGGGCTAATCACAGCACTGAAACAGCATCACCAAACGGAGAGGTCTAATGTCAAAAAATGATTTAGAAAAACTTATCCATGCCTTTATCTCCAGTAGGGTTGATTACTGTAATGGTCTTTTCACAGGCATTCCTTAAAAGGCCATTAAACATCTTCAACTGATCCAAAATGCAGCTGCCAGGGTTTTAACAAGTACAAAAATGTTAAAGTCATTGCACTGGCTTCCTGTAAGTTACAGAATTGATTTCAAAGCATTACTACTTGTGTTTAAATCACTAAATGGGATAGGACCTAGTTACTTGTCTGATATGTTTAAAAAATACATACCACCTAGGTCTCTCAGGACACAAGAAAAAAATTTGCTAGTAAAATCTATGAAACAAATTGTGGCGAAGCAGCTTTCAGCTACTATGCAGCTCAGATTTGGAACCAACTTCCTGAAGACATAAAAAATGCCCCTACTTTTACCAGTTTCAAAACCAAACTTAAGACCAAACTTTTCTCTGATGCTTTCTCTTAATGATTAATTTATTCAGATTAAGGTATGATCCTTCATAATTATAGCTATCAGAGCACTCGTAGGTGGCTACTATTTATATTTGTGGTTTGTGTGGTCCCTCAACACATTGCCTGACAGAGTACCTGTGGGGTTAGTGCTATTTTTCCTTGTAGCACAATTTTACGGCTGTGCCTCGGCTTTGGGCCTAAGGGTTTGCTCCAAAATGAGCCCAGTTTATGTTGTTTAGACCATGCAATACCAATGTTTTTATTGCGATAGAGTGAGATTGCACTATTAATACATTACTTGGCAGCCATTAAATTGGGTATTATATATAGTACATAAAGTCTAGAAGGTCAACCCACACCTTCCCATGACTACCTGGCTGCTTTGTCTAAAGGAGTAGTGCACACTAGGGAACTACTTTCGGGAATATCCAGCGGTGCTACTCTCAGTTAAGCCTGACAGAGCATCTGTGGGGTAAGTGCTATTTTTTCCTTGTAGTACAATTCTACAGCTGTGCCTCGGCTTAAGGCCTTAAGGGGACTCGGCACAGCTAAGGGATGTCAAAGAAGTAGTTTCCCGCCCGACAGGCAGACCGACGTTTTCAGCTGAGCCCCCCCCCCCCCAGTCTGAAAATGTCACTGGAGTCTAGAACTCCGGACCTCTTAATAGAGAGCCCCATAAAGTCTAGAAGGTCAACCCACACCTTCCCATGACTACCTGGCTGCTTTGTCTAAAGGAACAGTGCACACTAGGGAACTACTTTCGGGAATATCCAGGGGTGCTACTGTCAGTTGAGGTGTTTGACTTGGATCATTTATTTCTAAGCATAATAGTTACTATTGTAATACAGGATGTATAGGATCACATTTGTAGGTTACAGATTTGTGAATTTGGGGAAATCCTTATTCTAAAATTATTTTTATTTTCTGTCCTTTATCAACTTTTTATTCTTTTTAACTTTTTACTCTGTCCTTAAATCTTTGTATGTTTGTTTTCTTACTTTATTTTACCCACTATGTTTTTATTTTTATCTTTGTAAAGCACATTGAACTGCCTACTTTGTGTATGAAATGCACTATATAAATAAACTTGCCTTGCCTATAATGATGCTCTTGTCCAAGCAGTCATACATAAAACAGTTTTATATATATATATATATATATATATATATAAAACACCAGCAATGGATTCTACAGTGTTATGTAAGTATGCTGATTTATCCAAGAGTAGCCTACACATAACGCAACCATGAATCTTTACCGGCACAATGGCACCTTTATCTATTCATTTGTAGGTTGTTCTGAGGACAATGACCTAAACCTAACCTCTACACTATGCATAATTGTGATTAAGCACAAAATTTAACCACTAAATATAATATATATGGATACCATATAGATAGTTTAGTTTACATTTATACAGTTGATTAAATTGTAAATCTTCAGCTCAAAGTTACACCCTTGTCTTTGTTATAACTAGCTTTATTTTGCCAACTAGTCACCCGTGAAAACCCAGTTTATGTTGTTTAGACCATGCAATACCAATGTTTTTATTGCGATAGAGTGAGATTGCTTGGCAGCCATTATATTGGGTATTATATATACCCTATACAGGCCTGAGAAGAGTAGACACTGTATAAACACATTCCACAGACAGCCAATGCCACTAATAGTTACATTAGTAAGAAACTGGCTAACTATTACATATTACATTAATATTACAACTTGAATTTCCTACGGGATGAATAAAGTTTAATCTAATCTTATCTAATGAGAGTGTATTTGATATAGTTGTGCAGACAATGGACAGCTTAGAGAGTAGGGAAAAGTGCATTCACGGGTTAAGCTTAGCTACAGCAACCAGGAAGCAGCTTGCGGACAATCAGGAAGCGAAGGAGTAAAATGAGTAAAATAAATTTGGTGAGAAAAAAGAAATCAAAATAATTTATAAAATTATAAAACGACAAATGCAATTTATTTGGTCTATGCTCTATTTTATTGATTTAGAAGATATCTCACTTCTAGGTAACATAGTAGCCAGCACAGTATCTATATTTGGCAAGGATGTTCCCTCACTGGCCTAGTTTTACGGGGCAACTAAGAGGACACAAGCTAGGTGCACCATGGAGCAGATGACACAACAGTTTGGCAGTTCAGCAAGTTTCGCTGACACACTTATGATTAGACAAGCCTGACCTTGTGACCTCCTCAGACAAGTAGACACTTTTGGTGAACTTGTTAATAAGGCTATTGAAAGTAAAAAAAATCACACAAGTCATACAGGTCAGAATTGTGAAATGTGGGAATGGCATGTTTTAGGCAGAGGAATTTGGCAATTAGAAAATAGTATAAAACAGTAGAAAGGTAGAACTAGGTAGACAGGGTGAGAGTCAAGGTGCTACGAAGTTATACTTCTGTAGACCTTTTTTCTTCACACTATTTTGCCCCAGCCAAACTGCAATCCTTCACACCAAATTTAGAAATTGAACTTTCCCCAAACCCCCAAAAGGCCTATACCCAGAACCTCCAAGACCAGGTTAGGCTCCATTATAGCCTCATCACAATAAATAAATTTAACTACAGGCCATATTACAACCCACAATAACCTAAATGTAACTTGTGCATTTTCAGATGTTGCCAACGGATGTTTGCAAAAAAATTTTTTTCCTTTTTTTTTGTTGTACTTCAGATGTCATATTGACAAACAATTACGCACTGTCGTATCGTGTCTGGACAAGGACAAGGGAAAAACCCAGATAGCATCACAGATGGCTCTGTGTTTCACTGTGTGCGTCCACATATCCGATCGTTCCAGATGGCTTGGTGTGTCTGGGAAGATGTCCTCATATCAACCTTAAGTCAAAAAAATGTGTCGACATGTGAAACATAAAGAATAGCTCAATAGCCTGATGGAGGTCCTTCTTGTTTCAGCAACAAACCACATTTAGATGAACAAATCTGGTAAACAAAAAATACAAAAGTGAGCTTTTCACATTTTCAGCGTACAGTGTATATAATTAACATGTATTTTTACTCATTAAGAGAACATGCAGGCAATGGCAACAGGTGAAGGAAGAAGTAAAAGGGCTATTAATACAGTTGATTTTAAGATGATTATCTGCACACTGTTACCACATGGCATGTTTGGAAAAGAAAGGAAATAAAACACACCGCAGGGGGATGTTATGCAATAGGTTAAAAGGGTTTAATTTGTACATTAATACTGATGCATAAAAACAGTGACAAAGAGTTACATAACCAATGCAAAGACCAAAACTCCATTGATGTGCTGAACATCCATCAACATCTCTCTGAGTTTGTGTGTAAATGTTCCTAAAGAGAATTATTCTTGATGGAAACAACACCTTGCCAGACTATAAAGTGGAACAATTTAATCTCGTCTTTGTGTTTAAAAAGGTTGTCCCAAAATGTTACAGTACACAAAAAACAAGAGCAGGCTCCAACATCAACATTTCCCTCAACAGAACAGCCTCACATAGCACCCAAAACAGCATCAGAAGTGGTTACCCAAGTGGTTACAGTACATGGTAACCAAAAGCCAAAGGATGTTGACATTATTCAGGCCTGCTGAATAAAAAAACTCCCTATTACCTTTCTGAGAAGCTGTTTGTTTAAGAAGCTGGTCAGACTTTTTGAGAGTAAAAGTCTTGGGTCGGATAACATTTTATCTGCTTTACCAAGGTGGCTGGATCCGTGTCCTGTAAGTCAGGAAAAACCCATTCTGATTTCAGCTCAGTATAGGTAATGTCACTTTGTTCCTTTAAGATAAGTAACCAACAGAAAAACTGGGCTTTTACTCTGGTGTGATGGAGCAAGGCAGTTAATACTCCAAAACAAAGCCTTTGATCTCTGTGAATCTCACCCCAGAGAAGAGAGATGAAAGCTAGCTATCAAGCTCAGTTTTAGACTAAGGTTACTTGTGAAAGCCGGGCTAGAGCATTTTATGTGTTCTGCGCTATACAGATTGATGCCCAGTGCTTCTGTCAAGTTGCAGCCTATAACAAGGATAATTTAAATTTATATTTTTATAATTTAAATATATATATATATATATATATATATATTTATATTTTCTAATAAGATCTGCCTTTCATCACAACAATTCAAAGGCAGTTATTAGAACCATACAGAAATGTTTACATTCACCCTGCTTTTTAAGTTTTTAGAAGAACAGGCAATTGTTCCAGGGGGCACACGAGGCAAACAAAAAAAAAATATACCACTGGTTTCAGCTTCCGATATCTCCATTTAAGTTGCCTTATCAACTCACTTTTTCAATTGATTTAAAAAGGTAAATCTGCTTCCTTAACGAAGTGCACTATTAACCAGTCTGTATTTCTGTGTCAGTCATGGAAAGATTATACGCCAATGTTTTAAATATAGTTATAGGCTAGGAAATGCAAAACAACAGCAACAAAATAGTCGTTGGCACTACAATCGACTCAAGTTCGAGGTAGGCCTGCTACTGCGAATCAGACTGTAGCCTTTAAGCCTTGAAACGATAATGCGGCAAAAGCTCTATAAAGAGAATTACATTAACAGACTGTAGCCGTAGCCCCTCCAATGATTGCAACTAGACTAGGGTTATTCACTTGAGAACAGTGTCTCAAAAGTAAGGCAAAGTAAGGCTCTTATTTAACCGGAGGACTACTAAAACTGAGACTTCTCCGAACACAGCTCGGGGGTGTTCGAGTAATATAACCCAATAACTTTATAAAATGCATGCGTTATTCCAGAATAGGCTGGCCTTCTGCGAACGGGTGGGATCGGAATCAAAAGAGGCGGTCTCTGCGAATTATTACCACGAGAAGCCACGCGGTTCATACAGGGATAGCGCTCGTCCTCTCCTGAACTTCACATTGAATGACACTAATAGGAGCTGCGGCATCACGGACGAATCAGAACGAAGCGAAAACAACATGTAACAGTCGCCACTGGAGCAGGGAGTGCGTTTCTTTCAGAGTTGTAATAGAATTCATCGCTGACGGTACCTTGTCCAGCATTTCTTGCTTTTAAAGTAGCCTAGACTTATCGCATGAACTCACTGGAACCATCGCTCATAGGCTACAAGGTAAATGTGCTTCACATCTTTGGCTTTTAAAAAAAATGTCTAGACTAGCCTTTTTAAACGCTATGGAAATATGCGTTAATGTGATGCGAAGTAAACAAGGATTGTGTTTGTACACCCTTATCTTCAATATTCTGGACAGATTTGGCCTACATATTTGCGATTGTTATCTTTTCGTGCCAACATTTTTTTGCAAACGCTTATAGGCTATAACTTACGCATATAGGCTACTCATTGATACAGTTTGCGGTAAATAGAGGGCGGTTGATATTTAATAAGAGAACAGTTTATCTTACGGAGAATAGCCTGAGTTCAATATCAGTGAAGTAGGAATAAGGACACGCAAATCTATGTCAAATGCTGTGACAGCTTATGAAGAGCAGCGAAGAATGTCAAATGTTGTGAGTCTCTGAAGAGAACACGTAGCGAGACCTTTGATCAGTTTATCTTGTCTAGTTCATTAAGTGAAAAGCAGAACTTTGATGCTGGTTTTGCTGGGAAATGGGACCCAGTTCAGGGAATGGGTTAACATAGACTTTTTAACATGTAGGCATAGCGCGGTGACCGACATGTTTCAATTCTTTACAAATAGCCTTAATAGTTAACTAATAGACCTATTAAACTAAACTGCGCTCCTTACCATTAACTTAGGCTGCATTCTCTCATCTGAACGAACTATTAGGCTACTTTAGAAAGCCTACACTCTGGTGGCTTTTACAAATAATTTGAAAATAAAGACGTAGGATTTGAGACGTGATAAACAAGCGATACAAGGAAACACAACAGGCAACAATAGAATAGGCTACATGTAAGAGATTAATTACAGTTGTAGACTAATAATAATTATTTAAAATCGTACGACAATTTTATAAACCCAGTATTTTAGGGTATTGGGTAATTGTACTTCTTGAAAATAAATTAATGGAGAGCATATCTGGTCATCTTGTAAATAGATCTGATTCGCTGATTTTGGATTAGGTCACTTCGCGTAATGTGGAGCAGTAACTTGAAGGGCAGAGTTACATAATGCTGTAACGGATCTTACGCAACTGCCCGACTGAATCGCTCATTGTATTTTTCTCTTTTTCCCCACTAGGTGGTGCCAGTGTCAAACGCAAGTGTTGTTTACCGAGTTATAGCCTGTCTTCAATGAGTTATCCTGCATCAGGGGTGTTTCCCGAAGAATCTCAAGAAATGAAAGAGCACAGCAGTTTGGGGGCGCAGGTCCTTGATACTCCAATGTCACCTGGAGTTCTTGGGCTAGAAATGGCTTCTCCAAATGGGACTGGCACATTTACAGATGAGGCCGTTTCCATCCTGACATCCAGCAGCCTTCTGGCACGTTCCCTACTTGGGCGCACCACTGCGCTCAAATGCAAGGAGCCAGAGGTGACCGAAAGCCAGGCAGCAGCGTCGGCTCGACGCAAGCGGGAGTTCATACCACAGGACAAGAAGGATGACAGCTACTGGGACAAGCGTAAGAAGAACAACGAGGCAGCCAAGCGCTCACGTGAGAAGCGCCGTGTCAATGACATGGTGCTGGAGAGCCGTGTGCTTGCCCTCCTGGAAGAGAATGCCCGTCTGAGGGCTGAGTTGCTCGCACTCAAGTTTCGCTTTGGCCTTGTCAAGGACCCTTCTAATGCACCCATCCTGCCCCTCACCACCCAATCAACCCCGGTTGCCCAGCACTGCTACCTGCCTTCATCCCATCTGTCTCAGGCTTCCGGCATGCAGCTGGGCCCTCGGAGCCTGGGTGCTACAAGTACTGGCATCACCAGCAGGACTGACATTGCAATGGGAGACGCGGGAAGCTTGTCGTCGGAAGACTCTGGCTTTTCCACGCCAGGTGGCTCCAGTGTGGGTAGCCCTGTGTTCTTTGAAGAGCGCCTCTCTGGGGAGCGAGAGATCAAGTTGTCCCCTCGACCAGGTGCCGAAGAGCAGGGCTGCGACACTCACCACCATCACCAGGGCCTTCTCCATCATGCTGCTGGTGCTGAAAGCAATCCTATGGTGCTGCATCTCTCCGGGGACCTTTCTCAAGCCATGGCAGCTGTGGGGAAGCTAGAGGCTGGCGGCGAGGGCATGAAGAGCCTCCCTCACAAACTGCGCTTCAAGTCGCCTGGTGGAGGAGATGGTGGCAGTGGTGCTGACACGGCGACAGGGGACAGTCGCAGTGGTTCTCATCCTATCCTTACAGCTAGGGGCCTCTCCCAGCCACTCACCGAGAAAGGGGAAGGTGCCGCAACAGCGTTTTGGTCCCAGGATGGGGATCATGGCAGACAGGTGCTTTCCGAGCACGCACCCAGTGATCACACTAGTAGTAGTCATGGGCCGAGTGATGCTTTGGGGCAATCCGAGACCCATATGCTAAAGTCACAGCTGTCATCTCTCTGTGAAGAGGTAGCCCAGCTGAAAAGGCTCTTCTCTGCACAGCTGGTTCCCAAAACCAACTAACGAGCACATCATCTACTACTCGCTACCCCACACACCCCAACACAAACAGACCTCGGGTCAATATCTCCTGTCACCTTGTTTAAAACTGACATGGCCTTCCTCATATCCAAAACATGCATCACGGACCTGGTGAAGGAGTGAGAGGAAACGGACAGACTGGACCTGTCACAACACTACCTCTGCTGTATTCGAGTTTGGCAAGACAGAAAAGAAACGAGAGGTCAAAACATGATCAACTGCCTAACACACACCTCACTGTATATGTGTTCTTTTTTATCTAAAACATCTCACTTTCCTTGTCACTAATTCGAGTATCTCTCAATTCACTGTATATGTGCTGTATGTCTATATAAGAGATATTGTTCACTCTGCCCTCCAATACTGTTAAAGGACTCTGGCGCCCTGCAGTATTTGATGTCTAGCACAGAGGCAAAGTGACAGGTTTTACAAAAAAATAGTTTGAACTGGAAAAGAAGTACTGGCGCCTCAGGAGAGCAGTGCCCCTCACTCAGTAGTACACCTATCACTTCTAAACGTGAGTAAAACAGACTGAATAAAAGTGATGAGCAGATTCTTATTGCCAACCTGAATTAGAAATATTTGACAATTACAAAAAACAGACATTATTTGAACTGACTGTGAGAAAAGTGGGTCCTTTGTTTAAAAACACAGCTTTGAAGCTCGGAGGAATTGTGTTGGAGAAAGAGTAGCAGGGTGCCGAAGATCATTTCACACACTGTGTGTAAGTGTATGTGTGTGTCAGGAAAGGTTCAATGACCTGTGTTTACAGCACACACACATACACACACACTGTAAACTATACATTTGATGATGAAAATTGTCATTGTCGTGTCTTGTGAGCTTATGTAGTGAGTTTTGTACATGTGTTAATAAATATTTAAAAAAACTCCTAATTTTGACCTGACTATCATTTAATCATTACGGATGACTTCATACATAACATTACATATAAGAGTATATCATCAAAATCAGCTGTGACTTAAATAAGCCTTAACACACACTGGCTTAAGCTATAACTGGCCTTATGAGTTTACTGTTTGGAGACATGCAGCAGGAAACACAACCATGATGACGAAACTAATATTATGAAATCTCCTGAATTATGGTGAATGTCCTCTGTGCAGCAAACAGCAAATGCTAACATTTTTAAGCAATATCACTGATGATATTCTCTGTAAATATATGGATATGATTGTGCACACACCACCATTGCCATTGTGCATGGTCATCTTATCTGTTCATCAGTTAATCTGTAAATGAGACAGGCCACCAGACGGTCAGATGGTCAACTGCACCGCCAGCTGGTAAAACAGACAAGTTTGTAGCCTGTACTTAGTGATTATTAGGAGGAAGCAAAATATTGTGGTTGGAAAAAAGCTAGATGATGACAAGTGAGAGAGTATTTGGGTGGATGAGGGAGAATGGGGAGAAATTGGATTAGATAACTATAGAATTAAATAATTACATGTTGTATTACATGTTGAATTACAAATTGTATGTATAACAGTTCATTCATGTTGTATGTGAGTAAAATAGGTGGTAAGAAACAACAATGATTCAAACAATTCAAAAAATGTTTGTTGTTCCTATTCTTTTGACCACCTCATTGACACATTATGACACCCTATGCTGTCACTGCAAGTTTTCAAACACTCAGTAGAGGGCAGCAGAAAATCAGTTTTCAGCTCAACTAAACTAAACCTTTATAAGCCATGTGGTATGTGTGTGGTAATATCAAAAACAGACCCTTGAGTACACAGAATTCAGGATTGGATATGGCTTCCATCACAATAAATATATTTTCTATATAATGTTATGCTATATAGATATGAGATATCTGAGCTTAGTCTAAATAAATAAATAGTTTGGAGATGCGTAAAACAAAATGAATCACAGAATGTGTAGAATTAGTTAAAGTTAAACCAGGATGCCTTCTGGTGATCCTATAATAATAGTGTCACAAAGAAATGCAGCCTGTAGGTCTTGCTGTGATTCAGAGATTTGCTCACTACTAGATGGAAAGGCTTGCATGGCTAACTGCTCTGGTTGTGTTAAAAAACAAGCATATTCATATTTCAATGAGACACAGTGCTAGACATCAGAATTAGGTCAATAGTCAGTTTGAAGTCAGTACTAACTGTTCTGGCTAAAAACAATGAGATGATTGACATCTACAGTGTGTTGATGATGATCAGGGCGGCCCATAATGGGAGTGCATTTTTAATTGAGCCATTTCTTTGGCTTCCTCTTATTTCTTTCCCGCTTCCTACCAAAAATACTCACATCTACACCCACCCATGCTTGCACAGACATTCTGAAAGACACTGACACACAACAACGTGCACAGCCCACACCCACCATTCTGTGCCCATCCCCATTTTGCAGAAGATAAAGCCTGTTGCTAGGCAGGCAGTAAAACTGTTGCCATGGGAACACTCTCCTAGACGCAGCTGGGTGGAATAAGGGTGGGGTTGGGGTACGTTTCTGGGGTTTGGGATTGTGGGTGGGCACGGGGGAGGGGACAGAGAGAAGAAAGAGGCGCCAAGTTCAAGGCAAGTGCCTTGGCGCTAAGCTGGCAGTTGGCCTCCATTGTAAACCTCCTCTCTTGAATTAGGGCATGAGGACACACTAAAGGAAAACAGGCCTAGGCTATCTATAGACTGCTGTTTAGATAGTGTATTCACTGTTTCATTATATATATCTATCTATCTATCTATATATATATATATATATATATATATATATATATATATATATATATATATATATATATAACACATATACACAAATGTTTAATACAGTAGGCCTAAGCCTAATATAAAATGTGTTTCCTAAGACTTACAGACACACAAACGAGTTCCCAAAGCAAATGGGTTGAAGTAGCTTTAACTCTAATGGGCTGTCTGACACAGCACAGCTTTGTGCTTGTCCAATTCGGAGACAATGAACTTGACATTTAAAACATGCCTAACATGACAGCTGTTTGGGGATGTATGTTACTTTTTATATCATGTACTGAGGGCTTGTTTCTAAAAATGACTCCATTTTCTGTCCTCCTTCTTTCTCTCTAGTAACCTTATTATGTGTATCTCGCCCTACATCTGAGCTAGTCTGGCTCCACGCCGAGTCTCTCTCTCTCTTTCTCGCTCTCTTTGCTGCAACGGGATTCTGAGGAAAAGAAAAGGGAGGGGGCGAGAGGCAGTGCGAGAGCGAGAGAAACAAAACGTGACTAGGCACCCAAAGCGTCCTGTTATGCAACTACTGACCTACTAACATACATTTGGAGACGGAGTGCGAGAGAGGGAGGAAATTGGAGCAACTTACCAACATAACACTAGGAACCACTGCAGAATAAGCGACACGCTACCCGACGCCTCACTCGGACACGCATGATTTTTGTGTATAGCGCAGATCCCTTTGCAATTCTGTCTAATTCTGAACGACACAAAAAGGAATTCATATCAAATCAATGCAGTGATACACTGGACTTGTTTTTCGTCAAAAGGTGAGTTATTTACATACAAAATCAGCTTTTCTCGGTAATGTAGGATACGCTTGCCTCGTTTCCTGAAGCATTCTGCTCAATAGAAATAAACAAGCATAAAATATAGACTGCCACAGCATCGACAAGCATTAGCATAACTATGGGGAGACAATGTACACTTGTTCATAATACTATATACTGTGGGTCCTGTGCAAATCTTCACTTCCTGATTTAACGCATTCTTTGTATGGTATGCATTAGTACTGCGATAGGCTGTGTTTATAGCCTAGACTTGTTTTGAGAGAGGTGTTGTAATCTACTATACGGTATCATGTGCATCAGTCGGTCAACACGTTCTCTTAATATTAAAGCAAGGCATCTCTCACGATTCCTATTTGGGTTTGCAGTTATGTTATTATCAAGAAGCAACATGTAGAAGTGGGTGCCCTAATCCTTGTTTGTATCGTTGTTATATCTGTATTAAAGATGTAAGCGTGCATGGTAAATGACTGAAATGGTTGTTCCGAAAATGGGGTGTCAGCCAAATGACCGTTCTATGATGACATTTAATAATAATTAGTTATTCCGGCATAGCCTCGCACTCTTATATATTTTTTTAAATAAATGATCAATTATATACTTGTGAGCAAATGTGGTGAGGCTACTGCGTCTGAAAACAAACGAGTAGGCTATTTTACAACGAACGCTTATTCTCTGTCTACGTGTATAATTTTAGATATTGTTACATATTTTTATTTTGTTCGGGTTGCTTATCTTGTAAACAGCTCATAGTGCATAGTGGATAGCCTACCCTACATTTCTCCTGGTAGGTTATGGAGTACACGCGGGCACAGGACGGTGAACACACTTTTCGCTGTCACGTGTAGCAGTCCTCCGTAAAGGTTAACGCGGGTGTTTAGCAGAGTAGCTTATTAACCCTTTCCTTCCCTACGCTGCAGGCAAATAGGCAAAACACAAGATATTCACTCGCTGTGTTTACTCGTCTAGTGAAAGCACAAAAGGAAAATTAAAGCATATGTGTAAACAAGCGAATATAAATAATTCAAATTCACTTTATAGTGATTACATTTTTTTAGTATTTTAACGGCGGATGTAGGTCACCCTGCATAGGTTATGGTTAAGATCCCGTTTGACATGACAAGAGGATGAGGCCGTTTTTGATGGCGTAACCTGACCTATCATATTAAGCACTTCTTTACGTGGAGAAGGAGATAAGCACTAATTTCCTCCAAACTCATGCCTTCATTTTCACCCAAAGACAGGTGTCACGTTTAGGTATCATTGGTGGAAAAAAAATAATCAAAGAACGTCCTCATGTGTGTCGTGGACAGCATGTTGTGTAGCAAATTAATTACAGGAGGGTTTCAAACATTCAGCGTACGCCAGACTAACAGGTTTCAAATTATAGGTTGCCTACGTTGTACGTTTTGATAAACTTCAGCTAAAGTGCCTAACGAATTGATAAGATAAAACAAAATTACGCATGTTGTCGCAAACAATTATCAGCAGGGGCCATTTCACGATGTTGCCTAATCATGCGCAATGTTCAATAAAGCATTTTACACTTTTCTATTAATGGCGTTTTGTTGCATAATATACAAATTAAATAATTAAAGCAGGACCGAGAGAGAGGTGATGCAATCAGCGGAAACCCATAGCCTGGTAGAGTGTGAATGCTAAAAGGTTGGCGTTTGCCCCACGTTCGCTGTGCCAGTGCTGAATGTAGGTCACACAGTCACTGAGGGGATACAGCGCCGAGGAATCCATCATGTAAACCCGCAAGCGTAAACCTAATTACCATTCGCCATATACCGACAAAAACACACAATAGGTTCTCAGACGGATATAAATATGTCTGTTTTCCGTACAGTTAGGATAGTAACATCATACCGTGGCCGCGATTAATTAAATACTTTTGCGTCACTGTAGGTTGCGCGGTTGTGAGTGCTGTTGCTTACATTCTGAATCCTTTGTTCTGGTATTTTCATGTTCATTGTACTGGGATTTTAATGGCAAATGTGACGGAGCAGGTTATTAGTGTGCAATCTACAAACCACATACTTGACAACACAAACATTGAGTGCTTAATTCGGAGGCAGTACATTTGAAAACCATCTGAAAATCTGGAATGGTCTCTGTCTGGTTCTCCACTTTCTCAGGGGTTTCTTGGCACATGTGACATAAAAGATTGGAGGGACGGCTTTTTTGTTTGGATGTGGGTGAGTGAGGGAGAGGCCAATTACAGCCTTTAGTAGGCCAGGGGAGCACATGTGACTGGGAAACACATGGCCTGGGTCACTTTTTTCCCTCTCGCTCCCTTCTTTTCCCTGTAAGAGAGAGTGATATGAGTGTGTGTTTATAGAATGAGAAGTTTGCCCCCAGTTCTCCACCCCATACAGTCCTGAGATTCCTCTCTCTTGAAAAAAAAAGATAAGGTTGTGAATTCTCAGCAGGAGGATCTGTGGCCGTCGCTACCTACACCACATATCCATGTGCTGTAGGCTATATTGCCCCCTTCTTGCTGGCAATGGGAGGCTCACCAGCTGGGGCTGTGACAACTGACCCCCCTGCCCCCCTCCTCTGCAGAGGCAACACATGCAGCAAGGCATCCGGGCTTAGCTGGAGTTTCCAGGACTTGCCCAAGAAGTCTGACTCCTGTTGCCTCACAGTGTGTTGGTGCATCTCAGATTCTTTCCCTTTGACAAACCACTGGGTAACCAAAGACTACTGATAGTTACACATGTGCACTTGTCTCTTACTGACACACACACACTCATATAGGGAGAAACAAATGTGGCAACACTAAAGCATCGTTTCATACACTTACATATTCCATTATTTAAATACAATTGTTTTATAACAAGATCAGTGAGGGAAACTGATGTTTCTGTATGAGGCATGGCATGGGCTCAGTCACCCCAGAGCATTCCTTATGGACCTGAATTATAACAACTACCTGGCTGCACTAGTAAGTATGGTAACTAGAAATGCTACAGATAGTGTAATGAAGGGCTGGGGTGTTTCTGAGTCACATTGTGCTGATAACTTTAGCTGGCCTTGTCTTTTCTATCTGTTGCTCCTGTGTGCATAGCAGGCAGAAGCATTCATGCTTGTCTCCCTCTTTGTCTGGCTCTCGTTTTTTCTGTGTGTGGTTAGAGATGAGCTGGCATTGCCATTGACGTCAGCTGATACTTCCCTCTGGTGTCTGTGGTTAGTCTTCCTCCCGACTGATTCCTAGGGTGTGCTTTGCAGACAGACCTGTAACTGAAGTTCATGTGTCATAGTTTGCTGATGAGCTGCTAATATGTGGTAGCGCTCTAGTGCCATATTTGTCCACATGCAACACTCATTTCCTGTGTTTCAACTCCAGCTTGAAGCACTTTGTCTTGCCTTCCTGATTAGCTCAGATTACTAAAGTTTATTTTGCTAGCTTTTAGTCGTGCCATTTAGTCAATCACTTCTTTTGTCCTCTTTCTTCTCCTCATCTCCCATTCTCTATTTTTAGAGGAGACTGACTCCCATGAGTCCATTCTCACTCCCCCTTCTTTCTTTCTCTCTTTCTCACTCTCTTATGCAGCCAGCTCACCCGTCGCTACCCTGACCTATATTCAGTCGAGTGAGAGCAGCACGTGGACTGTTGCCGTGTGGTCTCCTGGTTTCTGGGTCAGTGGGGCATTCTGAGAGATCTGTCTTTCTCTACTGCATGTAGCCTCTTTAACACAAACTTGCCTTAAAATAAACAAAGAATGTGTTGCACCACAGTCTCCATAGGCCAGATATATTTCAGACATAATAACTATGTCATATTAATTAAAGATAGAAACAGGACACTAATTAATGTAGTATTTTTTACTTTTGTTTTTGGAAGACCGGACACTGGAAATGGCATCATAGCCTCATTTTCAAAAACTGAAGTGAAACCTGTGACATTGGCGTCAAACATTATTTATTTATTTATTTTTGGTTGTGTAAGACTGGCCCAGACGACTGGGTTACAGATGGAACACAAGCCAGAGGGAACAGGAAAGCAAAGGAAAGCCTTCCAGGTCATGAGATTACATATCCATCAGTGGCAGTGAATAAACTGTCTCAACTAACTCTCATGCTGGGTTATGTAAATAGGCAGACCCCTGTGGCAAAGGCAGCCCTTTTGTCTCTGGCTCAAGGTCAAGTGTAAAAAGGATTCACTAAGGAAATGCACCAGATGTAAAGGAGCAAGTTGTATTTGGAACTGCATGGCTCTGCTGAAGGCGAGCGAGGGATAGAGAGGCTATTGTGGTGTCCGTGCTGGCCAAGTAGATGGAGAACATGTTCAGCAAAGCAGAAAACAGACTCGCGTGACACTCTGGAAGCAGCCATGGCACACAAACAGTTGATCAGTAGTGCATGTCTGTGGGGTGTCCATTAATAAGAGTGCTGAAATGTGCTGTGAGGATTTGCACTTAGTTTACTTAGCTCTTAGCGTTAATACTTTAATAGTTTCAAGTGAGCATTAAACAAAAAAAGCAAGGAAATTTAGGGAGTTTAGTATTAACTACAGCACATCTGTCACACAGCATGGATAACCCATCAGTGACTACATGGAGCGAATTCACTTGGACAACCACTGGCTGATTTTGAACACCAGACATCCTGTCATAAGAGCACGCACACACACACACACACACTTGCATAAATCAAAGCCATGTGTGGACATGAACTAGGCTATATACTCTACTGGGTTCTAACTCCAGACACACCTGTTTTGCCTATTACTAAATGGGTGGGCTGTTTCTTCTATTATCACTGGCCATTATAGATCCCCCCTGCAGTATATTAGCCGCCCTCCCTGCCCCAAACTACACAGCACCCTCACATTTGTTTGTTGAGTCTCGCAAAACCTTGTGCCAGTGGTGGGCCCAGGGCGGGGTGTGTTCCCCCACCCCCCGCTTTTCAGATGACTTGTCCTATAATGACATGCCTCCCATCCCCCATTCTCCTGTTCCAGACTCCCATGTGACCTCATTTGGCTTTTAGGTTGACCTCTATTTGTCTGTTTCCGTCAGAGCCATCATCAGGAATTCCTGTCCTTTAAACCCTTCACACAGTTTTTTTGCATACATTCTTTTCCTGCATCAGCCAAATGTTATGGTTTGGTAATACGGACAGAGCTATCAATAACTCCATTATTAGTCATTTTCTTCATGCTAGTAACTATTTCATCATCTACATCATCTACATCATCTTTATCTAAAGGAAGCAAGAACAAGACAAACAGTGGCAGTGAGATGATATGAGATATGTTCAGACTTCATCTCAGGCAGTTATGGCTGCTCTGCCAAAAGCAGACTCATTGCCACAGATGGTAATGTTTTAAAAGCAGACTGGAGCGCTTACAACCACTCCCCTCTGTCACAGTGATGTAATACTGGCCAATGTTTCACAATATGAAAACAAATGGACTGCACGGTGCTCACATTTGCCAGACACTCATTTTTAAAGAAGGTTCATTGCTTGTTTTTTTTATTATTATTACTGAATGCATACAAAAAGGACAGGACTCATAAAATGAATGGTTGACTTCTGGCATTAAAAACAGACGACCAATGCTTTCCCTCCAAAAAAGTAAACTCAGTCCTACTTCATTGTGGCCGATTACATCATTAGGCACAACTTCTGGTCTGTGAGCCAGGGGTGAAAGGTCATAGACTGAGCAAATCAATAGTGAGGGCAGAAGGTCAGACGGTGCTTACCATGATCGAGACAGCATTCAGTGGTTGCAGAGGGCAACCGTAGCATGAAAAGAAGGCATGCATAACATGCATAAAGGACGGATATTATAACCCAGCAAAGAAAAACGTTTTTTTCTCCCCCTCCAAATCTGTTGATCAGTTAGCCAGGCTGCCAGAGAGTAAAGCAGTCCTCCAATGAAATGAGGCTAAAAATAAACTCGGGTGTCTGTTAGAAGTTTGCTGTGGCATTGAGCTCAGTAAGCTGGACCGTCAGGAGATTAACCAATCTGCATTTTTATTCTTTGTTTTCCAGGATCTTTTCATCTTCTGAAGCAGCTGGAGGCAGAGCAAGGGAGAGGCTGTACCCCTCCCCGAGAGACGCTCAGGCAGAGGTAGACCGACTGACCTACATCCCACAGCACGCTCAGGGCACTTGGGCACACAGTCGCGTGGCTCCCAAAAGCTCCTTCTCTTACCAAATACAAAAAAAAATAAAAAATAAGAAAAAAAGGTCAGCAGTGGAGCTCCCTGCTGTGCTCATAACATTCTTCAGACTTGAGGAATTCTGCAGGGGGGGAGTTTGAGCTGTCCCCTCAAGGTGGATCTGACCCACTTTCCTGTGCAGAGGCTGAACACTGATCCCAGCCCTCTGGGGAATAGGTGGTTACTAACCCACTTGGAGCTCATAAATGTGGGGCACTGACAAAGATTTCCATCTATTTTTAATTTTCCTTGCATATTTGGACACTTGAAGAGTCTCAATAAAAGAAGATAAAGTCTGATTTAACCAATGAGTTTCCTTCCCACTGAAGCTCAAACACCTCCAAAGTTTTTCAGAGATCCAGCAACCTAGATTGTTTGCTCAGACATCACAGAAGGCAACAAAGAATATTGACATCTGCCCATTTGCCACTACCAACCCCTCCCCTCTTTCCTACTGACCAGTCTCTCTGCAAGATTCCAAACTGGCTCTTGCTGAACTGGAATGGAAAGCCTGAGTTCCCCCGTCATGGCCTCACCTGTTGACATCAAGAACCTGGACCGCCTGGAGAGCTACTCCAGCTACAGCGAGTCCCTGCCATCCCCCCAGCAGCAGCAACAGCAGCTACAGTCAGATGGCACAATGCGTCAGGGCCGCGCTGCCAAGCCTAAACCCAACATGTCATGCCGCCGCAAGCGGGAGTTCATCTCTGAGGAGAAGAAGGATGCCTCGTACTGGGAGAAGCGGCGCAAGAACAACGAGGCAGCCAAGCGTTCACGCGAAAAGCGCCGCCTGAACGACATGGTGCTGGAGAACCGAGTCATCGCGCTCAACGAAGAGAATGTGCGCCTCAAGACGGAACTGCTGCAGCTCAAGCTGCGCTTCGGACTCATCAGCACCGCCTCATACGTGGAGAAGAGCCAGCAGATAGGTAGCGCTGCTGCTGCTGCTGCCGCCGGAACTAACGCTGGCTCTTCATCCTCGTCCTCTTCTTCATCCTCCCACTACTACACCAGTGGCTACTCCAGCGGCTCCCAGGTGATGATGAACTCTGACTCCTCGGAGACCGAGCAGTCTGGACGCGGGGAGGGACACATGCAGCGCGTCAAGTACTCCCCACGAGGGTCCCTCTCAGACATGTCAGATGGCTCCTCCAGAGACAGTCCTGAGCCCATGGTCTACAGCATTAAGCAAGAGGCTGCAGCCATGGACATGGACATGGGAGGTGGCAGCGGCACCTCCAATGCGCAGCTGATGTTCAGCCTCCAGCGGGGCTTGAGCGCTAATCACCACCATGAAATGGAGGCCTCCTACCAACACCACCAGCAGCAGCAGCCACAGCAGCAACCACAGCAACAGCAGCAGCAGCGGCACCCCAACCACCAGCAGCAGGAGTCTGTCATCAGCTCTCCGAATGCCAGAGCGGCTCCGCAAAGGAGCGTCATTCTCTTCCGCTCCAGTAGCACCTCTTATCCGGTGGAGAGCCAGAAGGCTCCAGAAATCAGCCAGCAGAAGCTGCAGCCTCTTCCCCAGGCACCTCAGCTTTCCCAGGCCTTCCAGGGAGGCTTAGAGATCCTGGCTGAGGTGACCAAGCAGATGGAGAGGAGGACGTTAGACTCCCCTCCATACGAGTCTGCCAGTGGGTATGGGACCCACCTGCACGAGCGGCTGGAGACCACAAGGCTAGATGGCCCTGCCCCAGACCTGCTGCACAAGCGCGAGGAGCGCGAGCATCACATGTACCACCAGGGCTATCTGAGTGCCAGAGATGAAGAGCCACCCATCCTGACCTATGAGGGGGGCTCCCAGGGCGACACATTCTACCCAGGCCAGTCAGCCTCTGCGACCTCATCAAGCGACGGTGACCCACGCAGCTCCGACAAGGAGGCATCCACTGATGACGAGTCCCCACTGTCCTCCTGCTCCGAGACGGGCAGCTACCAGCAACACCTGTCCTCGGCAGCGTCACCAGTGCCCTTTGCCCCGGGCACCTCCCCTACTAGCCAGGACATCAAGGGTATGGCACTGCCCCACAAACTGAGGCTCAAGCACCGGGCCATGAGCAGCGGCGGCTCCTCAGGCCAGGAGTCCCCCACCACCCCACCCATCCTCTCTAGCCCTCTGCCCCAGCACCCATACCTGGCCCTCCCCCAAACCGGCCAGCCAGAGCCGAGCAAGGAAACGGAGACAGGCGGCCGCTGTGAGCAGCCTCTGCTGGACATCTGCAAGCAGAACTCAGCCTCCTCTTCCTCTGTGGAGGGAGTGAGGGTGGAGTGCAGCAAGAAGGAGTCTGGTAACCGGACCAGCCGGAACAAGAGGCATGACTGAGAGTGAGAGGGAGCTCACTGGGGCGGCAAAAACACACCAGCCCTCTGTGACATATTGGGGATGGGAAACCTGCTGTTCTCTAGCACTTAATGTTATCCCACATCTCTTTAATCCTCCCACCCTCAAAACTCACCCTACATCACTTTGCCTCACAACTCCACACCCACCTACTCACACTCTTCCAAGTCCATCTCCTGAGGAGCAGAGAGGTGGCCCCTAGAGAATGATGCCCCAGGTAGGCTGTAGCCTGTGACTGCACTGTATCATAGATTGTACAGATTTTGTGAACTACAAATTACCAATTTTCAAACAATACAAGCACTTTTGAATATGGACAAGAGGAAGAATGGAACACTTCTCAGCCCTGCAGTTAAAACAACAAGTATGCAAGAGAGGCTGAGAGGCGATGTTGTGTCCACCTAAATCATGCTTAGCTGTAAATACTATACATAAGATTGCTCCTCTACCATGGATTGTATGACATGTGCATGCACACCCTCTCACAAATATGCAGACAACAGCTATTTACCATATGTACCAAACATAACATTCTGGGAGGAACTCCCATTGACCAAAGATGCAATGCTTTAAGTTCCATCCCTGTTTCCTTCCCTACCTCTTCAAGGTCCCTGTATTTCTCCATACAACCCCTGACACTTTGTATATATCTGTGCTATAAGTACGTAATTAATATTTCGATAACTTTATATTTTAAAGAAACAAACAAAAAATGATTACATAAAAAAGGAGAGAGGTGTAAATGAATAAATGAAGGAGGGTAAAGGAGTGAAGCAGTGGGTTTGAGGAATATCTAATGGCATAATCAAATCAATTGTATAGTATCACGGTATCTGGTATTTCTATACCTCTTCAATGACTAAAAAAAAAAAACATTTTTATTTTTTTATTTTTCTTTCTCTCTGAAGATTTAATTTGTCTATAAATTAGTTTTATACGAAAACATTTTTCCATTTAATTTTCAAAAGAATGTTTGGCCTTTCAATGTTATGGAAACTACTCTAAAATCCATGAGTCTAGAACGTGTTCCAGAACTCCCGCCACACTCAAACGCATCCCTTCTCAATTGTTTACATAATGCAGTCATATATTTTTTACCTCTGTTATGTATTTATTTTCTTTTTACTTGTATGCAAGCCACAAACAGGTGTTATAAATGTATGGTACACCTTAGCCTAGTAGTTCTCGTTGAGTCATTTTGAGACATTAAATCAATGAGATGCATAGTATTTATTTTATTAAGAGTAAGTGTGGTTAGAGTCTTTCCTAGCTCTGCTGTATAGTTTTTTTTTATGAATATATCACACACTGTCTGATTGTCCACACATAAAATGCCCATGTGACCCTCTGCCCCAGTCTTTGAGAGGCGTTTCACCTGAAGCGTTTCACGCTTAAGATTGGTCCTTAGTGTCACGAAAGTCTGCATCTTAATGTAACGTGTTAATCATGATAAACGATTGAAGTGCCCTGCTCTTTTAACTAGAAGCCTGTAATCGACTGTGATTTTTAGTCTGTCATTTGTATTGGAAATGTGCTGACACGTAGTCAGACACTTGCAGGGTGTTACACACCCTATATGGCCTTCTCCCCCTATGTAACAAGATGTCATTATCTGCTTTGTTGCGCACTTGTGTATAAATGTAAAATGCCCCATGCCCCCACTTGGACAACACTGTAATGATTTTATAAGGACTTTGTTTTTGCTTTCTTTCTATTGTTATTATTATATATATATATATTATTTTTAAAGAACTATGGGTGTTGTCTCGTCTTTATACCTCTCTGTTTTTTCCCTCCCTTTTCTTTCGATAGTGTTATATAACGCCCCCTTCCCCCCACTCACACACACCAACTACGCCCCACCCAACCCAGCCCAATCTTACCCCATCTCCCTCTACCCCTCCTTCTCCTTCTCAGTGTGTGTTAAGATCAGTGATGTTGGTGTTTTTTTTCACTGATGGTTTTGACAAAATGATTAAAATGACAAAAAAAAGCAAATACTGATGGGAGTGTGTTGGAAGTAATTGCACATGCTCCAGAATTGTTTTGATGATGTGTATGTGAGAGCAAAACAACAACACTAATGTCCATGTTGGAGATGTTTCAGATGGGCAAGAATTGAAATGAATAAAAAGGATGTCACATTTCCCACCATCAAACCCTGTGCAGACGTGTGTTCTTTCAATCAGTTTCTCTCAAGAATCTGCTTGCCTCAAAGCAGTTTGGAATTTTCCTGAAGACCTGATAACAGCAGTAAATTATCTCATTTGGTACATTGACACAGATACAAGTTTCTGAAACAAACATGAACTAACAGAATTAGGCAATGGTAAATCGACACGTGGTCTTGGTTTACTGAGATTCTTTTTAGTTATTAATTGCTAAACAGTTACTGTCATTGCTAAATATTTCTTTGTATATTGCTGACCAGTGCCCAATTACACCAGAATAACACTTCAAAGGTTTACACTCTTAAGTGGACCCTATCACTTAGTGCAGAACAAAATGAAAGAGCACAGAAAAGACATGGATAAGAGACCAGTTAACCTTATATTTGTCTGACTTGTCTGTCTTTTTGGCTTGTTGAGTGCATGCAAATGGACAGGCCAGGTCATGGTTTCCTTAGAGGCTGTTTCTTGGCCCCCCATGTGACCCAGAGGAAGCTGCAGGACAAAGGCCTACTCCGCCATGCTTGTTATTATGAACAAGAGCTGCATAAAAAAACAATGTTCTTCATACTGCTTGTCTTGGCTCAACAGTTGTATTAGAAAGAAGCGTGAACGTTCTCTCTCCTGCGGGTTTGTCTGTGTGTGTGAGTGTGTGTGTGTGTAAGTGGTGTGGCGGTGGAAGCTGCGTCACGTCAGAAGGCCCACTGACACACATTTACACACAGAACGCAGAGGCATAGATAGACAGGGAGAGAGAGAGAGAGAGAGAGAGAGGCCCACTGACACACATCCACACAGAGACAAGAGGGTGTCTCACCGCTCTGATGTAACACTGCCCTACTTAGCAGCCGAGCGCCGTCTGGGGCAACCACAGGTGTGCCAGCTTAGGCACACGGATTAGACTCACGGAGGCACTCATACATTCACGCTTTACTTTGGACTCCAGTATAACACACATATTAGAAGCATACATGGTACTAATGTTACTAGTACTTCATCATCTTTTGAAAATCAACTCTAACCATGATGTACTCCTGATATACTGAAAATACTACATACAGTATTACTCCTTGCACTAAAATCCACATTTGTCTGAACATAATGCAGTGTGATTCAGATCTGACTGCTGAGTCAGATGTCACTATGTCATATCTCTCCAGTCCCACGTCCTATGGGGGTGGATCTGTGTTGTATTCTGTGGGCCCAGAGTCTTCCTCTCCCTGGCTTTGAAACACTTCAGCAACCTTCCTGTCCGCTTTCCTGCCTGCCTGCTTGCGTGTGTGTGTCTTAATATCATGCTGGGAGGCAAGAGGATCTGGATGGCCCCTCAGGAAAGCAGCAACGGCCTGAAAACTCTGGGCAAACCTACAGTGTAACTTTACTGCTGGCCAAACGGCCTGGTTATGAAATCAAATTGGAGTGCTTTGTCTTTTGTGCAGGCATTTGAGGTTACTTGAGCTGAAGTGAATGCTCTCTTATCATTCTTCTGCATGGTTAAGACACTTATTCAACTATTGTCTCACATTTCTCAATCACCATCTTCCTTTTATGGACTCTTTGAATGATTAAGATACACAGCACCCTACTGTGAGGAATTAAAAGAATAATAAGAAAAAAAAAAAAAAAAAAGCACAAAGTAATTTAACATG
>JAGFZM010000039.1:1665356-1710356 GCA_017657215.1 Limnothrissa miodon | reverse complement strand
AGAAAGAGGAGGGGGGAGAAGGAGGAAGATAGAAATCAGTTGGGGCTCAGTGTGATAACTCACTCATAACTCACGGTGCCTCTTTATGACCTAATAACCTTTTTGGTCCACACACGGAAACTCTCTCTCTTTCTCTCTCTCTCTCTCTCTCTCTCTCACACACACACACACACACACACACACACACACACAGAGCAGTTGACTGGTAACTGGCACTCCACTGGTATTGACTTTGGAATGTTTCCAACATTGCTGGCCTTTCAACACGGCAACAGGTGCTGTCTTGCCCTTAATGGAGAATGCTTAGACTGAAAAAAGTGTGTATTTACAGTACAGATTGGATGCTGCTGGCTCAGACAAGAAGACACAGCAGGAGTGGAGAATGAGAGACACAGAGAGAGAGAAAGAGAGATTAATACACAACTAATCATATAATCCTGGTGCTTTAAAAAAAAAAAAAAAAAAAACCCATACATCTCTGAAAGACGGGTCTGTGTTGGTGGGTCAGAATGGAAAGAGTTTGTTCATGGACTCTCTCATCCTTGCTGCCTGGTTATCTCAGCCTGTGAGAGTGTGTGTCATTGTGTTGGCTGTGTGTGTGTGTGTGTGTGTGTGTGTTGGCTGTGTGTGTGAGCCGGCATCGGCTGGCCCATTCCAGAGCGCTGAAGGCTGAGGGCTGAATGTAGGTCAGCGCCGCCCTCCTTCTCTTCAGCCCCCTCCCTCTCGGCTGTCACCGCCCCCATTGTGCGCTCCTAAACAAGCTCTTGCTCAGAGCACCTCAAGTGAACCCGTGCCATGGCAACGCAGGCGGAGTCCACCACCACAAAGACAGGGCAGGGGGAGGAGGAGCTGACAAGATCCTGGTTAAAAGGGAGCTCTCCCTTCTTGCACTCTCCCCAAAATATGGCTTTCATTTCATCACCCCATTTCACCTCCACTACTCTCCTCACCTTTGTCAACAAGAAAGACTGATCAGAGAACAAATATGGAGGGGTGCAAACTCAATGACAGAAAGAAATAAAAAGAAAAAATAATCATAAGCATGCAATTATCTTTATTTGACTACATTGAAGTATCCTTGAGCAAGTTACTGAACCCCAATTGCTCCCGGTGGCAGGATGGTACCTTGCATGGCAGCCACTGCCATCAGAGTATGAATGCATGTGTGTGAATGGGTGAATGAGAAGCATATGTTGTAAAGCGCTTTGAGTGCTCGTAGGAGTAGAAAAGCGCTATATAAATGCAGTCCATTTACCATTTATGTGTATATACTCTATATTCTATCATTTATAAAGTATTGTATTATGTATAACATATTTTATGGGGTATGTAAAGTATGGGTAAAGCTATTATGTGATCTCTTCAAGAAGTCTGAAATGAATATGGAAATGCAGGCTGAGTAAATCCTGAGAGGATAATGAGAACCCCACTGAGTCTTAGTGAAAAACACAAGCTTGTATTGCAGTTAAATTCTGAAGTGTCCCCCAACTTGTCATCACTAATCAGTCTGTCTGTCAGCACCAGTGCATAACAGATTGGTTTCCGCCATTTGAACTTGATGGTATTTATAGGAAGTCTTGGAAAACATTTGTCGACCCCTGGGTTTAACAGCTAACTTGTGAGGCATGCCTGGTCTAGGGACAGTTAGAGCCTTTTCCATTATGCCTGAAATGGTATGACATAAAATAAACAAACCTAATGCCAGAGCTAAAGTCAGTGCTGTTTTTTTCCGGCTTTCTAACTAATTCGCGTTTTAATGAGAATTTTTAATGATATTAAGAAAGTGGTAAATAGAGGCAGAGCTTCAAAGGTAAAAAGTCGGACATTTGCCCTTTTCTCTGTAACATCAACTGTGTTCTATTTTCATTAAAACTACATAAACACTATTAAATAAGACAAAACACCTGTTTTGGGAGTTTTCTTCTCATTTCAGTGAAACAGTTATATTTTGATTTCACTCTTAGGCTTCGCTCCATGACCAGTAAGATACATTTTAGCTTGAGCCTTTAGATTTCCCCCATCCCTCCACCAACCCCCCATCCCCCCCAAATTGCGCATACCTGCACAAAGCATTTCAAACATCAACCCAACACCCAAGTCGAGATCACTCTAGAGATCCTGGTAGTATTTCAGGGTGATGACAGCTTTCATGTGTCGCCATGGCAACCCAGGGCTGCGATGGCGATAGGATCCAAGACGATAGGATCAGACTGTGAAAAAGAGGCGAGGAGAGGCTTTTGTTTGGACTCCTGTAAGCTATATGGATCCAGATCAGGCAGATACCAAGCTGCTCTTTCATAATCGATGTTATGCAACAGAATACCTCCTCTGCAGATGACACGAGTCCTGGGGGTCACGCTGCGCTGAGCAATGTGAAGTTCTCACACCACACTTTGAACACTGCTTCGTTACACATTCACAGGTTTGGCAGTTTGAGTGATGTTTTATGAGATGTTTTGGTCCAATCTCCATCCCACAATTATTCCACTGCATGTGAGGCCTAGAAAAACAAGATGGAGGAAGTGTTTTTTTTTAGATAGATAGATAGATACTTTATTGATCCCCAAGGGGAAATTCAAGGTCCCAGCAGCTTAAAAAAATCACACACAACATATACTACAGTGTACACAGGATGATAAGAAGCAGATCAACAAAACAACATGACTAGATCAACATTACTAAAAAGAACAATAGAATACCAATACTAAAGGTAGAGATGCGCATGAATGTACTGTGGTCCAGTATGAGGTGTGTGTCAAGGTAGTAGTGCAAATGAGTCCAGTAGTGCAATAGTGCAAGGTTAAAAGTCTAGTGACCAGCAATAAATATGTGCATATGCAAAATGGGTAATAAAAGATATAAGCAATTTAACAGTTCTAGTATAAGTATATGGACAATAAGATAAAAATAAAAATAGCCTAATAATATAAAAATTACAGCATCAGTGCAACGATAAGTCATATACGGGTTCATGCATCAGTCAAGTATGAAGGTCAAATATCAAGTTACAGTTATTGTTATTGGTCAAGTATGAATTTACAAGTGTAAGGAGGGGTTGTGCATGTGGGCTAATGTAGCCAGTAAGGTCCGTAGGCAGTGTCAACAATACACAGTATTGTAGAAAAATGTCTTGTAGTGTATAAGAGGGTTAAGGTGCAGATAGACTATGCAGAGAAGTCCAACTCTCCTTTTCCTTTCAGTGAAGCATTGTAGAGTTGTACGGCCCTGGGTACAAATGACTTCCTAAGTCTGTCTGTTGTGCATGTCAGAGAGCGTAGTCTCCAGCTGATCAAGCTCTTCTGCTGCATGATAGTGCTGTGGAGTGGATGACAGTCATTTTCCAGGATGTTGAGTAGCTTGTTCAGGGCTGTTAAGGGCTTTCATCTTCCAAAAATAAAGATTCTCCATTGCCAGACTTCTTTCTTCGCCATAAACATGTTATTTACAGTAATATCCGCTGTGTCATTTTACAGTAATATCCACTGTGACATTTGTGTAATATATTTAGAAACCACATACCGTCACAAGCAAGTTACATATTATCAGGGCTTTAGCAAATATTTGCCAGGCCTTTCCCAAACACAAGGGTTAAAGGTGACCTCCAGTCACCTTTTTGGGGCACTACAAAAGCGCCCTTGGAGATGAAAGAGACGGAAGGCGTGTGGTCTCAGCATAGCACAAGGGGCCACCGCAGGAGAATGTTGTTACCTTGTCCCTTCTAACCTTTTCTCACAGTAGCTAGGCACATGCAGCAAGAATTTTTCAGTCTTTATGGGTCAAGCTTTGGATGCCACAGATGACATGCCTGAACTTTTGTGGTTCAATGTCACAAGAGCCGAGACGTCAATATAGTCTTTTAAGCAACTGCAACACAAAAGCAGTCACAGGCTTTCAAACAGTCTCTTTGAGAAGCCTGACACCACCAACAAAAACAACAAATGTCCGTCATCCTGCTTTCCAGGATGATTCACAAATAGAACCTGTTAACCACCATGTATGCATTTACGCACGCACACACACACTCCTCTTCCAGAACTCAGAGATCCCTGGTACAGAGCAACGCACCCCTGGCGTCAAAGCAGATGATGTGGCTGATGTGAAGTGGGTTACATTGGGCTATTGGGGGTGACCGCCCTGGGCGCCCTGTTGGCGCATCAATTCTGAGCTAAGGAGAAAAGCAATGACAAACTCACTGATATGGAGTTCAATGGCAGTGACGACATTGTGCTTACATTCTACAGTATGAGTCATCTACTCTAGAAAGTTCTAGATGTCATAAGTGTCTCTTATGGAGATGATGTTTTCTTTTTTACACAGAAAATGGGAGCAATTTTGATATCATGCATGGAACAATGATCAGAGTTTATTTATACAGATTTTACTTATTTCTGTATATGTAGAAAAGGGATGATGTCTTCATAGTTACAGATTCATACATCATTGTTAGCACAGTGCCATTAAAATCAAGAAAAAACTGCTCGAAACAGCAGAATCTAATAATTAACTAGGGGGACTGCCTTTTGTAAACAACCAAAAAGATTTGATGTCTAGCAGTATTAATAAGACTATCGCACCCTTGAGAATGAAATATATCAATATGATAACAGGTCTCTCCCCATTCTGTACAACAATATCAATGTACAATGATCTAAACAATATCATTTTATGGATACACTATGCATGTACTGACATAACACTCTGTTTGGAAATTAAGTTCAATAATCAGTTCAATAAGTTCAGTAAATTGCAGTGGGCTGAGCTGAGCTGAGGTCATGTGGACTTGTGGATTTGTTCAGCTTCTCTTGACCTTGTTGCTGTAATGGCAACACTGATGGCCATAATGGTTGACTGCCTACTCGGGTTGCTCTGTGGCTAGTCCCTTTGAAGAGTCAATTATTCACCGGCTGTGTTTTTGTTTGCTTTGACGTGACCTGGCATGGAATTCACTCAAACACACACACACACACACACACACACACACACAATCCAGGAAAAGCCTAACAAGGAAATCAGATTTTATTTACAGAAGCCTTTTATTGAGTATGCTTTATGATAAATAGGTCAATAACACACACACACACACAATTGTCTATGGCCACGCGCATGTGTCAAACACACCCATTCTATTTTTACACTACAGGTGCTTTGAATAATAAACCTCCTTAAACTTTATGACTGACATCCGCCAAATGTAATACAAGATTTCTCAGTTACTCCCAACAGACCTTCAATCAGATGGGAGTAAAGCACAGGAGAGGGTTGCTCAGTTAGGTCTTACTGTGACCCCAGGAACCCTGATGAAGGTAGTTTGACCAAAAGCCTGGTAAAACTATTGCATGGAGCTAAATCGGCAGAGAATACTTAATATATAAATAATAATAATAAAAAATAAATATAACAAAAATCTAATATAGCCAATTTCAGGCATTTTAGTAAGGAGCAGTACGTTTGCACAAAGATATTACACAGATGATTAAGACATGACCCTAAAACTCGTCTCAAGCTCATCTTGGGTGAAATCACACCAAGGTGGATGATGTGAGAGTGATGCAAGAGCTTAATGAAGCTTCATAAGCGCAACTGTTTATGTTTTGCATTCCCACCTGCAGCTCATCTTATAGTTTCTGTGTTTTTTATGAATGCCTGAAAGGGGCTTATTTTTTCTCTTTTATTAACTACAGTAACAGTAACGGATACTTTAATATATGCCATTTCATTGTATATCTTAACAAGCACATAAGTATTGCAATGTACAGTGTGTGAAAAATACGGTAATGAAGAACCCATATCTGTACAGTATGTAACACCAGCGGATCAATCACATGCATATTGCTACATCTCAAAAGTGCAGTAGTATCAAATATCACCCGACACTAGGAGTATATATTTTGCCATAAAGGAAACAACGTATAGAGTACAACAGGTCAGTGTATTCCCACAACAGGATACTTCAGCTGCCCTTCACGCTAATGTTAGTGCATTCAGTGAATACTTGGCTTGCTTTACATGAGCTTGGGAGGAGAAGGATATGAGCCATGTGAGGGCCGAAATGGCACTTCCTTTCTGGGTGAGACAGCCTAGGTGCCTCAGGTAGGTAGTGTGTAGTGTGTGTCAGTGTCTGTGTGTGCGTTTATGTGTACTGGCAGCACAATGTGACAACAAAAGCCCAGTTTCCTTTCCCAGCTGTGTGGACACAGAAGGTAGTGCGCTTGTCTGACAGTTGGATGAACATGGAACAGAGGGTTGGAGAAATTATGACATTATATCTGTCTACTGCTACATTATTTGCAAACCGTTTAGGATATGTCAAGGACATTATAAGAAATCAATCCAGGAGATATTTTTACCTAAGAAATGTTGTGTATGTATATGCTGGCCATGGAGAGTAGGACCAAACTGAAAACGAGAAGATTTAGATTCTCCTCAGGTGCTTCATAAATCAGTGAAGACCTGCCAACTGCTATGTAACTTTCACATATTTAGGCACAGACATTTGCTAAAAACATGTTGCAATTCTCATCATCCATCAGTGTCAGTTTGACAGTCAGGAGGCCTTTCAGTGACGTAAAGAAATGTGGCTTTGTCCACGGCAACTTAACACCAGCACCCCCTCAGGCCGAGAAGCAGGGGGCTGAAGGGACCTACAGTGGTGAAGGCTGGTATGCTAAAGCTCTTCTTACAGGTAAACAGAGAAAAAGGTATAGGGCCTCCCTCCCTCCTTCTCACCCTCCCTCCCTCTCTCTCTCCCTCCCACCACCAATGGCCTGGACCTCCTCCTGTAATCCAAACACCTGAGTGGAGGGGGGTTTGGAGGGGGGGGAAGTCTAGCCCCATGTGACTGCAAGCTCACATGTGGCAGTAGGGCAACGTGTTACCGTAACACCTTGTCTGGGGCCACCAGGCCAGGCAGTTACGTAAAGCTCACACTCACTCACACACACACACACACAAACCAGCCAAAAAACACAGTCAAGGGCGCAGTGCTGGCTAGGTGTGGCCAAGGCCAAGGGCAGTGGAGGAGAAAACAAAGACGGATTGCAAAAAAGTGCAAGGCTTGCTTACCATTGTTAGGAAAGGTGCCATATATTCTGTGCACGTGTTGTGATTAGAGTGTTTGTTTACATTTCTGCCTGGGCCTCAAGGTCACAGCAGGATTTATCAGATTAAACTCAACTTCTATTGTAACAATGAAACTGAAAGAGTTTGTGTGTAATTGCAGTAATTTCCAGGAATATCTTATTTTTTTACCATGAAATTGAAGGGGTCTGTGTGTGTAAGAGAGAGAGGGAGAGAGAGAAAAAGATTGATGGGGAGAGAGAGAGAGAGAGAGAGAGAGAGAGAGAGAGAGAGAGGGTGAAAGAGACAGAAAGAGAGATGTTGCTCATCACTCAGGATTTGAGGTGAGAGGAAGAGCTAGGTTAATCCCGGATTTGGAGAAGAGAATGTGGGTTAGTCAACCTGTACTGTCAGGTTCACACACACACACACACACACACACACACACACACACACACACACACACACACACTCTCTCTCTCTCTCTCTCTCTCTTACAAACACCCACACACACAGAGACTGAATATATAAAGCCACACTGTGTAAGAATGTATGTCTCATTTAAGTATACAATAATTGCTAATAGTTCTTTAAGTTAGTCAGTGCTGTTTCTTATGCTTTGATTGATTTCTTTCAGGGGAAACAAATGCAACAAGTGTGTGTGAAATGCAGTGTAGCAGATCCTGGCAAAGAAACAGGTGATGGGAAGTCTCAGAAGTGCAAGCAAACGCTTCTGTGTTTGTCAAGGGAAACTGGGTTATGACCTCCATGGCAGAAAGCAAGAAAAAAAAGTGCTATTGTTCAAGCAGGCAGGAGGACGAGAAGGAGGAGAAGGAAAAGGAGGCGAGGGAGTGGGGGGGGATTGGGGGGTGCAGGCAAGGGAAGGGCTACCACGTGAAGTCAGATTGTGTGTTGTCTGCAAGCCATGTGCAGGGGCCAAACATGTGAGCGTGAAAGGAGTGGCATTCGTCAGCTCGTGAGTCATACAGTAGGAGCCTCCACACCTCGCCCTCACTCTCTTTCTCGCTCTAAACACACACACACTTATATACACAGTCACCAAACAGAGAATGGAAAACACATTAAGCTCCAGAGCCAAACGACAGAATAATGAACGGAGGAAAGGGAAAATCAACAAGAGGCTCTTTTTTTAGCCACACACTCTTCCTCTCTCTTCACCACGATCACACTCCACCCTGCCACAACACACACACACACCACCCCATCTCTTTCAGCATGGTCACGTTCAGCAAAAGCGCCCCTAAGCTAGCACGCAGGGCAGTGGAGCAAAGGTCATGAGGCCCGAGGATCAGTAGCTCAGCTTAACAGAGCTATAGCTAAAATGTTCACTGCAGATTGCACAGCATTCACTGCAGATGAGGAAAGACTAGAGGAAGGAAGGCTCTGAACTCATCACCAAAATGCATGCTTTGAGCCAGTCAATGACCGCCTTGCTCATATGCATGCCCATAAGACTTCATTCAAAGCACTGCATATTCATGGCTGTAAATCAGTGGCTATGGCTGGTTGAAAGAAAGAGGTGGTCATAAACTGTATATTTGAACATTTAACTAAAAAAGAAATGATGCAAGGAGAAAAGCGATGAGATGAAGTCCATTTTAACGAACACATGAAGTATATTATGTATAACACATGATTAAAGTATTATTTTGTTCACTGTCCAGTCTATGCTTCTGAACTGGCCCAGAACCTGCAATAACCTCACACTTAGGATTCCGATTGGTGTCAGTGATAACGCATGCGGTTCTGGAGATTCATGAGGAACTGTGCCGAGTGCGCCGATTGTGTTCGGGAACCGTGACCACATTGTGCAAATGTTTACTAATCCAGTCCAATGTACACACATGTGCACGTGAGACACATTCTGTTTCTTCCTCTCCACTGAATGGGGAAGTGCCCAAGTTTGTGGTTTTAAGGGAGACTGTAACGTGTTTTGGGTTGCTCTGCTCCATGGACACAAGCAGGTTGAGGACTCTATTTTTAAGTTGAAGTAAACAGCTTTGACAGGAAACCTGACAATGACACCCTCCCTTCCACCAGCACCACCATCAACAACACTCACAAATTCTCAGGGGTGTATTCTATTACTACACCACAGAAGAACCTTCCGGACCTGACCTACTTTAAAACTAGTTCATAACCATTCCTAGAAAAATTGAATTACAGGAATGCCTAGTCATTGTGGAATTGTTAAGTAGCCTAAACAATGCTGTATTTTGGCAGTGTCTGTGAAAGTACCTGTAACTGACCTGCATGAAGGTCTTCAGACCCATTTTAGCCCACTTCAGGCCATTTCTGTGAGAATAAAATGAAGACAGAGCAAACATAACACAAAACAGTTCTGGGTACAGCAATACTAAAGTTTGTTCAGGGAACACAGATACAATGATACTGATATCCATGTGTCTATCTACCACCTCACCCCATTACTCTGGCGCAAACAGATACTTAAGGAAGTTGAGATCCAAAGAATAGACTTGAAGTTGATTGTGTGTGTGAGAACGCTGCTGCTGTTACTGTAAATAGGGCACCCGGGACAACAAAACTGTCAGGAGTTTTGCTGCCTCAACCTCACTGTTTGATAAACAAAGCAAGTATAAAAATATGACTGTAGGCACACTAGCAAACACCCAGCAAGTAAACATTCATAAGGGACACAGATGTTGAAGCTCTGCATCACACTGCCAAGTCAGTGCCCCAATAGACCATGACACTAAACATTTGCTGTTGAGCTTTCCCATGGTTCACTGGCCTGGCTGACCTCGCTGTCTACTGCAAGCTCGTCTGTCTGAGAGTTTGCAAAGTGTGCAAGCTTTGGGAATGGTGGCCAAAACTGACAAATATATCTACACTAGAGATCAAATATATTATCTGGGTGCATAGTTAGGGCTTTAAGGTCATTTTAATTAATATGGTTAAAATTTGATAGATATTGTGCCTGCCCCACCATCTACCGCAACCCAGTCCTGCAAAGGTATTTACATGGTTCTGGCCACAATTAGCCTTGGAGATCAACAACGTATGGGGCTCATGTAAGCTTAGCACAGCTCTCCTTGGAACCTACATAATACATGACACAATGACGGTTGCTTCGGTTTCTCTGCCAAATCTACTAAAGTGGGTATTTACATGCTGGTTTCAGAGTCTGTCGAAACTAAGGGTAGTGCTGCGTTTAATCCCAGTTCTAGCTGAACATCATGTGATTCTGATGTCACACTGATGTATCTAGTTCTTATTGCATTTATTTCAGCCTTGTTTTATTCCCCCTTTAAAACCCAGTTAAAGGGCTCGTGCAAAATCACAATGCGGAATCATAAGTCTGGGGACTACCAAAATCATTCTGATATTAGATCCATCAAAATAATTATCACATGGCAGTCAGTGGATGATTTAACATCAGACAAATTCATGCTAGGGACTACCAGATATCTATGTGGGCCTAGTCTTGACCATGTCATGATGAATCATTCTGGCGCCATCTCCTGGTGAAAATATTTTAAGACTTTAATCGTAACATCCACAAGAACATAGTACTGTATTTTGTGCACCTGCCATCTAGCATGGCAACAAATTAATAATGCTGTAGAAATGAATGAAGTGACGAGCTTCAGAAAGACCAGGACCTGGAGGATACGTGTGATGGAAAAGTGGTTGAACATCGCTGTCCAGTCTACAGCCATGCACAGCAAGGCATCCAACCCCTTACTGCTCCCTGGGTTAGTTTGCTTCACCTCACTGTGTGCTGTCAAGTGTCACTATTTCACAGATAGACCAAATGCAAAAACCAAATTTTATATACTTAAATACAGTGTCCTCCACAATTATTGGCACCCCTGCTCAAGACCACTAGAAAGTGGAATAAAATCTATCTTTTTGGAATTTAGTCAGCCAATTAAAAGAAGAGAATAATCACAGTGATTCAAAAAGAAATCAATATTTTAAACAGAAACACCTGAGCCTCAATTATTGGCATCCCTAATGTGCCCACCTCTGTAAGATAATCATTATAAAAATTATACTTGCTTACAAATACTACATTTGTAGCCAATATAATTTCAGTAATTTGCAAACTTGAGTAGATTAGGAGTGTTGTTTATCTTGCCCCCTGGCATAGTTAGAAAAGTAGTTGGAGTTAAAACACAGTTGGAGACTTCTAAAAAAAAAAAAAGAAGCATCATCATCTTGGGATCACAAAATCTTTTTCCTGGTAGAGATCTGTTTAAAATCCCTACCATGGAAAAAGGCTTTCTTTTAAAAGACTGGGTTACTAAATGCTGTTGTGACTTTTCCTAGAATCTTATATTACTAACCAACACAAACCATATGACAGTTCATCAAGGTTCTTTCTAAGCTTATGGTGTCTGTGTGTATTGTGTGTGAAACATTTCATTTCTGCAATTTCTACAAATCAGCTATAAGTTTTTATTTATTGTTACAACACACCACTGGTTTCATCATTTAATTGCCGCACCTTAGAGCAATTGCGACATAATGCGTACAAAACTGGTACCGGTTATTTTCTTACTTCAAACTTTCATTTAAAAAATTCTCAAGCCTGCAGGGTAGTAAAAAAAATTGTGATGTGATTTAAACATAAACAAGATTTAAAATTGGACAAATGTTAGGGCGAAGTAAAATATTCTGAAAAATAGTGTGGAAAATTGTAAGTAGTATAACACAAAATATCCTAAAAATCAAAAAACAACCTCCCATTGATTTTAATATTAATGTACTGATAATGTACATAATAATGTCAATGCATTATATATTAAATATGATATCTCAGTGATTTCTCAGAGTATAACTGTATGACTCAGCAGGCTTAAGCATTGGAAACAGTGTGAGTCTGGACAGAATACATATACATTCTATCCAATTTGTTGTTGTCACAAATAACTCAAAATGTCAGACCTGTTCAGGAAGGACAAAGCATTGCTGGTTTCCTATAGTTTCACCTTCTATAACTTAGGGGTTTGTTAATAAATACAATGCAGGTGAATGCAAAAGCTGTGGCCCTAATGTAAACAACAGGCTCTCACTGAGCAGAGTGTCTCTTGGACAAAACTGAAGTCATAAGGAGATACTTCTGCGAGAGATCATGCATACTTTTTCTAATCGCCTAAATGCAGGTCAGGTTTCTGTACCCTACCACAGCAATGCAGAAGTTACTAAACCTTAATCTTAAACTAGTATGTTCAGTAAACAACCATAACAAACAAACAAACTAACAAAAAAACAAACCTTGGGTCACATCCAGGTTTACTCTAAAAATTAATATTAGTGAACGGTATTCAATGTTAACTGCTCACGAAAATTGTCTATCTGGATGCACATATAGCAGTGACAAAATCTAGAAGGTTTGCACATACTTGTAGCTTTTGCATTGATAACCCAATGTTCATCACATGCTGGGTGTGCACCAAGTGTACCATGGGCTTTAGTTTTTTTTGCGGTATTTATCGCAGTTCACTGATGTTTGTCTTAGGCTTCTGGATCACTGTATTTAGCCAGATACTGCCTGTTACGAAATTAGCTTTAGCTAGATTTAGATTCTGCCCGTCTTCTTTCACCCTACTGTAAGGCCTCCATAACTGGCATTATGAGGCATGGCTACAGCATACACGTCTGCTGACATTTCATGGTCAGTGAACAGATCAGAGGCCTTATGAAAGTCTGAAGGCTTGCTTGCATGGTTCAAAAATAGAAAAAGAAATTAAATAGTCATGAACTAGACTATTACAATAGTACTGTCCAAGCAGTCTATTAAGCAAAAAAAAAAAAACATCCATATGTCTAAGTAGAGTCCAGGGACTGAGCACCAAGGTGAGGCCAAGGGAAGGATGCAGGGTTGGGCAGGAGCGATAGCGAGGCCTGGGAAGGCATGGTGCCCACTGGCTCCACTGGGGAGTGTGTGAGCCTGTGCTTCTTCAGCTGGCCCAGCTCTCGGAAGCAGCAGCCACACTGGGCGCAGCGGTATGGCCTCTCACCAGTGTGGATGCGCTGGTGCTTGTGCAGGCTATCAAGGTGGCGGAAGCGCTTCTCACAATAGCGGCACGGGTACGGACGCTCGCCTGTATGGATGCGCTGATGGGTCTTCAGACAATAGAAGCGCCGGAAGCCGCGACCACACACGTTGCAGCGGTAGATCTTGTCCGAGCTGTCATGGGTTGGCATGCTCTGGAGGGGGAGGCCAACGCTTTCACCCAGCCCTACTGGAGAAGGGCCTGACATCTGAGACACCGGCAGTGAAGAGGTTGTGGGCACACTAACCGTAACTGCTGCTGATGCTGCCAACCCTGCAGTTAAATCAGCCCCGGAAGCCACAGTATTTTGAGGTTCTGATTCGTCCTCAATTTTGATCATTGCATCCTTGACCTCCTCGTGGTCTTCCAGCACCTGAATGAGGCCCAGTTCATTCACATTACCTGCTGCACCACCCACCTCAAACTCAAATTTGCTTAGGTCCGACGTGTCTTCTCCCTGCATTGTTGCCTCTTGCTCTCCAGGAATCCTGTTGCTATCCTCTGAGGACATCAATTTGCCCTTGTATTCTGCAAACAATAACATGACCATATAATAAACTTCAGATGCAATTATGGCAATTTTTAAAAGGTCTAATACAAAAGTTAAGTCCTCACCCTTATTGGTGACTCCATCATCTGCAATGAAAAATTGTCCCTCCGCCTCTTCCTCGGTTGAATTTAACACCTGGCTTGGTTCCGTTGGGGCCTGAGGGGGTTGATTGTGGCTCAAGAAGGACTGGTTGAGAGTTACTGATGATCGTATTCTGCGGCGATTGGTTACACTCCTAGGCCATTCTGACTGAGGAGTAGGCAAGCACAGCCCTACGCTAGGAAGTGTTCTAGAGAATCCGGTCCTTCCTGAAGGATTTCTAAAAGATCTAACGCTGCGTGAATGGTCTCTGGTCAACTGGTTAACGTTTACGTTACTATCAGCGTTGACGTTACTGGTTGGTAAAACAAAGAGACTGTCGTCAGACTGAGGCCGAACTACACCCGATCGAGGTTGGTTCTGGTTATTCAGAAGCAGGCACTGTTTTATATTCTTCTCGGCCGCAGTCATGTAGTACCGCACGGCCTTAAGCTCACCCTCTGATATTTCCAATCGTTCTCTCAAACTTTGGTTCTCTCGGTGAGACTCAGCCGCGGCAGTGCGAGCAGCGGCTAGTTTGATTCCTACAACCCTTGCTGTCTCTTTCAAAACAGAATCTACTGCAGATCTGACTGCTTGTTCAATTGTGGAAGCCAGTTCATATTTGAGAAAAGAGACACTTACGTCTGTATTGGATGTCATTTTTCCGTTTTTAAATACCAAAAACAAGATGGGTTTGGGCTCAGCCTGTTGTTTTTGGAAGCGTCGCTGTTTTCGCTACATGGCGTCGCAGACCTTCAACGTCAGTGGTATGTCAAGTCTCGCAGATTCTCGCTGGTGGGCCTACGTTATACAGAAATAAATGCAAAAGCAAACCAAAGCAGAGCGAGGGTTTCATTTTTATAGATATAAATAGGTCGTTTGGTATTGTTACTAGGCAACAAAAATAGTTGTGAGGTTGTCATTTTCAGCTGTATCTGTAGGCTATGGTGCAAGGTTCATAGGCCGGAGGTTTAGGTTAGGCCTATTTTATTAGTTTTTATAGTAGTTCATTATTTATGTGAATGTTATGTCTTTTTAGTCTTTCCCTTTATCTTTGTTAGACACACTGAACTTCCTCCTCCTCCGGTGTGTGAAATGCACTACGTTAGGATTCTTATTTACCCAGGTCATGGTAGTCATAGTGTGCAGTTATAGGAAACTGGACTTCTTTTTTAGCTTTCTTTCGAGTGAAACGTCTTCAAGCATATTAACACACCTGTAACATCACTCATATGTGACGACAGGCCTACTACACTTACCAACTTGCATAGTCGAACGAGACTACTGACAGACGTCACCGGAAGTTATGGCTCCGTCTGCGAGTCGCACAGCTATCCCTTCGGTTGGTGATTGTTGCAGAAAGACTGTCATACTACACATAAAGAACAGACACAGAATATTAGGGAAATATATGACACAATGACTCTCAGGAATAGCTAACTTACAAATAGCTCTTTCGACCTACTGAAAAAACGACAACAACAGTCATCGTCTTATGGCGGGGCTGTCATACTTAGTGTTCCGTTTTTCGGGGTCCGCTGGTCGGACTTATGGAGTATTTTCCAAAGGGCTTACACGGACTCTGTTAATATTTTTTGATCTTGCATGGCGACTTCGAATCAGATTCCCCTACCTCTACCTCATCGCCTCAATGATGTTTAACGTGCGCTTACAGGTACGTGTGCTTACGATTTCTACGACCGTGTACAGTTATCTCTGTGGTTACAGCTAACTAGCTATTGCTACCTATCTTGCCAGCGAACTGCCACCAACAAATCTATTTCAGGCACACTATGGTATCGGTAACTTAGCCAACGTTTGAGGAATCTGCTAAGGCTGAGCACTAAAGCCCTATAGAGTCAGGCAGACATAACGTTAGGAGTGTGTTGGCAAAAATTTTGCAAGTAACGTAAACCTTTTAAGGTCGCTTTGCCACCTGTGTGTGAATTGTAAACAAAACGTTAACGTTAGCTGTTGTGGTCTCGCCCTGTGCAGTATGTGGTAGTCATCCATTCTATAAACCTATAAATTCAACTTTAACTGTAGCCTTAATTATCATAAACTCATAGCGTGTAATAATCAGAATTATGATAAAATCATAAAAGCTATTCATTCTCCCGTTGAATTTGGATGTTGTAACTTAGCCTACGAAATAAACCTGGTTCTTTACGGATCCTCTTTGCAAATATGGTCATTGTTAACATCCCCAGCTTCCACAAAGCAATAAATACATCAGAATACCACCAATCCGACCATCGATGACAGAGTGGAATACATTTGAAATGTTTTTGTTTTTAAATCATGTAATGACTACAAAAATCAGTGTTAGGCTATTTGCCACACCCATATGGCAAACCAATTGATAACCTTTGAAAAAGCTGACCAATCTTATTACATTTGATTTGAGAACACAAGGTTTGATTTGTTAGGAGAGTCAAGCCATGACTACATTCTTTAAGCAAGAGTCCATTCAGACTTCCACAATAAAATGTGGGTATGTGGGCAGACCTGCGCAGCTCTTGTGCCATGTACATGTCCTGTTGCTCTGTCCACTTCACCAGATCAACCTGTTTAGATCTGGTAAGGTAGATAGAGATACTTTACTTATCTCGAAGGCAAATTGAAGTGTAACTTTGTGTTTTTTTTAATGCAGCCTCAAATTTGTAGCTTTGTAATAGTATCTTGTGTAGTTCTTCCCTACAACCTTGTACTTCCTTAATCTTTGTACTTAATGAAATCTAATTCTTAGAGTTTCCTGTCTGAACTGAAGATGTCTTTGATAAGTAATGTTTTTTCTTGCTTTCTCTCGCTCTGGCAGGTTCACATTGAAATACACTGATTTGCATCTCAACTGTTTTTTTTAATCCGTCCTTTCCACTATCCACCAACTCCCTGAGGTCCCATTATGACACTGATTTCCCTGATGTCAGTAGCAGAAATGAGGGACTCCTTACTCTTGGGGAGAACACAGTGCACCCAACAAAGGGAATTGACAATGTAGCCATCTGAAAACTGTGAAGAAGAGGGCAATGGACTGCCTGGTGAGGGCAATGCGCTGATCCATCGTGCATTGCAAATCATAGACATGTCCAGCTGTGTATCCACTGGTTATCAGTGCATAAAAGAAGGAAGATTGAAACAAATGTTTACCCAGGAACTCAGGCAGGAGGAAAAAATGCCTCATTGGAACCTAGTACATTAGGAAAGGATTAACTGTTGTAAAGAGCAGAGCGGATTCAGTGTGGTATAGCTGATATATACAGACAATGAACCTGCAGGGCATTCTTACGCTCTTCTAATAGTCATGATTACTAATAACAGCACTTACCTTTGTTGCTGTTTTTTTTTTGCGCCCTGGCCAGATTACACCCTTTCTAGCCATCTCATAGGAAACAACTGGAGCCTTAATATTTATACTATACTGTATATCAAAAGAAACGCTTTTAAAGAATGCTTATAGAATGTCACAGATTCTGTCAACATACACTTATTTATTGAGTGAGTTGTACTTTTTAAATGGAGCTTTAATGGAGCATGGTCTCTCAGCTCCTGAGCAGTGCAAGATAATGGGTACATACACAGCACAGGACAGGGCTGGTGCTAGAAAGGTCTGGGATGTACATTGTGAACACTATCTGGTTGTGTTTATTGGGTGACATTATGCAGCATATGACATGCCTCTCACAATGTAATACAATGCAATGTAAACCAACCAGCTCAAAAAAGCCAGAGAAGAGGAATGTGAATGGTTTTTACACACACACACACACACACACACACACCAAGTTGTTGGTACTTTCGTCATGCACCACTTTTGCACCCAGCCTTTAGATGTAATGTTACATTGTACGGTAATGGTCACAGTGTAAGGTTACAGGGTTTTTTCTTTTTGAAATGCAAACCTTTTTTGTGTTACAATTTGTGCATTCAAGAAATTCTTATAATCACTGTATTAAATGCACTTTGATTTAGAGTATCCTATTTGGATGAATAAATTCAAAGAAAATATTAGTCTGACTTGTTTTTATTGTGACTTCACGCTAGTCTGCTTGTAGACACTAGAGGGCACCACATCCCCATTTTTTGCTCTTCATTGGCCCGTTTGACACTTCCTTTTCAACAGATACTTTTAAGTCATAATAGAAAAGAGTAAAGGGTTTCTACCTCCCACTTACATTTATTTACACTTACAACTAGTGGTAACTAAACCCCCATACTCTTGCAGATTTTTTTTCATGCTAACTTAATGCTGACGCGGTTTGATAATATTGCCGATATGCACAGTCCCTGGCTAAAGTGCTTTAATAGGGTTAGTAAGAGTGAACAGTAGGGACAGAAAGCAATGAAAATGGATAAGACAGATCATCTGCTCGACACAAAAGCTGAGGACCACAGGAGATCAAACATCAGAGATTAGGGCTATGCTGTCATGAGGGGATGGATGATCATAAGGCACCATTTGTCAAGATAAATCAGATGTGTGATCACACGCTTCACTGATGTTTGTGTACAGTGTAGGTCACAGGTGCAGAGGCCTTTCACAGTGTTTTTGTTGTGCATCTGCACTTTATTGTTGTCAACGTCTACGCATAGGACAAGTGTGAAACGTAATTTCGATTCCTTTGTATGTCAAGTACATTTAAAGAAATTGACAAATAAAACTGACTTTGACATTGACTTCTTAGTGTACTGCAGTCACTGGCTTCTATCAAGAAATGTGTGATAATTGACCTTCTTTTGATACAAATCAAACAATGCTCAATTTAAACTTTCTTTTTTTAAAGAAATTTTTTTAAATTTTTAAACTTACTCTCTTGTACTAAAAGATTCAAACTCATTTACACCTAAAAAGAGGTTCCACATTAAGACAAAAATTATTAACCTTACCTTTTAAAATAGCTTAAATTAAATTAAGTTCTCGGCCAAACATAGTTGAATCAACACTTAACCAGAGTTTAAGTTCCACTTAAATATGCCGGTTATATCTAACAGACCAAACATTTGTCTTGGAAAACTGTCTCTGCTTATGCAAACTGCAATATAATAATTTGCATGCCACATGAGCAAGCTGAGATACTGCCATATAGTGCTCTTTACAGCTACGTGTTAAACTGAGCATAATTGAGAGAGACACAATATTGTACACACTGCATGTAATGTAACACACAGTATGAAACTTGAATCTCATAGGGTGTCTTCATTGTGAGGAGCAGTCTCTGGAAAATGAGTAAATTCCATATTCATTGTATCATTTTTCCTCCAATTAACAATCAGTCTCTAACCCTGTCCAACACAAAAAAGCACATATAAGCAAATTTAAATGACAGTGTTTGTGTCATGGAAGAACTGACAGTACACGATAGAGCCCCACTAGAGGATAAGCGACTCAGTTCTAGCTTATCTTTTCATCATGTAAAACAGTACACACAGAGGTCTTTTTATCTGGGATCAACCAATGACATTGGCTGGTTCTTTTCTTTTTTTGTTTTTAAATCATAAAGGTCAGAATAACGAACATTGGAAATGTCTGACATTACTTTTTTCTATAATCACTCTGCAGCACTTTATAAATTCTTGATATATTTCTTGATTTTGACATTAACAAGCACTACTAAAAAAAGCTTGATCAAGCACTAGAGCAAAAATTGGCCTGGTTATTGGCTGCGTGTAGCCAATTAGGCATGAATAAATTCTGTCATTTCCACTGGGTTAACCATATTAATGAGACTTTGTATTTCTTAAACAAAGGGTTGTGCTTGAGGAGTGATTTTAGACAGAGTACAACACCCAGTTCCCATTCTAATCAGTAACTACTGATGGGCGTAATTGCCAGGCTTCAAAGGTACAACTTTCTCTATTGAGAGAGCTATGCCACTGCTGTACAGTCTACTGACTGTCCCTCCTGTCATTTATTTGAAGATGTGCCGGATGTGATGGAATCACTGACTAACGGAGGCATCAACAGAACAGTAATATCCCAAAGCACAGTTGGGACATTTAGGAATGTCAACACAATACTAAATAATACAAAGAGATTACTAAAAAAGAATATAGGTCTAGCAATTTCTTCACAAGATTTTGCAAATACTGTATTGTCTGCATTGAACTGTATTGTCCTTCTCAGAAAGGATAAAGTCTTTTCTCAGAGAAGGGTGAGGGAGGGCAGAGGAGGATATGTCAAAGCTCCCACAAGTGACTGATGAATTTCTCCAGCTTGTGGAGAAGGGTGTCAGGGAGGGAGCTGAAGCGATGCAGATGGCGGAAGGCCTGCAGATGCGCTGCACTTCCTGCGACCTGGAGATATCCCTGAGCCTTGCTCAACAGGAAGCTGCCACCCACATGCCAGAGAGGGAAGGACAGATAGAGTGAACAGGGAAGAGAGTGTGAGTGTGTGTGTGTGTGTGTGTGTGTGTAAGAGAGAGAGAGAGAGAGAGAGAGAGAGAGAGAGAGAGCAGTTTGGGGCATTTCTTAATTAGTTCCCAAACAATTAAGGAGATCTGGTTCTCTAATTTCGGAATTTAAACTAGATCTCAGGTGGTATGTGCACATATAATGGAACCTTTAGGAAACTAGTTGAAATCATATTGCCTTTGTTTCTTACAAAGTTCTGTGCAGTTGATGGCATTTCATACATCCACGTACAGTATGTTCATAATGGTTTGGCACGCTAAGAATCCTGCAACTTTTTTAGAGTAGCAACATCTATCATAACACTTTACATCACATCACTGAGAAAAAAAACCTTAACCAAAACATGTCCCTCATTTCATGCAAAGGTACACACTGTCTTTTTGTATGTGACCCTCTGGTAATAGTGAGGCTGCTAAACAAAGTACTACCAGTCATTTATATTGCATGGTGCTATATGACTGGAAGCAAGAGATTAACTATGAATATGGTATATAATTTAACATGTATCAGCTAAACCAAGGCCACTATAAAAAGCTATTGTGCATGACATCAGAGGCATTTACCCCTAATTTTGTACATAGAGGGTGAAAGAATAACAACGGTACAGTGGGAGCTGAGGGTGGGGGTTGGGGGTACCAGGCTGAGAGGGGTTCGTTATGGCCTGCGGCATCAGTGGGGCGACTGGAGCGTGCCGAAATTTGGTTATCTGACTGCTCAATCAGGGCACATGAACTCGGTCAGCGGCGCACAGTCGACTCCTCTGACGGAGGCCATAATCTGTCCGACATATGCTGCCCCACGGGAGCGGCCTCCGGTGTGAGGCTAAGTGCATCCTGGCAGCAGCTCAGCCAGTTGGGCAGGCAGGGCAGAGTACGTCTCAGACACATGCCCTTTTTTTCAGGGCTGCTACTAGGGGTGGGTGCACTGGGCACATTATGAAGGAATGTGATGGGTTGCTGAATTACATTTATGTTCTGCAACAGACACACACACGTACAGCAAGTTTGCATATTCAGCCATGTTCACATTTCAGTGCAGGCCTTTAGTGTTAGTGCAATTAATATGCATGACTTCACCATACACAGCATATAGGCAAATGAAAAAAATGGGCAGTTGATTGTGTCTCAGTATGTGATGCTCCAAATACATGTCCCTGACCTATTTACTTGATCTTATACACTAAAGATGTAAAACCCACACATAAAGATATTATAGTTTCTCGTGCCTCATGCGTATTTTAATGCTACAAAGCATCCTATAAATTGGGGGGACAGGGCAAAACTACGAAAACAGAATGTTTCCTGCATGAGATTGGACAGCTGCACCCCCACAGGAAATACTCCCCTCAAACTAGAGGCTAACAGCTCTTTCCCACTACTGCTTTCACGTGCACCGGCACACACACATAGCCTACACAAACATACTCTTAATCTGACTTGTGCCTTTTGTCGTTTCAACTTTTTTCTTGCTCTGTTGTTGATGTCTATCCTTCCAACACTGCAACGACTGACAAGAGTTTTGGTGAAAACACGTTCAATTTATATTAACGATTTGTCTCATTTAAAATCGATAGGCTATATTCATACTGTTGCCCTATTAATTGACCCTATGAATCTGAAACATTTATGAGGCGATAATGCGTTGAATCTTGTGAATGCATACTTCACAAGTAAACAAAGGACTAGCATCACATTCCCATTTTTTGACTCCCAGACAAATGAAAATCGAGCTTCTCTACTTCCAAAAAGCAGGAATGTTGGCCATAATTGAATCCGTGTGTTGGAGCACAAACATCGTTTGTGCGCCTCACGGCAATCCAACTGCGCATTCTTGACTTTCATGCATAGCAAGTAGATAGGTTTCTATATTTCAAACGAAATGAAACATCACATAACAGTTTAAAAATGTGTAATTTTCAGGGTGGATAGATGAGTACATGTTTTACTTAAAAATCATGTTTAGTTGATAAGGATTTCCTTTCACGTAAAAACAGCGCGCGGTGTAAATGAGAATAGGTCTCTAAAGGCAGAATTGTGACTTGCTAAACGTAGAGTGCACCTCTGCTCCTGTCAGTTCAGTATCTATGAGGTGTTAGCTTTATACCGCGTGCTATATTTCAGTCCAATGCACCTTTCATCAGTCACGTGTAGGCAGCTCGCTAGTGTCTGTCGCGGCAAGGGCGGGCCGGACCAGGATGACGCAGGGAGGATGTGAGGGGGAGCGGTGAAGCACAGATGTGAGTGTCGCCTCTGATGAAGGGGACGCATCTCCAGCTGGATGGTAGGCTATCTGGAGCGTCAGGGCAATAGAAGCGACCACTGAGTTCAACTCGAAATCTTCTCCGTCGACGCTGGAAATTACAAACAGCCCCCTGTTGGCTTCGATGAATTCATGTCCAGAATTTGCTTATAACAAATCATGACGTTTTTGTCCATGACACGCGTTCCTTAACCGACGTTTAGACAAGCAATTGTATTCGGCAGTGCAACAAATTGGATACATTTGAATAGACTTAGCGACTTAAACACAAATATTGTTTCTGGACCATTTTCACACATTTTCACCTTTGAGTCAGAATGACAACCACGGACGACGATAACAACGGTAGGTTTGCAAGTCATTTAAACAGTAAAGAGATGTAGGTACCCAGCGCTGTACAACGAGTGGAACCTGTAGTATGACACATGTCTGCATGTCATCTACATCCAGAAATAGAAAATCATATAAACTGATGCAGATGGCATGTCTCGTCGACAGAATGTTCTTTTAATAAGCTGAGCTGTGCACGCACAAGGCTGTATAGGCCACCCTATTTTTGTTATGACAGTTTCTGTTTTAATAGTAGCGGGTTATTATGCAGCCATGGTTAATGTCAGGTCTCTCCACGTACTGGAGAATTGACTTCCCCTATTCCCTTTTCCTATCAGAGAACTTAAGTACTGTTTATGTTGCTCTTCCTTTTGTATATACAGTGTATTACCCGCACCCCTAGATCAAAATCAACATCCCATAAGTTTTTTCCATTCCTTCTTTGGAGAAGCCATGCTATAATTTGTGTATAACTTTCACTGTATACTGTGACACAAAATCCAGACAGTTCAGTGATCTAGTCCAGAAGAGAAGGTGTGTTCATTGTTGCCATGGACTGTAACCAACGGTGTTGGCTACAGCACTTGATCATGAGGGGACAGTCATTGAGAAAGTAATTGTGAGTTTTTACCCAGGATGGCACCGGGACATTGTCTCTTGGAAGCTGAGGCGTCTGAAGGCAGGCGTATGACCTACATTTGAGCAAAGCATAAAAAGAAATGATCCCTCCAGAGAGCTCCGTCATAACTCTAGACTGGACGCCCAGAGCTTTTAATCACTCAGCTATTAGTGCTCAACAGGTCCTGTGGGGAAGTGTGCAGTAAGATGTCGACTGATATTGTCTTCAAGAGGTGTTTTGAAACAGAAATATGTTGTTGGACACAGAGGAATTTCACTGGCAAGTGATTGAGTTTCTATTCACTCGGAAATTATTGCCATTTTAAGAACGTTCCAGTTCTTCCACTTGGTACTGTTTAAAATGCCGCTTGAGTGTCATTTTGCCATGAAACCAAAATATGAAGTATTCCTAAATGGCTCATACAACAAACTGACGTCAGTCTATGCTTCATTATCGCTAAACAGTTTATGAAAACAAACCATAAAGAAAATGATTTATTTGCTGAGCATGGATGCCTGTGGAACTCTGTGATGTTCTACAAACTCCCTCCTTGTGTGTAGTTTTTGTAGGTGGTGAGTCATCCGTGTTGAGAAATTTGCTTTTGAAGTGTGTGCTATGATCGGCTTGGCCTCTAGTGGACAGTGAGGCTGTGTATTTATGTTGGGCTGCAGGACACAGTGGCCTCTTTGTGCTGCCCAAGTGTCTGTGTGTAAGCGTGTGGAAATGTCAGCACTGACGGGCTTATGGACCGGTAATGGGAGCTGAAAAGAAACTCAGCTCCAGGTCCTTTCAGCTTTTTAATGGCTGCTCTTGGACCAGGCACTTTCTTGGGCTTGCCTGCAAGCAATTGCAAGCTAAATGTCAGAACTGACCTAAAGACTGCAGTTACAGTAAGTGTTTCCCCACTGTCTCCATGAGAGTGAATAAGAGGGAACCATTTAGAGACAGTGCTTGTATTCATAACCATGCTATCAGCATGTCAGCTATGTCAGCTTCCTAACAAAACTACAGATTATATTCCAGCATACCAGGAACTCCAGATAGGCAGAATCTGACCCCACCAGCATGTGTAGTATGTGTGTGTGTGTGTGGGGGGGGGGTCATGTCCTAAATAATCCCACACTATTAAGTACCCACCTTTTTTGAGGGTGGGGTTACCTGGATAGACCTGGGAACTTAAGGGGGTGATGGGGGGGCAGCTGAAGGGATCAGACAGGCACTGGAGGGAGAGGCTGCCCTGGCTGTGATCTCGTCTGAGACCTCCTGGATCTTACGCTGCCGACGGCCCCCCTGTAGAGCTCCAGCAATCAGTGGGACTTCCTGAGCTCCCCAGCAGCCAGTGGAGTTTGGGTTGAATGAGGGCAAAATTGTACTATACTGTGTCCCCGTCCTCTCTGAAGTCTGCAGCAAGCAGAATTGGCAGGAGATTCTAATTCTGTGTTATTGTTATAAAAATTAGACTATGTATCCTTAAAAACTCTGAAATGCTATAGTGGTGTGGATTATTGAGTTTGAAAGTATTTGACAAACTGAGCTGATTCTGAAGCATCAGACTGGAACATTGTGTTAGTGTACTGCTATTAGACAAGATGTTTTTCCATTAAAAAGACACGGAAGCACATAAGCACAAGTACAGAGGAGAGCCAATTATCGTTTCAACAGACTTGCGCTGCCTTGCTGCCGTTCGGTTCACATTTTCTGGCTGTGTGCACTAAAAGATATAGCGCTGTAGAAAAAAAAACATGTATATTCCTGGCATTGGCCCACTGAAGTGCGACCTCCTTTATGCTGTGGCTTAGAACCACTTGTGCTAACAAATTCAACACATGCACGCCGATGGCCTGTGGGTCTGCCACAGACCGCACTATTTGTTCTACAGGAAAGCCAGTGATTTAAATCCCCACACACTCACTCAGAGAAAGTGCTAGATTATGTTCAAGTCCAGGCAAACTCAGGAGAAGATATAGAAGAATCCATGACCTACTGTTAGCTTACAGTAAACACACTCTTACTCTGTAATGGGGAGAACCAATTATCTGGCAAACAAAAGAGAATGGACTGTTAATGCCCAGGCCGCTTGATGATAAACCTGTCAGTCTGAACAGGAAGCAGGGCCTAATTCTCAGTCATGTTGAGTTTACAAATACCAGCAGGTGTTGTGTAGTTGTGTTGTGCATTTTTAAATATTAATTATATTAATGTTCATCTGGTGGCATTTAAAATACTCTCAGTGAATCAGAATCAATCTTACTACCGGTCTTTAAGCAGGAGGTTGCTTGCCCTACAACATCTTGAAAAAAAGGCCTATTGGAATATGTTAGAATTAAAAAGTTTTGTGACTCATGTCAGTGTCAGCGAGATTAATGAAAAGCTGGGACTGAATCTGAAACAGCTTTTCTAAATGAGTGTCTCCTGTTTTGTTATATAGCAGCACGGGGGCGGTCGATCAATACCGACTCACCAGGAATGCTATTTACTGTTTCTGATTGCTGCAGGGTCACCCAAGCAGTGGTGTGATAGGAGTGACCAAGTCAATACTGTTGTATTTGAGCTGCATCTGAACTCATGCCTGTGCACTGCTGTTGTTCAGCTCATTTGCTCAACTCAGTCAAGTGTGTGTGTGTGTTTGTGTGCGTATATATACATATATGTGTGTGTGTGTGTGTGTGTGTGTGTGTGTTTGTCTGTTTGTGTGTTTATGTCTGTGGTATCTTTGTGTGTGCAGACTGAGCAATGTCAAAGTAAAATTCATGTTTCTCACAACTGCTGTAATGTTTCTGCACAAGTGCTGTAATGCTTACTATTATTTGTTACAGGCTTGGAATTTGAATGATGCTTATATGCTTCTATCTAATATGCTCAGTTTAAGGTCTGCAAAATTATGCTGGATCAATATGTTCCTCCATCTAGGCAAATGAGCCAAACTGAAGACGTGTCTGTTTGTAATGTACATCATGTAATCTAGACAAAGATAAAAAAGGTAAAATGATGTTGTTGTGTCCGGTACTGTACTGTAGTGTTGCACATGTTGTGAGACAGCTAAAAATGGAAAAAGGCCAGTCAGCAGGATGCTGTTACGATGACTGAGCAGGACTCCAGGGCAAGGTTGCTTCCTTACTGTTGCTTTGTTCTTTGATTAGGCCTCATGCTGGCCATGTGTCATTTGGCATCAGGAGAGACATCTGTTTATTTAATTGGCCTTTTTTAAATTTAGAAGACATGGTTACTTAACATGTAATTCCTGTTTCATAGAACAACTGCAAGCTGTCAGTGCCCCATCTTGTAATTTTGGTAAAATTGACACATTATTAGCATGGTGTGGAGAAAGAAGCAGCAGTCTCATGTAAGGTTGCAAAGGGGTGGAAAATTTCCGGTAAATTTCTGGAATCAAAAATGGAAATTATGGGAATTTATGGGAATTTATGGGAATTTATGGGAATTAACAGGAAATTTTGGATGATTTTAAGAAACATAGACCATATGACTCATATACCAACAACATATTTTGTCATAAGACATTTTTGCAATTGAATTACAAATATAGCATTTTTCTGTTAAATATGTAGATTGTAAACTGAACAAATGGAAAGGGCTATCAAAACATTTAAATGATGAATGAAATCAGGTGTGGTTATGTAAAACTGCTTAGCAGGACGCAGAAGAAACAGCACATTTTGTGCTATCTAGCACCATGATAAGCTAACTTCTTTAATACAAAGGTGCTAGCTAGCTTACCTTTAACATATCTGCCTTACCAGTGAGCTAGCAATCTATATTTTGATTGGGCTAGCTAAAATCTAACATTTTAGAGCAAATATCATCTAAGTTATATCATCATAACTTGCTTGACTGTTTGTAGTCCTCAAATGTGTAGCCTCACGTGTCTGTATCAGTGACTGTATGTGGCTCATAAAGGTTGCTTTAGCAGTCCATAATTCTAGAAATCATTGAGATGTGATGGGAGGATGCACTATGCGTATAGGAGGTGCGGCCTCAATAGCCCTGCATTAAGAAGTGTGTTATGCCCCTGTGATTGAAGAATAGCAAATTATAGGCTACTCAACTTTATGCATATCACATCTCATAGTTTTAGCCAAGACAATGATGCCACTGAGTCTCTGTGCTCTACCCTGATGTGTCTTGATAGGCTATGTCCCCTATCCACCAAACCGGCTCGGCCCTCCGAACCGCATCCTTGGCTTGATGATTCCATCCGTCGACAGCCTACAAACCTCAGAGCTGCTGAAAGGCAATGGCGCAAATCAAGAAATCCTTCTGACTTAAACAGGTTCCAGGCACTGCTCTCTTCCTTCTCATCTGATATCACTGCTGCAAAGGCGGCTTTCTATAATGACAAAATTCAAAACGCCACGGAAACCAGGAGACTATTCTCAACCTTCAAAACTTTACTCAACCCCCCACCACCACCTCCTGCTACCAATCTGACAGCTGATGCTTTTGCTTCTTTCTTCAACGACAAAGTAGCTGCCATCAGTAGGCAGTTCTCTGAACCAACTGCAAAGGCTACAACTGGACCATATACTAGCGGAAGCACCTCCGATTGCAATAGTCCTGCCGCGACATTTCCTTCATTCAAACCCCTCACCGAAATGGATGTGTCCAAACTTCTCACTTGCAGCCGTCCTACAACGTGCCCTCTGGACCCGATTCCAACCAACCTCTTGCAAACCATTGCTCCAACTATCACACCAGCTATCACACATGTGATCAACGCTTCACTATCAACAGGAATCTTCCCTTCTGCATTCAAGCATGCTCAGGTAACACCTCTACTCAAAAAACCCTCTCTTGCTCCCGACCAAGTGGGAAACTACAGGCTGGTCTCTCTCCTTCCGTTCCTTGCTAAAACTATTGAAAGGGCGGTATTCAAACAGGTTACTGAATTCTTGAGCCAACAGAATCTACTCGACCACAACCAATCTGGCTTTAAGAGCGGCCACTCCACTGAAACAGCTCTACTATCTGTGGTTGAAGCCTTAAAAGAAGCCAGAGCGGAATCAAGGTCATCTGTACTCATCCTGCTTGACCTGTCAGCTGCGTTTGATACGGTAAACCACAGTATTCTATTGTCTATACTGTCAAACATGGGCATCAAGGGTGATGCATACTGCTGGTTCGAATCCTACCTCGACTGTTCAAAGTGTCCTGGCTAGGACACACCTCTGCGCCTTACCACCTTGCTACTGGAGTACCCCAAGGATCTGTGTTGGGCCCCCTTCTTTTCTCCATCTATACCACTTCTTTGGGCCAAATCATCCGCCAGCATGGCTTCTCTTACCACTGCTATGCCGATGATACCCAGCTCTATCTGTCATTTTCACCCGAGGACCCAACCATCCAAACGCGAATCTCCGATTGCCTCTCTGACATCTCTGCATGAATGCAAGACCATCATCTCCAGCTGAACCTCTCAAAAACCGAGCTGCTGGTCCTCCCAGCTAAACCAACTATTCACCACAACATTTGCATCAACTCTGGCTCCTTGTCTCTTGCTCCCTCACGGGTAGCCAGGAACCTAGGTGTTATGATTGACGACCAGCTAGCCTTCAATGACCATGTTGCTTCTGTTGCCCGGGCCTGCCGCTTCACACTATTCAGTATCAAAAAGATCAGACCATACCTAACTCAACAAGCCTCCCAGTTGCTGGTTCAAACTATGGTCCTCTCACGCCTTGACTACTGCAATGCCCTTCTGGCAGGACTTCCTGCCTGTGCCGTCAAGCCACTTCAGATGATCCAAAATGCTGCGGCGCGTCTCATCTTCAATCAGCCGAAGAGGACGCATGTCACCCCTCTGCTAATCGAGCTCCACTGGTTGCCTCTGGCGGCTCGCATCAAATTCAAATCACTGATGCTGACTTACAAAGTGCTTAGAGGATCTGCCCCTTTTATCTAAGCGCTCTCATAAAAGCTCAGGCTACCCCCCGACAACTCCGGTCCTCCAATGACTGTCGACTGGCAGTCCCGGCATCTCGCCCAAGGCAATCCAGACTCTTCTCATATGTCGTCCCACGCTGGTGGAATGACCTACCAAAAACAATCAGAACAGGGCCATCTCTGGAGGCCTTCAAAAAGCTCTTAAAGACCCAGCTATTCAGAGAACATCCTCTATCCTAGCACTAAAATGAACTGAAGCACTATTCCCTCGCACTATGCTCCTTAAGGTTTCTGCTATGTAGCTTGATTGTTATCCTCGTTCTGTAAGTCGCTTTGGATAAAAGCGTCTGCTAAATGCATAAATGTAAATGTAATGTAAATGTAAAGACTGCTAAAATATTATTTTCTACCAACTGTCTTTATGTTCCTGACCTTTAGTTGAGATAATTCCCAGTTTTTTCCAATTAATTCCCGTTAATTCCCATAAATTCCTGTTAATTCCCATGGAAAGTTTCCAACTTTGAAAATTCCCGGAATTTTGCAACCCTAGTCTCATGTAACTTCTTGAATCTTGAGAGTTTTACTCTTGATACAGATGAAAATGCAATTGTGTTAATTCTGGCATATGTACATTACGTATTCACTCTTATTCAGTGACTCCTATCAAAGCAACCCAGATAATTGAAATATGGATGGAACCCCATGGATTTGATTATAGGTTTTTCAAAGTTATACAAAGTAATATATGTCTATATATGTGTGTATAATTATTTTAAATTCTGTGAGAATGTGCATAAGCAGAAATGCCTGGTTGAAAGGACTCAGTAGCACAAGGCTCAACTCTATAAGTCAAACAGAGCTCAAGGGGCTCCACTGGCCAATAGAAATTTGCCACAAGATAGTGTCAGGCACTCAGGAAGGACTCTAGACTTATATACTGACAAGCTCATCACAGATCTAGACAGGAAATGCTTTGATGGTGAATGTGTGTGCGGTGACTTAGAGGGTGTGAGGTGAACTCTGGCTGGATGCAAAGGTGTTAAAAGCATCATGGATCATGATCACACCCAAGGGGGGCCTAACGGGATGAGAATTATGTCCCTACTGATGTCTTCTTTGTAAAGAAATTTCTGCTGAATGAATTAACACAATATTTGTCGCTTCATATAAATTTAGTATCATGGTTACACATTTAGTATCACATCTGTTAGTTGTTGGTGGAGTGAGCTACTGGTGATAGTACACGTGGCCATGAGTGATATGCAGAACTGGCTCCCTGACCGATTTCCTTTTATGAATCCACCCATGCTATTTTTGCACATCTGGGCTATTTCTACTCAAGAGGGACTTGTGAATGAGGGGCCAACTGCCACTAAGACATAATAAGATTTCACCTGATAAAGAGCAAGATTAAATGACCATCCCCTGCAGGGTCAGTGAATTGCATGACGGTATGCATTTGAAAAACCCTTTGTCAAGTGCTTGGAGGGCCTAAGCTTCTTCATCGCTGATTTCTACACTCATGCATTACTTCTCCTGCTCAGTCAAAAAACTTCACTAAGCCCCACGCTTCGCCCTCGAATACATCAGCCATCAGCCTTGCTACTTGAACTCTTAAATAGATCCTCCATGTCAGATAGCTTTCCAGCTCCCTGCTGACACCACTCGATTCTCTTCTCTTCCATCCTCTCCTCTCCTCCTTTTCCTGTCCTCCACCCTTCTCCCCCCTTTCTCCACACATCTGCACGCCCCTCCACGTCGTCTCATCAAATTTCTTCTCTAAACTCTTCATGCCTCGGGATTCAGCATCATTGAAAAATTCATTCATTCACTCTCTCTCTCTCTCTCTCTGGGCGTGTCATTTATTTATATGTGTTTGATACACAGAGTCACCCCAACACTTCACTTCAACTGGACCCGGGGCGGATAAGCATATTTATAGGTCTGCATGCTTGTTGGCTGAAGCACAGCAACATTTTGGCAATGCAGTTAGCAGGGTGGGCTTTCTTTGTGTATAATTGTCACGTAGGGCTCGCATAAACAACGGAGTTGTGCGAGTTGATGTGTGTGTATGTATTTCTGTGTGTGTGTGTGTGTGTATGTATTTCTGTGTGTGTGTGTGTGTGTGTGTGTTAGGGCACTGGGAAGGAAAAGAAGATGCCAGAGTGAGTCACACATTGTATATAGTGTGGTCCTAAAGTAGGTTAGTTGGTAGAGATCTGTGCACAGCTGTGTGGGTCTCATGTTTCGTCAGTTCTGATAGAGATGGTGCTTAATCGAACGCATGCGTGCGTGTGTGTGTGTGTGTGTGTAAATCACTGCCTGTGTGTCATATTCCCCCATTCCAGCTGAGTTGGTTGATCACACTGTGTGTGTGTGTGTGTGTGTGTGTGTGTGTGTGTGTCTGTGTGATTTCCCTGCATTCCGTCAGTGGGGGATGAGACGTTGGTTAATCCAGAGGTTGTGTTGGTGGGGGGTTGTTGTGGGGGATTTGCAAAGGCCTGCAGCTGGGAGCAGGGCTACTCTTCTGAAGCACATGGCCTGGCTCATCCCAGCACAGCACAGCACAGCATAGCTCAGGAAGCAAGTCCCGAGCTCTGAGCAGGGCTGGGTGACAGAGACAGGATTAGGGGTCAGGGACTCAGCACTGGTTGGCTGTCACTCTCCACAGAGAGAAATCGACGCTTGGGCTCAGTGTCTGAAACAAACCCTCCCGCCCAACTCCAGCTGCAGGACACACACACACGCACACACACACCATCAAACATCGCTTTTTATGCAATGACCTCTCATTGGCCAAATAAATCAACATTATTCAGTGTGCTAATTGCTTCTTGATTGCTCTTCTTGATTATGAATGAGTTGGATTGGGATATATGTATATGCATATAGAGGTGATGCAGATGGAGTGTGTTCAGTGTGTGACTGGAGAGGAAGAGATCATGGCGTGAGTCAGCGTCACTGCAGGACACATCAGAGCATAGTCTGACAGACAGCTGTCTCATGCAAGTGATCACATTGGTGCAGCCAGGGGAAATAATGTAGTACTAGTGGTGGTGGTGGTGTTGTGGTATGTGTGTATGTGTGTAGCGGTGATGGGGGAATTACTGCAGATAGTTGGCCGGCTGAGTCTCAGAAACACAGAGGAGTTAATCGTTTACGTCTTTCCAGCCACCCCCTCCGGCACAAAGCTTGTGTCATCTCGACACAAGCTGCCTAGATGCGGTAGCCCCCTGAATCGGCATCCTGGATCCTAAGGCCAACAATGGACCCTAGAGTACAAGGATGTGGAGTTGAGATAAAAAAAGCCATAAAAATAGAACACTCTCCCAAGTCTCCAGATCCTGCTGGGTAACATCCGATTTGCCCTAATGACCTATTCACTGCTGACCATACAATTGAGAATAATAATGTAGTTAAGACTGATTTTGTTAATGGTTATTGCATAGAGTATGTCATGAAATGCTATACATTAGTAGAGTTTGGTAGTAGACACTTAACTGAACATTTTATTTTAATTTGTTTTGATATGGGACCAAAAAGTTCTCTTTTCAATATCAGATATTTTATCTGGCTTTATCTTCTGTCTTGTGTTTCTTCGAATGAAACAAGTTATTATTATTTGTCCCAACAGCAATATTGTTCAGTGTAATCTAGGGGAAACAAGATAAAATGACAACTTTTTATCATAAGCATCTTAGTAACATCAACAAGCCAATTTTACAAATCTGTAATCTGTTGTATTTTAGCATTTTTTGTGGTCTGTTGATACTGCGGCTTTAAAAGACTCACTTGTCAAGGCTGGCATCTTAAAAGGTAATCCACCATCCTGCTGAAAAGAACAGAGAGGAATGGTCTGAGAGGATCAAACCAAAAGCTTACTATTTGAGTCAAATGTGTGTGTGTGTGTGTGTGTGTGTGTGTGTAGTAGCAGGGGGAGGGGGGGTTCCAAAAACTGACACTGGTTGACACACTTTTACACTTTTTTTCCTCTCTGTCTGGTGTTTTACATTTTTGTGATTTTGTTTTCGTGCTTTTGCAGATGTGCTTGCATTGTCGGGGACCTGGCATTCACTCTAGGCCTGGGGAGATTTGCTTTGTTTCCATTCGCTTTGTGTTCTATTTGCCGTGAGCTCATGGGTTTGGAATGAGGATGTGTGTGTTAGGATGAAACCGGAGGCCACCAGAAGACTGGCTTTGTCAATACCTAGATGTAGTAGCCTGGACTCGACCCTGCTGTCAACTTTTAAGTCAAGTAAGGGGCTTCAAGTGCCTGTTCTCAGATCAGCTGTTTCACAGAGGATGTTTCTTGTGGATGCGGGGAGTCGCTCGGCACCGCAGGATTTCATCAGACTGGGAGTGGTTTCAATGTGACTAGACAGAGTCGGGAATTCTGCTCTTTTGGGAAATGTGCTGTGAGCTCTGCCAGGTAAGAAACATCCCTCAGGTGAAGAGGGTAAAAGGCTGTACAACCATAAGATATAACCGGTACACAAGTACAGAAGTATTTTGTTTTTGCTCTCATTTCTTAATTACACACATGCTGGTTGCACTGCCGGTATCAAGCTTTTCCAGATGAACTAATTTCTGCTGACATGTTGCATGATGTTGCTTCTATCCAGATTGACTTTTGAGTGAATATTTAGGCTTAAATGATGTGGATAGCCTCTCAATGGGAACTGTTCAAAAGGGCTTCATGATAACAGGAACCTAACAGCTCAACTACAAATGGAGATTTCATTTGAGACGGCATGACCCTGGTCCAGGAGGCTTCCAGAAGACAAAGAACAGCTTGTGAACGCACCAAAGAGCCAAAGACCACAGGAAGTCGGACCTTCTCCACCCACGTCACATTTGATCTGAAATAAAAGCGATCCCGGGTCCTTCTCCTCTTTCCGCCTCTCTCCTGCACTGTCTGTCTCACAAACGCACACACACATACATTCACTCCTTCACACACAGCTCTCCTCCGCTTGTGCTCCTTTGCAGACAATGTACAGTATGGGGCTCTGCAGTCCCCTCAATCCTACCTCCACCCTCTCCAGCCGCCCCTCCACCCAGCCCTCTACTCATTTCCAGATGTGGTGTCTGGCCAGTGGGAGCCAATATAAACAGGTCCTGTCAGAGAAGCAAAAGGCCTGTTTGTCTCTCTTTCCTTCTCTCTCCCTGTTTCTGCATGCTTTTCTATCAGACGGACTGGAATGAGAGCGCTGCGCTCATTTCCTGACTGACTCACACAGAGCCTAGGGGAGAAGAGAGGAGAAGAGTGCTCTGCCCTCTCACCGTGTCTTCCGAGGGACCACGTCACTGACCTCAAGTTCTTTAAAGTCTCTCTGGGCTGACCGGGTTCGACCCCTATGTTTTGTCTCGTTCTTGTTTTCAGACCAATTCTCCTCAGACCTTCCCCTGTCGACAGTCAGGTTGCTTTTCATCTCAAGTTTTGTCCTTTTGATGCATGACAAGCTTGTCCTTGACCAAGTGTCTCAGGCTAGTACAGATCCAGCACAGTCCTGCTTCTGTGTAGTTTTTTAAGGTTTGCCGCTTCCAGCAGGCTGAAATACAGCCATGCTGACAGCTATGTTACAACCGTGAAGGCAAAAGTTTATTTTGCTTAAGGGCTCAGAGGCAAAGACCTTACGTGCCATTTTTGCATTGCTGTGTGCCACTTGAATGGCTCATCTGAAACAGCTTGTTCTCTAACTAACTAAGCTGGAGCATTGGCTTTGAAGCTCAAGGAGAAGGTCAAGGAGGACTATACGATAAGAAGCGGAGAAGTAGAAACGGAGCCCCCAAAAATGGCTAATCAAGTTGAGATGAAGAACAGCAAGCCCCATGTGCCAAAAACTTCTAATCTAATTTGTAGAAAAAGAGCATGACAGTCAATGGGCCAAAAATAGAGCAATTAGCCTGTTTTTTTTCCTTTTTCTCTGCCATCAGGAAGAGGAAGGAAGCTTTGGATTTGTGCTCCAGACGTGGAGGAGAAAGCTCAAACAGCTTTGACATGAATGCCCCTTTTGTGCCTGTTCTCCCCCCCCCCCCACCCTCCACATTCAAGGGCAGGTTTTTTCTTTTCTTTTTTTTTGCGTGGTGAGAGTGGGTATTAAGTGTCGTGCGTTTGGAGTGGCAAGTAATCTCTGTTTTTGCGAGAGCCCTTTTCCCCATTCTAACGCTCCACCGCCTTAGCAGTGTGTAGATATCTGGGATATAAGTTGACTCTTTCTGACATAAAAGAGTGTGTCAGTCATAGTCTGAAGTCTCCATCAGACTTCTGACTTTGCACAGAAGTTTCCATGTGGAGCCAGTCATAGCCATTTGGTCCATGTTCAAAATCTCAGATCAAAACAAAAGGTGCCATATTATGGTCTCCAGCCTTTCAAAACAGATGACTTACCCAGACTAATGGCTTCTGCAGCTCTTCCACAGGAGAATATTTTTTTTAGAAGCTACTGTTTTTTTAAAGAACACTTCATTCAGTCCATTAATTGAAAATTCTTTAATGTAGTTTGAAGACCTTGTGCTGGTTATAAAATTAGATTTACACACCGTCCCTTTAATGTTAAATATATTTTGTGTGAGTGTTCGACAAAGGAGCTTCCCAGCCTTCTCCTACAACTCTTAACTATGTCTTATCAACCTTAGTGCACTGCCGAGACTAGCAGGAGATCACAATTATTGTGTGTAATGGTCAATTATTGTGTGTAAAGGATTACCCTATCCCCCTTTACAGTGCTCATATTAGCGGATAAGTCAAAAAAGAATGTACAGCTCTGATGTAATGAGTTATGAAACACATTGGTTTTGTAGTAAGAGCTACTTCTTTGGTCCTCTTGAGGACTGGGAATAGGAAAGTAATTTCATTGCTAGCAACCAATTTTAGCCATTAAACTACATCTTAGCACCTAGGTGCTCCTCTGGGCTAATCTCTTGTGATACCTGGAGTTGGTACAGAGCTCACTGCAAAATTATTCTGCTGGGAACATCTTTTTAACACCTTTTCTGAAGAAGCCAAAGCTTCTCACTGAAGTTGATGCTGAACTTCTCTGTGAGTCTAGCTAGACAAAGCCCTGCTGTGGAGAGTGATAAATGCAGTGTGTATGGTTAACAGCAGGATACTGGGTCGTTCTCTTGCCTTTGTTCCCCCAGCCCTTGGTCACAAACGCGGTCGTGTCCTCTAGGTTCTTAACAGCACCGCAGAAGCAGCTTAACCATGTCGCTTTAACATTCACAGCCAAGGCGCCGATGAAAATGGGCCCTGCTTTCCCTCAGAGCATTTAACAAGACAGGGAGCAAAAAAAAGAGACAAACTTTTTTTTTTCGCAAGTTATTCCTGGGATTCATTGCACTTCCACAGCCCTGCTCTACTTAGAGCTGCAAATTGAAAGTGCTAGAAAGCAGGAGCAGAGAAGAGAACCAAAGTCATGGCGTGGCTACGAACATAAGCCTGCTGAACCTGCCAGGTTCGTTTTTGAAGGAATGCAAGGTATTTGAAAGGTGGTGTGTGTGTGTGTGTGTGTGTAGGATGGAAGGGGGAAGAACTGAAAGTAGAAAAACAAAACACCAAGTAAATGCCAGAGCACTAGAGAAACCAGTTGTCAGTCATCTTCACACCTCTTTGTGTGAAGGTGGTCAGCCTTGGGGACCACACACACACACACACACACACTCTCACACACAGTCGTGGTCAGAAATGCAAACTTGGTCCAGCATGTACAGCAGAGACAGGAGGCCTTGGAGATGGAGCCGGGGGGGTATGTAAAAGACACAAAAGAGCTTTGATGTGTGTGTGTGTGTATGTACGTGTGTTTGCGGTGAGCCTGTTTATGAGATAGAGACTGATGTTGTTGCTTTTGCAAGCATTCTGGCTTTGAAGGGGGTGGTGGCGTCAGACCCCAGGCCTGTGTTGTTTTTCATTGCGGTTGCCATTGTTACCGGAGAGGAGATGGAGCCGCTTCAGTCCGCCCAGACATCCTCTCTTATTGTGGAGAGGGCAGCTTTCTCTCAAAACCAGGAAGTCATGCGCTGGCGTATGTCTCCACCCACCCCTCCGGTGTTGACGGGCAGTGACTGGAAACCTAAACATTTTTACCTATTGCCAGTATTGATTGGTTTCCCTTGCGTGAGTGTGGAATTAGTATGCAACTGCTAGACAACCTTCCGCCCCAAAGCCCAGCCGAGTCCATATGCGTGTGCAGCTTGGAAGTGCATGGCCTGGACTGCCCTGACTATGGCTTGAATCAGCAGGCTGCCAATATGTGCCTGTTTTATTTATGGCTTCTGTCTCCCTGTTCTGGAATCTGTCTGGGCTGTGCAGGACAGGGTAAAAGATGCCGGCAGGGCAGCCCACGCTCCGCATCAGAAATGAGCCTACGGAAGCAGCCATCATGCAGCAGCTTTATGCACACCCCATACCAATGCCTCCACCACCACCACTACTTCCCCATCCATGCACACTCCACCCTGCCTTTGCCCTACGCCCCCTCCCATCTCCCCCCTTAAGCAGCCTAGCAAGTCACAAGACGTGGATAAGAACTCCAGCATGGGAGATTTAGAGCGTATCGGAAATTCCTTCAGCCAGGGGGAGGTATCAGATCAGAGGAGCGCGCTGAAGGCTTGCTGTCTTGTGCGCCGACGGTTATCACGGTCAGCTTGCCGTGATAATGTGTCTTCCTGTCACATGGGCTTAAGGGAGCCGCCGCTGGCAGTATGTGGGCCAGCAGATTATGATCTGCTGGGGAACCAGGGACTCAGATCGTTTTGATGACTGAGCCTCCCTGCACAGTGGCACCTGTTGATGCTTTATCCAGCCAAGGCAGAGGCACTAGATGGAGAGCAACACTAAGGGGTTACAGTGTTGAAGCAAGCATTTCATCAGGAGGCTTAGGTGATGGGTGATCGGTTTTGACTTCATGAATATTTTCTGCAGAGTTGCTTCACAGGAAGGTGCCCTGCCTCTAGATCTCCCTACAAAGAGCTCCGAGTTGGCACATGCCAACGGGACTTCTTTTCAAGTTCTTTTAACTTAGAACATGTGCGTCTTTGGCTCTTTAAGCACATAGAACAAAAAGAACTGAGAGAAGGCCTGAGAGCATGTTTTGTTTAGAAACTGCACTTTGGTTGTTATTTTCTGAGGTTGAGGTTGACTCGGAGCACAGAGTTCATGTTCATTTATGTCAAGGTCATCAAAATATTTCTGTCACAAGACACAAGCTTTTCCTAGTTTGACCCAACTGTCAGCTGATTATTTTAACACTCCAGACTCTGTGATGCTGAGTATATACTCATACTCACACACAGCCAGACACACACACACACACACTTGTGCGTGCACGTTCGAAGTTCCGTCACGGTCTGACAGTCCTGGGTCCTCCTCCGCCTTTTTTTGGACTCCACTCAAGTCATGTTTAATTCATTATATCCTCCTCTGCCTCAATGATATCAAATTACCCAGCGTTTTGGATTGCCCATGCACTTGCAAACACACAGCGGGGAATTGTCATCGAGCCTTGGGCCTCCACAATTGGAGACATTATTCCTTGTCTGTCTTTTTCGACGTCGACTGAATTATGAGACAGTGTGAGTGCATGGGCAAGCACTCTGCTTTGTGCATTATGCGTAGGTTGCCTGCGGGGGAAGCATTTTACAATTGTAGCTTTATACGCATCAATGTAAGGAGACTCGGCAGGCGTTGCAAGCATCCAAGGCTGGTCGTTTTTGATTTTGATTTGATCTGTTCATTCATCCTAACTATTATTGATTCATTACTTTTTTTTGCATGCCAAAAGTTAAACTGGATATTTTGCAACAGCAATAGCTGCTCTCTTTGCAGACACTTTAAAATCCCTGCTGAGAAGTATAGTAGTGCATTTCCTGACTTGAGCTCCCTCCTCCGCACACAACCAAGAAACTTGTCCTGCGGATATTGACCAAAGATGGTAAAAGAAAAAAATGAATTGAGAAGCAGCTTAGCGAGGTGATTCAGCGGGGATTTTGTTTCTCAAGCTGTGGACGTGGGAAGCTGGTAGTGGCGGTGGCGGAGGAGAGGCACAGTCTTGCCGTGGCTCTTGCGCGAGAGTGACCCACTTCCTGTGCCTGGCCTCTCCGACTCTGGGCAGCTCTCAACACCCTGGCTGATAGCTGTAGCCGTAGTAACACGTGCTGCTGTGTGGGCTGAAAGCTGCAGTCTGACACTATCTGTCAGACATACTCTCTAGCACCATAAGAGTTCACTGTGTGTGTGTGTGTGTTTATTTGTAGCGCACTATGCCTTAGTATGCGTGTCGTAAATGTGGTACTGGAGGTTTGTGTGAGAAAAGCAAGCAGAGCAGAGGCACCTAATGTGCATTTATGTGTATGTGTGCATTTATGTGTGTGTAGATGTGTGCATTTATGTGTGTGGAGGTTTTAAATGTGTGAGGAGACTGGATGTGTGTGAGTCTTTTTACACAGGTTACATAAAACATGTACTGGTGCAATATCCGGCTCCATGAATATGACTTGGGGCTCTGCCAATTGTAGCATTGGATTGCTAATTATAGCAGTGCAAGGAAGCCTCTCTCGCCCTAACAAATAAGATACGACAGTGCTTCATTTTACCAGATGCTCAGTCTTTGGATGTGCGCCTGCCTGGGGGTTCGGAACTGCTGTTAATAATGAAGGCTCCCTCCTCTGTATTGCCATGAAATCGCTTACCTTCCACTGAAATAGGTCACAGACTCTGAAAATCTGGAGCCTAGGCCAGTGCAATAGATCATAGATCTGTTGATTTAGATTTCACTTGCAGGAATGTGTTTTTTTCTTTTCCCCTTTTTTTTCTTCTTGTTTGTGCTGGAATGCAAGGTCAGAGATTCAAGTGAGCATTCAGTTTGTGTAAATAGAATTCTCCTCCCCCTTCCTCTCTTTCTATCTCTTCTGCAGTACCAGAGGATTTATCCTTAGAGGAGAGGGATGAGTTGTCCAACATACGGAGACGAAAGAAAGAGCTACTGGATGACATAGAGGTGAGAGCATAAGAAGAGAGGCACACACACATATTCAGACTCTGGTCTTTCCCCCCATCTTGACATGCCTTTCCCTTGTCAAGCCAGTCCCCACAATTTCATTGATTTGATATATAAATCTGAAAAAACAAACAAACATTATAGTCATAAATAAATCACATTGAGTAGCTTTTAGCTGATGAGGTTTTTGGTTCATTTCTGAATAACGGATCAATTATAATAAAAGATTCAAATGTCAATACAAAAGCCTATGAATTTAAGTAGCGAACTGACAGGCTTTAACTCAAGTGGATGGGTCCCCAAAGGTGTTCTGTCCACTGTGAGAGGAATTATGGCTATCTTGTGTTCTCTTGACAGCGGCTGAAGTTTGAAATTGCTGAGGTGATGACAGAGATTGAGCAGCTGACCTGCGTAGGTGACAGGTGAGTCTCCGTCCATCCGTCATCTCCTTGTTTGTTTCAGGCCTGCACTGTTCACACACTGCAGAGGATGCTGGGAAGGCCTGTGAAAGGCAGCTTTATTGTCACCCGTAGTCCTGTGGCCCCAAAGCACATCCACCCACACACACAGACACCTGCTGCCAACCTTTATTTATCTGTAGTCTGATTGATTGAGTGGGTGGATGCATTATGTGTAGTATACACTACTGAAATATTGCTTGCAGACAATAGGGACAAAACAAAAGCTCTGTGATAGAGATCTGGAAATAGGACGCACCTAAAACACTTCTTTGGTGATACAACTTTTTCAGCAGAAGGACAATTTAATGACTTACACTGAAATAGTTAAACATAACGACAATATGTCTAGATGTGCTAGAAAAAACTGACCTGATTTTTTATTTTTTGTTTTCTTATTCCTGGAGCATTTTGAAGTTCCACTCACCCCAGCAATTGGTATGTAGTCTACAGTATTCTGTTGGTTCTCCTGACATCCCGAGGGTCCTGCAGCTCACTGACTCCCGAGCTGTAACGGACCCCTTTGTGATGCAATGGCAGTGAATAGTGGTGTACAAACACACTCAATAGTGCAGCTTTTCTCCAAGCCCCCCCCCCCTCCTTCTTGCCTAATGAGTGAAGATGGGTTTTTCTCAGGCTACAGAATGAACCTCAGAAGCTGTAAGGTTGTCAGTGTCTTGAACATGCTTTTTTTACTTTTTGCTTGGGTTTTTGTAGGTTTGCCAGAGATGCTAATTGGGTAGCTTTGAGACTAGCTGGCAGATCTGTTAGATACTGTATTGCCTCTGTACTGCCTCAGTAAATGTGGTGCCATTTCTGTGATGAGTTGGCGTTGCTGGTATTGTTTAGTTTCAGTTGGTTTCGGTATGCCATCATTCTTCCCTCTCCTTTTGTCTCATTACAGCAAAACAACGCAGAGAAACAAACAGATCGCCATGGGCCGGAAAAAATTCAACATGGATCCCAAGAAGGCATGTTGACAACATGAAAGCCTCATAAAACATAAAAGTCATTTTTGTTTATGTTTATGGTCTGTTTATAACCGTGTGTGCCATATTCATGTCATATTGTCATTGTTATATTGATGGATAATATTTTGTCTGGGTTGTGACAATGAAAATGCCTCTGTGACGTTTAGGGCATCCAGTTTCTCCTGGAGAACGAGCTGCTGCAACACACTCCCGAGGACATCGCTCAGTTCCTGTACAAGGGCGAGGGCCTCAACAAAACGGTCATCGGGGACTACTTAGGCGAGCGGTAAGCCATCCAACCAACCAGCCAACCGGCCTGCCCCCTCTCGTCCTGCCTTCCTCCTAGCCTCCGGCCGATGGTCGGGTCTGTTTCACGTTCCTTGCCGAGGCTGTGGCGCAAGAAAAAAAAAAAAAAAGTAAAGAAAAAGAAACAGGCCTACAGGAAATCGATTGTCTGGATTTACTGAGCATGAAATGGACGATGAAAAAAGTGGACAGGCTTTGGGGAAACATGTGTTTCTTATCTCTCTCAAGTAAATAGACCACCACGTCAGGAAGAAACTGTCACAACAACAAGGGCTCTCTCTCTCTCTCTCTCTCTCTCTTTTGTGCCACATAACTCATGTAACAACATCCTGGACGCTGCCTCTTGTGCTTCCTCTGGGGGGTGTTTATTGGGTCTTTAGAAGGCAACTGAAAAAGGGTCCTCATCTAGACCCTATTTAGGCTCTTTGACACCCCATCTGTTGCTGCTCAACAAGGCCTCCTTCAGTAGAGGCAGCGGGTGGTGGTCAAGAGCGCCTAAAGCATTTGTGTTTAGTGTGGCAGAAGTACAAGCTGTTTGTCTGTGTGTCTGACAGTCTGTCTGTGTGTCTCTCTGTGTCCCCAAGGGATGATTTCAATATCAAAGTCCTGCAGGCGTTCGTGGAGCTCCATGAGTTTGCAGATCTCAACCTTGTGCAGGCGTTAAGGTAAGCATCAAGCGTTTCCTGACATCTGTGGGGAAAGAAAGCAAACAGGCACAGACCAGGAATTTCCATTCCAAGTTATCCGAGTGGCTTGCATTCAAACAGAGAAGGGGAAAAAGGAAAACCTTTCCTAACTGCGCTCCAACAGTATTTCCATAGACACTGAATTTCAAAAGTCATTCCTGCATGTCTTCCAGAGTCGCTAAAAATCACAGTCTTGTATCTGATGATTTAAGAGCATTGAATGCTCCTGCGTGCAGCTCAGATGGTGGCTCAGTCTGTCTCCCTCTTTCATCCCCTTCTGCAACCCAGGCAGTTTCTCTGGAGCTTTCGGCTGCCAGGTGAGGCCCAGAAGATCGACCGCATGATGGAAGCCTTCGCCTCCCGATACTGCCAATGCAACCCTGGAGTCTTCCAGTCCACAGGTGAGTTCCAAGTCGCTGGATCAAAGCCAACATTCTCCACATTGTTCTTGCTCTCTCTCTCTCTCTCTCTCTCTCTCTCTCTCTCTCTCTCTCATCTCTACTCTTACACATGTCAGCCATTGCAAGCATTGCTATTTCAAGTACACAAAGGGAAGGTTTTTTAAGGCCATGTTGTGCTGTGACGGTGTCTGCACCATTGTTTTTCCAACAGCCTTTGTGGGACAAACGTCTAATGTGTCCTTTCCTTGGAGTAAAAAGACCCTGCTAGAATGCACTCAAAATGACTAGTGCAAGGCATTACCCACAGTTTACACATAGTTATCCTTGATGTATTGTATGACTGTGTGTGTGTGTGTGTGTGTGTGTGTGTGTGTGAAGAGAGTAAGATGTAGCCTCTGATGTCAGCTTTCAGTCCCTCCCATTGAAGTAGACTGGTCACTGAACTGGCCGTGTGTGTATACTAGTAATACGCTTCTCCTCTCTTGTGGCTGCCTCGTGGCTGAGCTTGTGTTGCTGCAGTTGTGTTGCTGCTGGCTGCTGCTGCAGTAATGAGATTGATCCTAATGATCAGGCCATCAATAGGGCTGGACTCGTGTCCGTCTGGATGGGAGCCCGGCATGTGCCGCTGCTGCTGGATGGGATGCAAGTCAGACGCTGGCAGTGTGCATTTGCTAGTGTACTGTAGGTTCACTCCCCAGTCCACACACACACACACACACACACACACACACACACACACACACAGACACATACACGTACACACACACACACACACACACACACACACACACACACACACAGGCACATGCACTGTCCCACAATAGCATGCACGTTTTTTTATAGATCACCTACAGACACACACACACACACACACACACACACACATGCGCACCCTTCCTCTCTCCCACTCATGAAATCACATACATACATGTTCACTCCTTATACACACACAGCTCTTGGGACAGAGTATAGTCATGTTCTTGTAGATCCCAATCCCCCAACAAACACACACCCACACGCACACACACACACACACACACACACACACACACGCAGACACACACACACACACACACACACACAGAATCCAAAATTGAGACTAGAGGAGGCTAAAGACTCCCACTGAGTTCAGACACAAGGCCAAAGCAGGGATAATAATTTTACTTTTGTGTGTGTGTGTGTGTGTTTGTGTGTGTATGTTTGTGTGTCCACAAGGACATATATACTCTGTTAAATGAGCTGTGTGTGTGCCTGTCTGTGCATGTGTGTGTCGGTGTTGCCTGTGTGTGTGTGTGTATGTGTGTGCGTGTGCATTTATTTGGCTAAAGGGAACAGACCCGTTTAATTTGTTGTTGCTAGTACACATGAACTTGGATGAGCGTGCTGTTGTGATGTTGTTTACACACGAGTGACTGAGGCTTGCATGGGAGCCTCCCAGAAAGCACCCTTTATTTCTGTCTGCCTGCTCTCTCTCTCTCTCTCCCTCTCTCTCTCTCTCTTTCTCTCTCTCTCTCTCTTTGTCATTCTCTCTCTCCAAGCCTCCAGCTCTAATTTAATCAGACCCCACTTGGGAAATATTATGATAGGCTTCAACATCCTGTCCATCACTGAACTGTCACAATCACAACGGCATTACATCAGACTGGAATTACCTCAGAATCAGAGATAATGCTATGTGTTTGGTCCCAGCATGCCTAAAACTGTTTATCTCCCATAGAACACTAAAATATCACAAATAAAAGGTTGAAGTAAAAAAAAAATTAGAAGATTATGCTTTTTAAAATTCCATAGGAAATGTAAGCATCTCCAAGCATCTGTAGACAAGACACACACATAATCTACACATAGATGTGATATGTTGCAGTAGAATGAAGTCATGTGTTTTGTGTGTGTGTGTGTGTGTGTGTGTGTCACAGACACGTGTTATGTGTTG
>JAGFZM010000039.1:1625164-1664956 GCA_017657215.1 Limnothrissa miodon | reverse complement strand
CACACACACACATTTGCCCCCACATGCTCAGCATGAAGCTGTGTGTGAACATCATGCCTCAGCTGCTCTGCTCTCTACACTAAAGTTCCTCAGCACAGGAAGCTCCTAATTAGTCACAAGTGCCTCAAGTTTGGAAGGCCTCGAGCTGTTCTCTTGGTGAAACTTTTGAAGAAATTTCTCAGAAAAAGCACTCTCTGTCCTTCAGTTAGGGCTCACAATACTCCAAGCATGTAGAACGTTTTTAGGTGAACTCTATAGTTAAAGAGCAGTCAAACGTCAGAGCGACAGAGCAGTCAAACATCAGCAAAGTCAGCTGAAGGCTAGTGGTGTTTTGATGGTAGCTATTTATGATTCTGTGTGTTTAGTTTTGCATTATTTCCCAATATGTTGGGGTATTTAAGGGTAAAACTAAGTTAATTTTTGTTAACTGTGGGTTGATTATAAATATTATACACATCACATTATGAATTCCAACATAATATCAGAAACAAAATGCAAGGATTTTTGCAAGAAAATTAGTTTTTGTCTCTGGTGTTTACTTGTCTCTTCCTCCACTCTGCCTTTTGGACTCTAATGTTATGTGGATCATATCCACTTTTGTTCTCAGAATCTGTATGAGAGCATTAAGAGTGAGCCTTTCAAAATCCCAGAGGATGATGGCAATGATCTCACACACACATTCTTCAACCCGGACAGAGAAGGCTGGCTGCTGAAGCTGGGTGAGTGACAACAGAAAACACTGGAGCATCTTCTTTTTTTTTACCTTTTTCTTACTTTCTTTCTTTCTTTCTTTCTTTCTATCTTTCTTTTTTTCATGTGAGAGACCCCCTCTCTCCTGTAAAAATATACTCTTGACTCCAGTGAATGAGTTGAGTGTTCTGTTTGTAACTGTAATGGAAAGATGCTGATTGGAAGAGATGGACATTCTCATACGTCTGCAGCACACACACTTAATGCCATGGCCAATTAGTGTGTGTGTGTGTGTGTGTGTGTGTGTGTGTGTCTGTATGTGTGTGTGTGATATGTTGCAGTGTATTGAACTCCCAGTGGTTTGTGCTGAACACATTCCCCCCTTCCCAAAGCACACACTCACTTACACACTGCCCCACATGTGTTCACATGTGTTTTTGATTGTTGCCCACCCCCTCCCCCACCCTGTATATACTCTCATGAGGTCTTGTGGTGTGTGTCTTATGTGTATGTGTGTTTTTGGTTTGTTGCCTTTTTCTTGCTTGGCTTGCTTTGTTGTTGCTGCAGTTGTCGTTGTTCTTGTTGTCTGTTGTTGTTGTTGTTGTTTACGTGTTCCTTCTTCTTTTCCTTGTATTCTCTGTGCCCCTCTGTGCCCCATCCTTTCTGTTCTGTGATTGGCTGTCTCCCTCCTTCTTCTATGCTAGGAGGTAGGTAACTGGCAGCACTCTTCTCTCTTTCTTTCTCTATCTCTTTTTCCCTCTCTCTCTGCACTCTCACCCCTCATCCCCTTGTGATCCCCACATCCTCGTCGTTCTTCTCCTCCTCCTCCATCATCCACTGCTTTGCTGCCTGACATAAGTGTCTGTTTTATTTTCTCCCCCATCAATCTTTTTTCTTTTTCTTGTCTTGTGATGGGCTGGCATCTGCGCTTGGTTTTTCTGCTTCTCTAATGGGGAATGTTAGGTCTCCCAGGGGTCAGAGGTCAGGCACGTGTGGCTGCAGTCACGGGTGTCCAGACCTCACACACCCCAGTCCCAGCCAACAGACCTAGTTCATTAGCCACAACCCCCTGACACCAACCCCATGTTAGAGCTGCTGGCTGCATTCTTGCTGCTGTAGGTAATGTCTCTATGGGCTTGTGCTTTTTTACCCAGGGTGCACTGGTGCGTGACTGAACCCAGGAAGCTTACCATCTTACATCCGCAGTTTCATGTTTATGTATGATGTCTGGGACAGTCGTCTTGCTCAATCTGAAATCAACTGGATAACATTCAGTGACAGATTAAATCAGCAGTGACGTAAATGCCCTTTAAAGTAACACAATGTGGACATCCCCTTTCTCATCAACAAACCGAGCATCTATTTACTGCTAAAGAAATATATGCTCAGTTCAGACTAACCTGGCCAAATTTAGCAACAAAAACAAAGTACTCCGCAAAGTGTGTTGGAATGTTGACAATGAAGAAGACAAATATTACAGGAACAGATCTCCTGATTAGTTACTCCAAATGTAGTATTACAGAGCGTCCACAATGTTCTTGTGGTCTGAGTCAACCTGCTTGCTGTGTGGTCACCGATCATGTAAATGAAAAGCCCAACTACTCTGTGCTCATAACTAACTCCCAGTTGGAAAAGACTCTAAGGTTAGCTTACTCAACCTTTGTCTAATCATAATAAGAATTCAAACTTAATAAGGCCCAGGCCAGTTCACACACACACCTGTGACCTAGTCTACAAGGTCTACAGCACAATGAAATTCCACTGTGTATGAAACAAACCTGTGTTGGCTTGCCTTGCCTAGTACAATACCAAGTGTCCTGGGCATAAAAATAAGTGCTGTAAGTTACAGAAGAAAATCTGCAAGTATAGGGGGAGCTCTGTATGTTCAAAACATCCCAGATTTGCCTGTTTTTCCTTTAACACTGCAGCTAATTTAGAGCTTTTAGCTTTCAAAAGTTTTAGCTTTTAACAGTAAATTGGTGCTGTCAGATCTGACTGGTTGTGCAGGGGAATTCTAGATAGCGTAGACATTTACACGTCATGATCTAAGAGCAATCTCCACTCTAGATGTGTTTGTTAGTGATGTTGTTAGTGCTACTGGCCTTTATTTTTGAGCAGGCCTGGGCAGGAGACTTTTTTCCAGGAGTGTGCAATCATATCTGGATACAAGGGCAAGAGTGGGGTTTTGTGGGGAATCCCACAAGAAGTGCCTCTTCTGACAAATGTGTTTGTCTGTAAGCGCATGGGGGTGAGGTGACCGGAGCCAACCGTCTGAGAATAAGAGCCAAGAACAGAGGGCAGAGTACCTGATGGCTTTCTTTAGTGCCTACCACCCCCCTCTGGCACCTCCCTGCCCCAAACCCACCCCACTACTTTCCAGCTCTGCCTACTACTGCTGACAGGCCCCAGCATGCCAACACCCCCCACCCCACGCTAATTGCTTCACCTCTGGGCTGCTTGTCATTTTTCTTGGCCTCTGCTCATGGCACCTCAGCTCACCAGGGAGTCCTGGCAAACAGCCGCCCCCCCGACCCACGCGCGCCCACCCCCCCCCCCCCCCTTCGCTCTTCTCTTCTCAGAGTGCGCAGTGCAGCGCTCCCACCAGCTGCAAAGTCAGGGTCGTGTCAGCCACAGCAACCAGCAACAGCCAGCTTTAACTCAGTGCTTTTGTGCTGATCACTCAAGACCAAATGGGACTGTGTGACATTGCGTGTGTGTGTGTGTGTGTGTGTGTGTGTGTGTGTGTGAGTGTATGCATGTGTGAGACTATATTTGTGTGACTGTTTATCTGTGTGACTGTGTGTGTGTGCATGGGTGCGCGCGCGTGTGTGTGGCTAAGTGCTCCCCAGAGATGGGCTCTCAGCTCTGATTTGTTGTGCTAGCGTCTGTGGGCTCAGCGCAGGATGACGGAGACGACAGCGAGGTTTCAGCTGTGGGCTCTGGTCTGGGCAGCTTTTAAATGGAGAGAAAAAGAGAGTAGGAGGGAGAGAAAGAGTGTGAGAGGGAGTGAGAGAGAGAAGGAGAAAGGCTTCTGTGTGCTAGTTTTTTTGGCTGGCTAACTGAGGGATAGAGTACAGTGCTCAGTGCCTCAGACTTCTGTTCCCTCTAAGCTAGTGCAGCTGTTTGCTTTGGCTTTGTCAGGCCTCATCTGAATATGCTAGCCGTCTGCTAACCCCCTGAGTCCACATGTATAAATGGGACCACACAGAACTAGGCTCGAAAAGACGGGAAATGGACAAGATACTGTAAACACGGTGGGTTTTGTAGTTGTCTTCCAGAGAGATGAATATCGTTTGCTGTTCCTATCAGTTTTCAGTCTTAAACATGGCAATAGTCCACCTGTTTGGTGAATAAATCATCTGCCCTTTCTGGTTGACTTGGGAAGGCCTTCTGTGCTAATATGCTAATAATAGACAGTATGATTGCAAATGTTGACCTTTCGGTCAGGTGCTGCAAAACTATCTTGGATCTTATGATAGAATATGATCATGGTCCAATCCAGCAATTATGTTATTCTTATAACGTTATTAAGTTCCAAGAGAACCCTATTTTTATTATTATCCTTAGATTAACCAGTCTTACAGTGCCTCTGAATTTGCTTCAGCCTCTCTGCTGATTTTAGAGAGGGAGGGAGGGAGGGAGAGGGAGAGAGAGAGAGAGCAAGACCAGGTTGGCCTCTTCTGATGCAAGCCAGCACTGACATCTCTGCAGAGAAGCCCTTATGCAGCCTCTGCATCACTTTTAGCCACGGCTGTTTGTGGTTGCTCTCTTTTGACGTCCCGTAGCCCGGAGTTGCACTGTTTCACACCAATCGATGGGTACATCAGCACAATCTTCAGATTCCTACTGTGAAGTTGAATCTTTTGCATGTTGTTGCTTTTAGTCCCCCCCCCCTCCCCTCCTAATGTAGCAAACACAACCACGTAGTCTAATGAGAACTCAGGGTGTGCTGCCTGGTAGCTTTTAACATGCAGCAAGAAACTGCATACAGCATTATTTTATTAAAAATGTTTTATTTTTTATTTTTTTTTTTATTTTATTATTTTAACACTCTTCCATGCTGTGCAACACACACACTTACACTCAAACACATACTGTACAAGAGCAGAGGTTGTGAGCCAGAGGCTGTGAGGCCTTTTTAAATGTATTTTTAGCGAGCTGCTCAAAGTGTGCCAAGGATGAAAGACACTCCTTTGCAGGTTACTCTGATTATTCACACCTCTGTTACTGAAGGTCTCCCTGGTGGAGATGTTATGGAAAAGAGGTCTAACTGTTATTGTCCTTCTCTATCATTTCTCTCTCTCTCTCTCTCTCTCTGTCTCTCTTGTTTCTCTTTCTCTGTCTCTCTGACAGGTGGTAGAGTGAAAACTTGGAAAAGAAGATGGTTCATTCTTACAGACAACTGCCTCTACTACTTTGAGTACACAACAGTAAGTAATCAGAGTGAAACTCCTGTAGAAGAGTGACATCACATTATCCTTGTCTAGTCTGTGCACTGCTCACTGTCCTTGACCTAAACTGCATTTTTCACTCCTCTCCTCTCTAAATCTTTAAGTCTCCTTGAAGTCTTATCAGTCAAGGCTTTCATATGCGGTCTGGGAGTCTATTCTTTCTTTTGATTGTTTGGCTAGTTGAAGGTGCTTCTCAGGTTACTTGTGGTGTTTGGAGGAAATGTGTGTGTGCCTGCGTGACTACTTAAATATGACTTATTTTTGGTTTGAATAATCTGTGTTGCACAGGACAAGGAACCCCGTGGCATAATTCCCCTGGAGAACCTGAGCATCCGAGAGGTGGACGAGCCCAGGAAGCCGGTGAGTCAACCGCTGTGTCACGCACAGCACCCATACCGCACCCACAACCAAAGCTGATATTGGACCTAGCACTTACAGTAGACCACGACATGCTCCCAACACCGACCAGGCAATCTTATCACAGAGGAAAACCTCTTGCCACCACATGCAGAACACTGACCACATGCTGTAATGTTTTTGTTTTTTTTTTTGTCCCAAACAAAGTGTGAGGTTGGGTCATTTTCTCAATTCCCTGGGCTCTGCTAACATCTACTCCCAAGCACTGAGGGTTTTATGTGTGTAAAACTGTGTGTGTGCCCGTGTGTATATATATGTGTGTGTGTGTGTGTGTGTTAAAGCAGTTTTTACCTTTGGGTCACTGAGTATTTTCTCATTTGAATGTCTTTTTCCCTTCTTCTTTTTCTTCTCTCATTCTCCCACTGTCTCTGTCTCTGTCTCTCTCCCTGGCACGGACAGAATTGCTTTGAGCTGTATAACCCCAACCACAAAGGCCAAGTGATCAAGGCCTGCAAAACAGAGGCCGACGGGCGGGTGGTGGAGGGCAACCATGTGGTCTACCGGATATCAGCACCGACGCCTGAGGAGAAAGAGGAGTGGATCAAATCCATCAAGTAAGAGTTCTAGTACTTGTTCCATACTGATAAAACAGAACTTGGATTTTTTTTTACTGAGCATCTATTTAGTGTGTGGGTGCTTTATCATAAGGTTGCATGTTGACGTTAAAAAAATTAATTAAAATGATTGGTATTAGTTGAATCCTCTTAAAGACATCTATTATGCATGTGTGTGTGTGTACGTGTGTGCACGGTCGTGTGAAGCTTCTGGTTATCAAGTGGCTGTGTTGTTTTGAGTGCTGAAGGACCACACATTGGCAGGGTTGAGCCATGTGTTTTGGTAGCAGCACTGCTAGGGGCTGGATAGAGCAGAAGATGATGGTTGAGTTGTCTTCAACTTTTGCCCTCACCCCTCTGGCAGAGCCACAGGGCTAGAGGCAGGAGTTCCCCGCTCTCTGCAAAACCGTCCTGACTTCCTCACTTTGTAAAGTCGGGAAGATAAAATATACATTTGCTCTCGTCATTTTGTGGGGCTTTCCAATATTAATGTATGACATTAGCATTTTATGCACCTCAGCAGCTTCCACCGAGTCCTGTAATTGGCCTTAATGAGCACAGACCGAGCTGTACGGGAACTCTGTGTAAAAGGTTTTTTTTTTTAGCATATGGCTTTTTCCAGGAAGTTCCATTTCTTTCTTGCATCCATTGAGTTTCTTACATCCCAAATGTGGTTGCAATTGTGCGATTTTATTTGGTGTTAAACAGGCAAGGGATGACGGCCAGCCCTGTGCAGTGGGTAGATGCTTGGCTGGAAATAGAGTGGAATGTAGCGCTGCTCTGTGCAACTGTCGGGGTGCAAGGTAGACTGGGCAGGCGGTATTCCGGCGTGTCAGGGCTGTTTGCAGAGAAACAGCAGGCTCATCACATTATCTCCCAGTGACTGTAAGCCGCCCAGCCCTTTCCCCACACATATACCCCCTTCCATGCGCTTTCATGGGCAAAAGAAGGGGGGGATTAGCCTCTGCTTTAGGACCCTGGGGCGGAAGCTGAAGGTGGGGGTAGGGATGTGTGTGTGTGTGTGTGTGTGTGTGTATGATGGGGGAATAGTGAGGATCACCAGCACCAGAACCAACAGCAGTTGGAGGTTCAGTCCCTAAAACAGACCACAACTTCACTACTCCCCTGCCTGACCATACACACACACACAGACACACACACACACACACACACACACATACAAAAACCACTGTGCTAATCTTTCCCCATGCTAACAGGGAATCCAGCAAGCGTGTTATCTCTTTTCAGAAGCATCCATGAGGGATTTGGGCAGATGAAAGAGGGCTTTATCAGAATCTGAGGGTTTTTTATGCCCAGTAGAAATGCTTATGGTTTTCCATCTCAACCATATCTGCTTTAATCTTTAATCACGTTTTGCAGACTTGCCACAAAAAAATGCCCCCATTTTTTTCTGGGTTTTTTGTTTTCTGTTTTTTTTTTTTGGCTAACAGTTGGGACCTTTTAGCATAAAAGCTACAAAATCAAACTGGAGTGAAACCTTCCATAACAAATTTATAGCCACAGAGCTTGAGGCTGCAGCTCCCTCCTGAAATGTCAATCTGATGTCCTGCTGTAACATCTGAGATACGTGTTTATATAGTTTTGATGAGTCGAGATCATTTGTTGTATGCTTGTGTGTTTCTGTCAGCCTGTATTGTCTTCAGCACTCCCTCCTCCTGAAGCCTACTGTCCTCATTTTTCTCTTTCTTTCTCCTTTGCCAAGAGCCTATTCTCCAGCAAAGCAGTTACAGGGAGAGGGAGAGAGAGAGAGAGAGAAGGCACAGAGAGCTATCTGCATTAGATTCGGTGTTGGTGTCAGGGGGTGGCGTACGATCAGGGGGGGTTGGGTTTGAATGTGTGCCGGAGCTAACAAGATTTCCAGCCGTGTAAAACTCCTCTGTGAAGTGCCGCCAGAACCCCCCCCCCCCCCCCCCCCCCCCCCCCCCACTCTCTCTCCCTCTCTCTCTTACTCTCTCTCTCCCTCTCTCTGTCTTTGTGCGTGGGGGTCTGTGAAACTCTTGCTGAGCACTAAAGAAAGAGAGAGATATGATACACTGTGGATGAGTGCGATTTTCAGACAGATAGCTTTGTTCCTGTTATTCTTTCAGATGATATGTGGTCAGAGTTGCTGGGGGGTCAGAGTGCAACCCACAGCTGGGGGAGAGGAAGAGCCAAGGTTAGGGGAAAGGCGGCAGCGGTTGTGAGGGTGGTGACGTGAAGTGGTTGTGGGAGAAACATCAGGGTGATGAAGGGATGAAGGAAGAGAGAGAGAGAGAGAGAGAGAGAGAGAGAGAGAGCAATTGAGTGAGAGAGGGCTTAGCTTAGCTTCAGAAACCATGGAAACCAAACTGGGTCACCCAACAAACTTTGCTCTGTCTTCTTCTGCATCTTCCTCTTCCTCTTTTTGATCTAGTTAAGGCAGGGCTTTGCAGAAATGTGCTTTCATTTCCATATCAAAGATGCTCAAGAAACCCCCCCCCTTCTGCATCGTTCTGTGTTATTTATTTGATTTCCTTTCTTTAATTGGACTCTACAGGGCCAGCATCAGCAGGGATCCCTTCTACGACATGCTCGCCACCAGGAAGCGACGGATAGCCAACAAGAAGTGAGACCCTTTGCGTACCCAGCGCTGACCCCACATCAGCCCCCCTGGGGATCCCCACTGCCTGCTTAGAGCTGACCCCCTACTCACACACACACACACACACACACAACACACACACTACCTCCCACCCTGGGCACCGACAGCTGGCATGGACTCATGGGACTACCCACTGCTCTGCTCCAATTTGGATGCCCCCCCCCGTCTCTCTAGCTCTCTTCATCCTCACCCACCCCCTGGACAGTGACAAACTAACGGACAGCAGGGGCACGATGGGACCAACTGTTTCGATCAGTGTCCTAAAATACCCCCCCCCCCCCAACACACACACCTCCCCATCTCTGCTATGTGCTACCACACGCCTCGCGCAACACAAAACCCCCCACACAAACACACTCGCGGGGACCTGTTTAGTCTGCTCCGCTCTTGTGTTTAGAGACAATCCCATCCTGTGTTTCTCTCAGTCCTCAGAGAAACAAATCTGTGGTTAATCTGTTCGTTTTCACACGCCTGCATGTGTGTGGCTCTGTGCGTATGGTATGCTTGTACGTATGTATGTAAGTAAGTACGTATACAAACGGACTAAGTATATTTGTATGGTTGCTATGCCAAGTGTCAACTGGAGTTGTCATGTCTCTTGTTTCTGTAGTAGTTTACGTTGGCTCCAATCATTCACTGTGAGAGGACTGAGCAAAGCCTGGCCTTTCCTACTGAGCAATAGCTAGCTGCGCTTTTATCAGAGACTGCCCAAATGAAGGAAAAAACGATTGGCAGTGTCTCTGCAGCGTCTCAGTGTGGCAAGAGTATAGCTGCCTGTCGCTACTTGTTCAGGAACCATACAATATTATCGTCAGTCTTACGTTTTATTCGAGTCAAACAATCCTGGAACTCATATAATACAGTTTATATAAAGTCAGCTGGACTGATTTCAAAACCTTGTGTTAATGGAAGAAAAAAAATCAATTGCATTATTTGCAAATCCATTATTTTTGGAGGATGCTAGTAACCAGTGAATTTAAGCTCAGTGTTCAGACAGAGAGTGTTGGGAGGGGGATCTACAGAGTGTCAATGTAATGTTGTGCTTTTGCATCCTCTCTTTACCCACTCCCCTATTCCCACTATTCCAATCTAATGTTAAGAAAATTGCTTGCAGTTGTGTCAATCATATAAAAAAAATATATTTGAATATCTTTTCTAAATATTTATTTTCTCTGTGAAAAAAAGTTCAGATTTTACCAGTAATTGTTAAACTATATACCTAAGTTATGTGTACATATATGTATATATATGTGTATAAACTTTTGATCTACTATTTTGTGGACTGTATGTAGGACACTTGCAATATATACAAGCTCTGTGGACAACTCAATTAGTTTGTGGCTGAAGCAAAAAATATTGCAGTTCGTTGCCATTGCCTACTGTCATTTTCTGATTGACTCTGGCAGCAAGAGTGAGCTGCATCAAAACTCAAGCCTTAGACTGAAGTGGTTTGTCCTGCAGCCTTAATCATAACTAATGTGACGGCAACAGTGAGAGGAAGCTTATACTTTCGATAGATGTTTTGATTATGATGATAACAATATTGTATTGACAATTATTATAAAACATATTATTATTATTATTATTATTATTATTCATATTATTATGCAAATTATTACAGTCACAGACTGATTTCTGTCTTTAATCTTTTTTCACTTCTAGTAGATACATATATATAAACTGCTCCATTGAGCCTTGAACTAGTCAACATTTTTTAAATGTCTGTTAAAGGTATTGGTCATACTGTACATTACATGTGAGAACACAAAAAAAAAGATTGAGAAAAGCCGACACCTCGTCTGTGAGCTGCATCTGTTACACTTCACACATGACCCAGATTCTTGCATGCATTATTAAACACCTCAAAGGCATGGATTAGCTTTTAATTGACATCACAGAGGAATGGAGTGTGAGACTGTGTGTGTGTGTGTGTGCGTGTGTGTGAGAGAGAGAGAGAGAAAGAGAGAAAGGAAATGAAGGGGTGAGTATGAGGAATAAGAGGAGGAAAGGCAAGGAGTCTTCATGATGAGTGTGTGTGTGTGTGTGTGTGTTTGTACATGTGTCATAGAGAGGAGGGGGGGGGGGGGGGGGGGGGGGGGGGAAATGCACAATTATGTTTATAGTGTTGGGGGTGGGGATGTTTAAAAAAGAGCACTCTCTTGCTGATCTCACACTCCAGCCCTGTAGCACTGAAGAGGAAATTGACAAAACTGACGGCTCACATCCGGACACAGAAGGTGTGACCCTCATTGGAGGGACCAGCTGAGGGTTAGCTCATTGCTAAAAACAGATAAACAACAACGGTTAGAGCATCACCAATTGCTAATAGATGGTTTAAAATATTTCCTTATTTAGCATTATTTTTTATGCATAGAGAAGAGTTGCACTTAACACTTGCAGTGAGAAAAAAAATGTGAAGAAACTGTGTGTGTGTGTGTGTGTGTGTGTGTGTGTGTGTGTGAAAAGTTGAAAACAAAATCCTGATACAGAAACCACTTTCAAGCCCATTTTATTTCTTAGTCCTGTGCTAGGCAGGACTATCATTGCAAACAATTGTACTGAAAGATCACAAAATACAGTACTAATATAATATCAAAACACAATAGTGTGATACAATGCAATACAGTATATAGGTGTTAAAGTGTATAAAAAACACATCTTTCAGAACAAAACCATTTCCAATATAGTATAAAATACTGTATGAGCAATTGCTGGCAGTAAAATTCATCAGATTATCTACAGTGCACTAGTCACGTGATGATCACAATGAATTCAACATGAACACAACATGTAGCTAAAACCACATATAGGCTTCTTGCTGATGGCCATGTATGAAAGATAAACATCTGCTACGAAATAAATCCAGAAATATTCATGAGGAAATCCGAAAGTATGGATTAATGCAAATATTACATCCAAAGATAATCCGCACCAAATTAATATTCTGTTCTGCAGATGGGTTCATCTATATATACAGAGAATACATTTTATTTAGTATACACAATTGTGAAGACATTTAAAGTACCATCAAAGCAATTCAGTATAATTACAAAAAAACCCAGAATTCAAACAGATGGAGCTCTGTGTAACACACCATGGAATGAACTACCATGAGGGATGTGCGGCATCTCTGAGATGAAAGCACTGTGCAAGATGACAAGATCTGAGAGCTGAGGAGTTATTCAGAGGACAAACCAGCCACAGAGTCTCCTACTGCTACAGCTCTGACTGATATAGATCAGGCATAAATAGGCTACACTACAGGTTGGCCGCTGGTCAACTGGGCAGATGCAAAGCTAACAAATATAACAATGTTTCCTCTGATGTGTCTCTGGGTCTGTGAAGTGAATATGATATGTGAATATTACATACAAGGGATGGAAGGATTTACTGTTTAAATAGATGTAAGGCAACTGTATGTGTGGATTAATATTCATGATTATACCATCACACTCACACACACACATACATACACACACACACACACACACACACACACACTCAGAGAAATTCGGGTTTAGAAAGGTATAACAAGAAGCTGCTAGGGAAGCAAGATTTCACTTTGTGTCTCTGGAGGCTGAAGCTGATGATCTTAATTAACACCTTACATACAGTACATAAATTATGAACACTCTGTGTGACGACTGTCACACTGTTCATGAACAAATGCCCACCATGAGCTGTCATTAAGACAAAAGCATCAAAGGAGATGGCATACACAGTACATGACATAAAAAAGAATCTGAAAAGGACTCAGAACCAAGAACCAGGACCGACAGAACCAAATGCACACAGACAGTTGGGCACGGTAGCAAAAATGAAATCAAAAGAAATGACTAATGACTAACTAACTGAATAAACATAAAGGCAGCGCAACACTGGGGATCAGTAGTAATGAAGAGCAGTAATAACGTTAGAAGCACTGGCTCCGGCTGAAAGTAATTAAATCATTCTCTTGTAAAATAGATGGACTCTGACCCAGCAGCTGCAGGGTCGGAGGCAAGAGCTCTGTTAAGCCCAGTGATGTTTCACTGACAGCATGGCTACAAGTGATTTTCTCAGGCCCTCTGATCAGGCCATTTCCCAAATTAATTTAACCCTCCATAAGTTGTAGGGTCAGTGGATAATGAGCTTGAGTTGTGGTCAGTGGCTGCCACCTGCAGGATGTGTACAGTACTGCAGCTCACTATTCAGTTTCCTTACTACATGTAAGCGTTCTGTAGACATTTACGTCACAACTACTTTGATCCATAATTAAAGAATGCCTGATGGATTGAACAGCAGTCCCCCTTACTGCCTAGAGCAAACCCACTCAGCCTCGTTCACGAGACAGAAACTCTGAAAGTGCTGCACATCACAAGCAGAAAGCAACGACAGATTGACACATAAATGGAGAGATCCTCCTGAAAACCTCAGAGTAGAGTATAAGATTAAAAGGTTCCCGCAGGCTCAGTTACAACCATGGGCATCTTCTGTGGGCTGTGAGCTCAAGAAATATTCCCTCTTTCATGCGCCTTCTCCCCCATTTTTCAAACCTCTCGGAGCTCGGGCTGAGACGAGGGTTATCTATGTCGGCTGAAGGGCCTCAGCAGGGCGAGGAAGTGACCTGCTCGTACTCGGGGCACTTGAGCAGGGCTGGGTAGCTGGTGCTCATTTGGAGTGAGGCCTCGCTGGACAGGTCGGAGGGGCTGCGTCCACGCGCCCACGCCTCCGGGTGCAAAAACTGGCCCGAGTGTTCGGAGCAGTCGCTCAGCCGCGGCCGATAGAAGCTTGGGTGGGGGCGGTACATCTCCTCGGCAGCGTAGCGCTTCATGAAAAGGTAGACGGACATCACACCTGCACTCTGAGCAGGGAAAAAAAGAAAGAAAGAAAGAGAGAGAGAAAAAGAGAGGGAGATAGGGGGGCGAGACATGCAGTAGGACACATGGAGTTAAAAATTAGGGACAGGTAATATGACAAAACAAAAAATGCACTTTTAATGCACTGACAACTTCCTAAGGTTGCTCTGCTGAGAATGAAATGATATAGAGTATTAAGACATGTTTCTTTTTTAAAAGACATTTAACCGTTTGCTCCATGTTTTACCCTTGAGTGTATGAGGGATCAGTGTTTATTCACGTGCAGTGATGGACAAAGTACACAGATCACGTACTTGAGTAAAAGTTGAGATACCTACTGTAAAATATTACTCCAGTAAAAGTGGAAGTGCTCCCTTTAAATTTTGACTGGAGTAAAAGTATAAAAGTTCTTGACTTCAAATGTACTTAAGTATCAAAAGTAAAAGTAATTTGGTGTAATGTAGTTCCAATGTCTTGTTATGTCCTTTATACACTCAATCAAGTCATACAAGGTAAAAAAAATGATATCTGATATCTATCTACTGATATCTATACTGATATCTTTTGAAATTATCATAAGCACATCCTACTAAATGGAAACCACGTGGTTAGGAATAAATAGGGTGGGGGGAGACCACATTAGACACGTATTTCTTTAACAGTTTACTGTTTGAAGTAATGTAGAAATTTTATTCCTTTACCATATGGCACCTTGCACATTTACTACATCACAGCTGAGCTGTGCAATAACTTGCAAACTTTCCTCGGCCGCCATTATTGCCTAAGACCCACAAATGGGATTCAAAGATGCATTTCGGAATTTGAAGGATTATTTTTGTTGTCTGTGATTCCATTATTGCGTTGGCTATAAACGTGACAGCGAACAGAAGCAAGCAGGCAGGCAGCAGCCATAGACAGTAAAGCGTGCAAACTGCACGAAACACAATGTGTTCTGATTGGTACACTTGCGGAACACGTGTAGCCTACTTATTTTAACCTGTCACTGGTTACGCATGTATGTTGTGGAAAGGAACGTAAAAAGAAACGACAGGTTTTAGGAAAGTAGTGGAGTGAAAAGTAAGGTTTTCCACTTCGAAATAGTTGAGTCAAAGTATAAAGTCTCACAAAACAATGATACTCAAGTAAAGTACAGATACGTTAAAAAGTTACAGTAACGAATTACTTGTTGCCTACTTCGTGACTGTCCACCACTGATCACATGTGATGGCTAATGAAGACTTAGCCAGGTGTCTGTACTCACCTCTGTGAGGAGGAAGGAGATGGCAGCGAAGGCAAACGACCAGCCATACTTGTATCTGAGGTAGGCATCACTAGTCCTGTTGCTGTTCATCATCTCATCGTTTATACTGGAGATGTACAGAACCAAACCAACCACCAGAGACAGGCCTTAGGTGGAGAGCGGGGGGTTGGGGAGAATAACACAAGGACAAAGTTAAGGGTCAAGCATGTCATATGAAAAATATATGAGACAGAAGGGAGAGAGAGAAATATATAGGTACCTGAGAGGATAAAGAATATTCCGGAGACGAATGCTAGGATTGTACGGTGTGGTCTGATGTGGCCCACATTGCTGAGCACAAAGCCGATGAACATGAAGAAGAGGCTGACCAGGGGGAAGGGTGTGGCTGAGCGAATCATCTCTGAACAACCACAAACAGAATATGATCAGAGTCACTGATGATGTTAGAGACAAAAAGCTGCTAAACTACCACATTCTTTACAGATATTCCTCAAAAACATTTGAGTGTTCATGGACACTGGTGAACTGAAATAATTCAAACAACGTTTAATGTATTAGACTGCTTTATGAAGATGCATTCTGTAGTAATTAGTGTGGAGGGCTATGTTGTTTATATTTTTTTCCTAAACGAATCTGAGCACATTAAATCCTTGTCAAATTCCTACATCCAAATTACATAGCAAACAACATTAAGAATTTAAATTTCCACACTATAACAATCCTTATGACTTCAATGAAAGTTCTAAGCGTGTGTGTGTTTGTGTGTGAGCCCCCAGAAGAGGGCAGTAGAGAGTGGGACTCACTTAGCACGCTGACGGTCGACTCGCTGGTCAGCTGGACATTCATTGGCATGATGTACTCAATGGTGAAGCAGCGCCCCACCTCCTCACCTGAGAAACAGGTATAGTACATAAGGGCAAGGTAGAACAATGGTCATAAATAAACATTAATAAAGTCACAAGAAGTCAACACTTTGTGTCTTACTAATAACAATATTATCAACATTATCAAAGGGAAATTCTTAAGTGAAAAGGTGTTGTAAAACAAAGCCTGCAGAAAGAAAAAATCAGTGTTGTTGAATCTCAAGCTCTCTCAAACAACAGTGTCCTACTTTTTCTCAAAGTAACAGAGAGGTAGTCATAGCATTGGGTGTGTGGGCCATGAGCTCCAAAAGAAGTCTAGTTGCCAGTAACTTAACACCATGACGACCATAAACTGGATTAATGAGAATCTTCACAGACATAAAAGACAGGTACTTTTAAACACCTAACTGAACTCTTTATTTGCAAGACTTATTCTTTTAACTTTGGTGGATGTCATTCAAAAGCTAATCTCCTGGGTTCTTTTCTTATGTGACCAAGCCGAACACACAGCAGGAGACGGCGTATTCCACATGCACATACTAGGATTATAAAATACTCTGGAATTCATATTATTTCACAGGATTTAAAAGCACATTCTTTAAAACTACTCATATATCGTATTTGTGTTTTTCAAATGTAATGCATCTAAAAATAATCTCTATGGCAGAGTGTGAAGCTAAAGGGGAATAATGTTACATTGATGATGCCATAACACAGACTCTTGATGGCAATTTAATATTATTCATTTTCGTGGGTGTGAAATAATTATCTGTGGTAGGGAAGCTGGTTGTTGGGAGAGAGGCTGTGATGTGGAGCATTTTCGATCGGAAAAGAAACTTGTGCGTTCCTTGTGATTGTGAAATGTTCAAATAGCAATAACCATTATTTTACAGATGGCTTCTCAGATATCCTATTAGCTAACTAGAATCAAATTCTGATTTAAAAGCGCCCTATGAGATTCTGAAGGACTGCACAAAAATCCTGCAAAATCTTACCTTTAATTACCTTTAATTATTTAAAAGTCCCAAGCAAGTAAGACGCATCCATCTAATGATGACATTTTCAATTCTATTGGGATTTCAAGCAAATGATTGACTGTGGAGTGTAAATGAGATATAGTGATGTGTGTGGCAAGCTTCACCACTAACAAACCCACGCAGCGATTGGCTTCAGGACCCCCCGAATAAATAAATAAAAAAACAAACAAACACAGACTCTGCTTAAAATGTTCTTTAGCCATTGCCATGGTGATGGTTGTCAGGGAGGCAGGTTTTATCCCACCCCCACCCACCCCACCACCATGCTCTGAGCACCACCCATGTAATGAGGGGTTGTCGATGCTGCTGTGCCACTAATTCGGCAGCATTGTTAGTGAGGGCAGACAGCTTGGGTTGGTGCTTTTGAACCCCTGCAAACCCACCCACTATGAGCCATCACAGTCTGGGTGGGTGTGCAGTGTGACGGCTTTGCTCCAAGATTACATGACACCGCGGCACAAACAGTTTTCTAACTTTTACACATCAGGTCTAGGCTCAACAGCGTCTAAGGAAAACACGGCTTTAAACAAAAAGACTGTGTGTTTGTTGACATGTGAAAGATACAGACTGTCAACACAAACACGAGTGAAAGTGACTTCCAATCACAATTCTTGGTTTCTGTGGGTTTGTTTTCCATTGCTCTCTTCCTGGATTCAACACCACAAAATGGGGCTTTTACTTTCTTCAGTAAAAAACCTTTTCTCCAGTCACAATCGGTGCCCTGGAAGCGATAACTCCTAGACCTACAGGTGGAGGCCTACTGCGCACACATGTATTGTAGCCTACACACATGTACTGTACACACGCACACATGCACACACACACAAACACACTAACAAACATGAACGCACCTGCTAGAAAGCAGACCCTCCAGAGGCCTGAGTGCAGGGACATGCGTATTTCAGTGCTCTGGTTGAGCGGCAGGATGACGCCCTCCTCCAGGTAGAGCCAGTAGTCAGTGCTGACAGCCACACCCAACAGGCCCAGGCCGCTCACCGCCAGCACGCTACTCAGCAGTGTTAGCGCCTTCCGTCCACACACGCTCATGATTGCTCTCTGGGCCTGACACTAGAGGGTGCCAAAGCAAGCAGCATACACATACAGCACCTGTGGAGACACATGGATAAAATATATTGCTAATTTATTATATGTGTCAATATTTCTACAAAAACAACTGCAACGACAACAACAACTACTACTACTACTAATAATAATAATGATTGTAAGTGTTCCAGCATGAAATTCATTAGTTGCAGTCTGGATATTAAGGGGATTTTAAGTAATATAAATAAAAAGTAGTGCTGCAGGAAAACATATTACAGTACCATTACAGTAATTTCACATTGACAGTGTAAAAACCATGTCAAGGCATGTTTCAAGATCGAACACTCTAGTTTTGAAAATGAGACCCTCTCTCCATTTAACACAGACTGAAATGCACAAGTTCTCATAAACAAACCACAGACACACATGTCTCAAATCTTTCTTTATTGGACAGTGTAGCTTCTTTCTCATCAGTTGCAGTTGCAAAAGAATTCTATCCTTTTTGTGTTCCTGTGCTATTTGAACACTGCCTCTATAAGCCACAATGTGTTTCAAAGAATATTAAGGACGTGGTTTACTGTGAAACTCAATGGAGTTATTTTTTTCTTGTCACACTTTGAAAAACCTTAGAAAAACACATGTGAAAATAGATGACCACTGAGTACATTTCACATTCCAGAGCTCTAGAAAGAAAAACCTCAGCGCAACTCTGCAGGGGATGTTCTGGAGTCTGATCCCCCTGTGGCCACTGACACCATCTGAAACATGAAGTCTACAGGCTGGCATGACATACCCAAAGGGGTGTCCTTTTAGACACCCATCAAATGATCTTTTCTTTAAGTTTTCTCATCTAATTAAATTAACACATGTACACTGTGATTGGGAATCCAACAAAATACACAGAGGTATGTCCAATAATAATCTTCCTACACTGACTGTCAATTTACATAAATGTTATACACGTATGGCACCACGTCTGCAGTGCTTGAGCCAATTTAATAATAGCAACATAGAACACTCTCGTTGTGAAATTTCAGATTTTAAACATATCTACAATAATCTAATCTACAATATTTGTAAGAGCAACCATCTCTCAAAAGTCTACTGCTGAGAGGAAAATCCTCAAAATAAACTGGCCAAATTCCTGTTGTTCCTGTGGTTATGCCTATGGAAGAATATTATAGGCTATAATGGGGAATCTAATGAGCTTATTAAAGATTAACAACAAATTTTGAATACCTCGACGACATAATAAAATTATTAATCGCTTAATAACACGACTTAATAAAATGAAATAGGCGCTCAATAACATCACAAAGAAACGCCACATTCCATTACCATCGAATCGTATAAAGAAATACCTGAAGGTAATGTTTGATCATCTATGCATCTCTCATCACAGTTGTAAAATGGTTGTCATAGGAAATACACAAACAACATCGTATGCGGAAAACTTTTACCTGGAGTCGCGTGAGTTGCTGTGCGTAATCTGTGTATATCCAGCTCCTGCAGTTATCAGGTAAGTCTTCGCTCTCTGCACTCTCACTTCCTATCCTCCGACGCAAGTGTGAGAAACAGGACAACACAGTTGCGCTTGGCGTTGCTGCGTACAGAACCGCTAAAACCACTAAAACGGCACACATACGTTAATTTCGTTGCTCTTCTCGGCTGTAATGCGTAGCCTAGAGGGATGTGCAAAAATTATCTATGCATTATTCTCAACCCTGAATAGAGTGCGCCTCAACCGGTTATGCTGTAGAAATCACGTAAATTAGTGTTGTAGGTTCTTACAACGATTTTAAAGTTAGGTAGCGACCTAATCTTTTCAATAAAAAGGAAAACATAGGTCGTGTCCACCTTCTGAGACGCCCCTGTGCTTCCCTTCTCTTGGCATGTTTTGCCTCCAACTGAGGGTGGCTCGCACAGTGCGATGCATGCTGGTCAAATGCAGTTCACAATCACATTCACATCACATTGTGCGGCAAGGGACTGTTAAATTAAACAGTCACCATAATAATCTATTAAACTTGCTTAGCCTATGGACCTACAGCATATTTTTCCAGTGTTCACAAAATACCACCACACATGCAGAGATCCTGAGGTTCATTGGAATGACAGTGGTTGACCTATGGAGTAAATGCCGAAATCAATATCATAGAAATTTTTAAATAAAACTATTTGCAGTTTTATCTTGTCATGAGAAAAGTGAAGTGCAAGTTAAGTAACAGACGGGACATAACTAGATGGACCTGAACAAATGATAAGATCTGTCTTCAACTTTTTATTTAAAAGTCTATAATATTACCTTAATTTTACAGGCAAAGGAAAATAAAAGGTAGCCTACTGTGATGCTTCCTGGATCAAGAAATGTTTTTCATATAACTTGTGCTATTCATATAACTCACCACTTTGTATAATAGTAACAGCGTCTTTTTTATCACTTTCACCTATCCTTTAACCTTATCTTTTAAAAGAGTCCTAGAAGCTGTCTTGTTCCCTTATCCTTTAACCCTATATTTAAGAGATGTAGAAGCTGGAAGTTGTAGAAGCATTCTCAAGGGCAGTTAACATTTATCACGAGTGGGCAGGCATTAAAAGACTCTGAAGAACGGAACACTCGAGGAAGCTTGATTCATTAATAAGTATGATTAGCTTGTCAATTTTATTGAATGGAGGACAGGGTAACTGAATCGTGCCCACATATTTCAATGCGGTGAGATGTCTTTCATAGTGAATGCCATATAGTGTTCTCATCTCGAGAAGTCAGAAAGATCATTATTCCCTGTCTGCCTAGATGCACTACAGTATGTATCTACACTTCATACATAATCTGTGAGAACAGAGCAATGCTTTGTTACCCTTTAAAGACCACATGAGCTTAGTGTATTTTTAAATACATTTATTCATACACAGTATCCTTCACACCACAATAAACAAAGAAAACCTACACAGTAGCAGGATCCTGTCAAACAGCATAATAGGTGAGTTAAAAGTCAAGAAACGTAGCCTAATTCCAGCACTCCAAGGATGTATTATCAAAAGAGAAGATGAGCTGAGAAGGTTATTATCTGAGCAAAAGCAGATGCTTTTTTTGCTCCATATTCACAGGAAATCTGGGTGTGTGATTCAAATGAAATCTTGAGCTGTGGGCTAATGCAGTGGGCTCCTGACTGACATTCAGTTTTCCTATCCCTCGGGGCTAGTGCATATCTAAAGAGGAACCTGTTCACCAACCAAGTTCATCTTGTCTGAAATTCGAGTTGATTGTACGAGGGAAACTCCATTGTGGTTACATCATGGTAAGGGCCTGGATGGTTCTCAATATGAGAAAAGGTTCCAGACTGACAGTGATCATGGTTCATGAAACTAAACCTAATTGACAGGTTGTTTCAGAAGACAATAATTCTAAACTATGCTAAAGGGTCTGATAGCGCAAGATGAGGCTTGAGGACTTGAGCTTTGAGCAGATCCAATTAAGTTCACCAATTAGAGTACCCGAAAATATCTGGGTAGGCAAGATTTGGCACATGTGGAGAAAGGATTGTGATTGTGGTATATTTTCTACCTCGATAAAGGGCAAAGAAATGACCATAGTGGCTTTGAGGTCATGGAACAGTCACCGGTATAACACATCTATATAGAGAAGAATATGTGTACATAAGTAGGCTTTGGCACAGACAGTTGATGAGAATACAATAACACATATTATGTCATTTACTGCAGTGGATCTGATGATTTTGGCTGAATTGAATCACAGCATGTTAAGTCCATGATCTAGTATAACAGCTTATGGACCTGTAATGTGCTAGCTATGTTTCTTAATGGAATTCCACCCAAAGTTTAAACAAGCTTCCATCGCCAGGCTAAAAGCAATGCACACAAGCAGCTTCATACTCTCAGTGCTAGAATCACATTTTATTAGACACCTGCATGTCTGACTAAACCCTTTTCATTTAGAACCCTTGAAAACACAAATCACTATAGAATTCAGAGAGAGAAAAAGAAAGGGAAGGGGCGGTGTAAGGCAGGACAGGCGTTTCACTTGGCAAGTCGTATGAAATCTGAAATCCATGCTGACAGACCTGGAGTCTTTGGAACATGCTAACACCTTGTTTTCTTAACGGCATGCTTGTTTTGCCTAACCTTACATGCATGAAGCAAAATCCAGAACATAACAAAACAAAACAAACAAAACAAAAGCAGGACATGTTGAGCTACTTCAAATAAAGGATCAAGACAAGCACACATTCAATCAGCGCCCACTTCACAGTCAGTCCTTAGATACTGCTTACCTACTATACTATAACTTAAAAGACAAACATATAGCCAATAAATATGTGATATGTGAATACATATTACAAGGTTTTCTGATACCAAAACTATCAAAGATTTAGCCAAATAATCTCCTGTTTTATATATAATCTAAACATGTAGAAATCTTTCACCATCTAAGTTAGTAAAAGCACATTCAATTCTTGGTATAAAATCTGCAACTTAGTCTTTTGAAACTGCCAGTTTAATATTTACAAAAAATAAGGATTAATTATTGTGTATCTTTGAACAGTAAACACTGTTGTTGTCAATGAAAAAAAAAAGAATGCTAGACATGGAAAATGAAAAATGCCAAACAGTGCATAAAGATTTCTAGGAAAAAAACACACACAAAAAAGAAACAAAAATCATATTCTGTGTAGTACTAATCTTATGATCCCAGTGTGGCATTGGATACTGGACAGAGCGGAATCTACTATCTTAGGGTCGGGAGGAGGGGGAGAAGCATGCGCTGGAGGATTGACAGGGTGCTGGAGGCAGCGCTACAATCTTCCAATAGACTAGTCATTAGCTCACCCTCCACAGCACGGGAGGAAGGACGGATGGCAGTTGTCCCCACTCCTCTGCTCACGTGAAGAGGTGCAGAGAGCAGGAGCAATGCCACCATCTCGCAAACTGGGCTTCCACACTGGATATGCGTCTGGTTGGGGATCAGTGCTTTTGAAAGACACCCACTTATTTTTCTCTTTGAAGAAAACTGCACATATTATTTCGGCAAAGCGGTGCAAAATGTGTTGAATACACATTTTGCTTAGACGCCATTCACCTCCACTGATACAAGAAGCAAGTCATCATTGTGCTGCTTGAACACTCTCTCATAGCTTATCTTCTGCTATTTGAAATCTGTTTCATGTTAGATCAAAGTCCAGCATGCAGCTATGCAACAGCAGACGTCATCTTATCAAGAGACTTGACCTTCTGTCATGGACGATCCAGACTGTGTCCCTTGTATACACTGTGACTGATGTTAGACACCTCTGCTATGTGAGACAAGCCTCTGAAGGATGTCTTAGAGGCTACAGCCTAAGTATACTGCAGGCTGCAGTTCACTGGCCTGATTAGTCTTGTCATGCTCAAACTCAGAAGAGTTCACAAGTGAGCGAGAGAGAGAGAGAGAAGGAGAGATAGATAGAGAGAGACAGAGAGAGAGAAAGAAAGAGAGATCTAGAAAGTGTAGCTATGAACTTGCTAAATGCTTAACGGACACACTAAGATAGAAAACGGGTGCAGGTTGTCTCATTTTGGCACTCCCGAAACAAACAGATCACAATATATTTTTTACACAATAATTTTTTGTCAGTTTTTACAAATATAGATAATATATTTGTATACAGGATATATTGAACACCGTTGCTGTGATAGAAATGGCAGTAAGGTAGGTAGGTAGGTAGGTAGGTAGGTTGGAGGAGAAAGGGACTGTCAGACTCAGGACGAGAGCTATAAAACAGCTGTACTTTAAGTCGGCATGCTTAACAGGGGGAGAGGGGAAAGCAGAGGTGCACGCAGGGAAAGGCATACTGCGGATGGAAGAGTCTCACACTGTCTACTGGTCCTTCTAGAAACATACAGTAGTAAGTGACTGCCAGCACCTCCATTCGTACACCAAGCTGGTTTTTCAGTTGACGTTAAAGAGTTGTGGCCCTGATTTATCACTAGGCTTCAGAGACTAAGGGCCACTGGCTGAGCTTTGTAAATGGGACTTACAGGGTGTGGACTTTGATAGGACAGTGCAAGCAGTTCTCCATCATACATCTCTTGACTGGGACAAGTTATTTGGTCTAAAATTGGTAAGTAAGGCCAGTTAACGTAAAGTAAAAATGGAGACTAATCACTGAGGGAGATAAATAAAAGGGGGAGGTCTTAATATAAAAGAAAACAGATCTGTAGCTGAAAGTCCTGCCCTCTATTTTAATTGTCAGGCATAACTGATATTCTGAGTCCTGCACATTAGGTTTAGAATTTGTATAACAATAGAGGTTGTATGTCATTTGCCTTTTCCATCTTATATTCAACTTTGACACTGTTTCTGCCATCAAGTCATTTAAACAGTGATTACAGCCATTTACTTCCTAATGGATCATCTGTCTGGCCATTTTGTATGGTTTTGAGACTCTCCTGATTTAATCAACATTGATGACTTGTCTTATTTGTCCTAAATAGCTGCCTAAGGGTGATTCCAATATGGCTGCTGAATGGCCAGCATGAACCTTTATGGAATTTGGTAATGTTACAATCTAGCATATGTCAAATACTGAGCAAATACTTTTAAATACTTTTGGGGACTTTGCTGTTAGTTGCAAGTGAAAGAGAAAGCATTTTACTTAATATGGTTTTGAATCCTGGGGTTGAACTTTGGGGCTCTTGTGAACATCTGCAATACTTTTTTTTTAAACAAAAGAAATGTGGATTTGTATGTCCCGAAATGCTCAAACAGCCTCCAGTCTCTCCCTCAGCCCCCAGCGTTCCGTGGTCCCTCATACGACGCTGCTGTGCAGAGACGGGTGGATGAACTGCGGGTTGATGTAGGAGAAGCCGGCAAACTCGCTCTGGTCAATGTTGGCGATAACCAGTTGGTCGGGTGGTGTCAGCACGGGCTGTGTGCGCGTGAAGAATTTGTCGAAATTCTCCGCTCCCTTGCCACACTGCAAAAGGGGAAAAATCCAGAGACAACATGAGATCAGAGATTTTCCCCATACACAGGCTAGATGCATCTCCACTCGCCAGGCCTTATCTGTGAATGGAGCCTCACTGAGTGGACATGTTTGCTTTTCTCCCTTTTATCTGGGATGGCTATTTTTAGGCCTTTGCCTTTGAAAGGCTTAAGTGACGGATGTGGCCTGTGGAACTCTGTGGGGGTCTTTTCAGGAGAGGCAATTCAGGAGACAGACGGACAGAGACTGGGATTGATGAATCGGAGGGATGCCTCCAAAAGCTTTTTCCTTCCATTCATGTTTTAAACACACACACACACACACACACACAGATGTGAGCTGTCCCTATTTTTCAGTAGCCAGTCAGTGAGGCAGGAACAAAGTCCCCTCCATTTTCGTCCCTACATAGAGCCATCCTGGGCTCTATGGAAGACACTGGGCCCGGCAGGCATGAGCCTCTACAGGGTCTGTGCTTTCTGCCCGCCGCTGCAAACTCTTCGAATGAGTGATAACTTATGACAGCTAGTTTGCATTAGGAGCCGCAACATTTTTTCAGCTCCCTTCCTTAAATAGATCTTACCGAGCAAAAAAAAGGAGAGACAGAAAAAATAAAGAGAGGAAAAGAAGAGAGAAGCAGCACAGAAAAAACAAACATGACCAGAGGGAGATGGAACAGGAGGTGAAAATAGTAAAAAGAGATAGAGAGGTGGAGCGGGAGAGTGGGAGTGTCGGAGATGTCCGGCGATCTCTCACCACTTTGGGCTTGAAGGGTGGCTGGATCTCTCGGTTCTGCAGTCGGTCCCAGTCGATTCGGCGGAAGAAGGCCTGCTCCCTGATGTCTCTCTCCCCCTCAGGACCACAGCCCAGACGCTTAGACGGGTGCTTGGTCATCAGCTGTGTGTGTGTGTGTGTGTGTGAAGAAAAGAAATGAAGGACACAGAGCTTAGTGAATGTATGAGCACATTCCTAAGTGGTACACTGGAGTGGGTACATTTACAAAGAAAATGTTCTTGTTTTCATGTTTCAAACTACATCAGACATCTCAAGCCTGTCCACCCTCTTATGGGGCTGGTCAATATTTCCCTGTCTTTCTCTCTGGATATATCTTTGTTCTCAATCACATCTCAATCATGAAGAGCTGTATGCTCTCCAGCACAGAGCACACAGCCCCCTTCTACTCCACACACACACAAACACACGCACACACACACACACACACACACACACACACACACAAACACGCTCTCTCTCTCTCTCTCTCTCTCTCTCTCTCTCTCTCTCACACACACACACACACACACACAAACACACACACACACACAGAACAATAGGCAATGATGAATACAGGCTGAGAATAGAGATGTCAGACTCACACGGCCGTGTTATTAAAGCCCTGAGTGGATCCCATTGGCACTGTGACAGGGAGGCTCTTCACTCTTAATTACAACTCATCACTCTCTCTCACACACAGCTCATCACTCACTCTCACACAGGGAGCATAGTGCCGTGGACATCAACAGGAGAGGGCTCACCTACACACCCCACTGCAAGACAGAGCTTGTCCATACAACACCCCTGAATTGATTTTGAGACATCACACACACACACACACACACACACAAACACTCACCCCCTTGCAGATGGACACGGCTTCTTTAGACATGGACTTGGGGTAGGACACGTTGTGCTCCATGATGGACTGAAAGAGCTCGTCCTCATCCTCACCATCAAATGGCGGCTAGCGGGAGGCAAGAGACCATTACGGTAGCAATGAACTGAAGTTCATTGTGAGATTGTTTAGATATCATTACTCAGTAATGTGCATGTTTATACTTCTGTCTGTATATAAAATTGGAAATATGAAGGCCATTTTTATTGCTAGTAGTTGGTATAGCTGATAGTTGTGGTTGATGACTCATAGTAAAGTATGATTACAATTAAAAATTGTAATCATTGTACAGCCTTAGTCCTAACCATTCAAAGTAAGCAGTCTATGGATACATCAGTATGCACTGCAGTTCCGTACTGTATGTGTTTTGAGGCTTGGTGCTGCTATCACATCTCACACATTTGAAAGCAGTTTTATCTCAGCTATCTGACATTTGGTGGCATTTGGCCCTGTGATAAGTGCTGTGAGGAAATGGGACAGAGGTGTCACTTCCAGAGCCACATGGGAAACGGGCCATCTGGCTGAACACAGAACACAGATCAGACACGGGCACTGCCTTAAGGAGGGATGGGAAGAAGAGTGAGATAGAGAGAGCAAAAAGGAAGTATAGATTCTGGGGGAACAAGCCAATCCAGAGAGGACAAAAAGGATAATTTTTCTGAAAAGGCTTGATGGTGAGCTTAACTGACATCAGTGAAAGAGATGGGACTTTGGCTGAGGTCTTATGTGAACACTGGCTGTTATAGTTACTCACTCTCTTCAACCCTCTGTAAACATAATTTAAGGCTTGAATTTCCTCCAAGATGAATGAAGTGTAATTTAATCTAATAAGACTTATGTTTTATCGGGTTAGATCTAATCAGTGCCTAATGATTGTACGTTGTCATGGAAGCAAGACAGCGATATTGTGATTGATGAGGGTTGGTTAGATTAGATGATGCTGTGAAGTTCCTGTCATCCCTGCTCACCTACCTGACCGGCCAACATCTCATAGAGCAGAACTCCATAGGCCCACCAGTCCACTGACTTCCCATAGGGCTGGTAGGCAATGATCTGGGGAGCACAGAAAAGTCACAATGACATCGCCTTCATTTTAACTGTTGATCAAAATGACAGTGCAACCTCTTTTTTTTTGTCATTTTTCTCTTCATCAAAGCCAGATGCTATGAACTAACTTAATGACAGATGAACTAACTTAATGGCTTTTTGTGATCTGAATTATGAAGTAATCTTGACAAGGGAAACAGTACAAGAGGGTTTCACAGAATCAAGATAAATGCCAGGGCCCTTAACATTTGCAGTCTTGACTGCGTGAAGGGACAGTTCATGGTTACAGCTAAGGCAGCCTATTCACAGTTAAGACAGTATACCCACTCAAATTACTCCACACAGGTCTCTTCTGCATGCATGTAGGCATGAAGGTAATTGCTGAGAAAATATACCAAGGCCGTATGGTTACGTTTTTTTTATTTTCTCTTTTTTATTTTCTTTAACAAAGACCAGCTCCTCTCTTTTGAATCCATTCTTCCCACACAAACCACACCTCACTCACTCACTCTCTCTCTCTCTCTCTCTCTCTCTCTCACACACACACACACACACACACACACACACCAATATGAGGCTGCTAATTACGGACTCCTGAATGCCAAGAAGGGCACTGTACAATGTACAGCACTTCCATGTTGAAAAGATGTCTCCTCTGCTTCTAAAAATAGCCTGTGAGTCTGTGACACACTCTTTACTGCTATACTTTTTCCAATGTGTGCTTAATTAATGATAAGGTGGATCTACATTTTATCTACATGTATGTAGTGTAGGCAACAGTGACACACTACTAAAGGGAATAATGTAGACTGAAAAACAGTTCTGTTCAGATAGTCATGGGTAATATTTTCCTAGTGCTTATACTGAATGCATAAGTGAAACTAGTGGAAACTGACTCGTGAAAATGGCAGATTTGACATTTACAGTACACTGCACATTTCCAATGACATTAGCAAAATGCCAAAAGGCATCTCCACTGACTCAACTTAGTGACAGTAACAGTGACGGCTTGAGCAATGCTAAGCTAAGGGATTGACTTTTTAGTGATTCTATTAATCACACTAGTATGTTTTGTGTGTGTGTGTGTGTTGGGGAGATGACTAATGACACCCGGCTGCTACTGATCAGTACAGTGGGTTAGTGTGTTTCCCAATTGCTTCCTCTTCCTTTATGTCTTCTCTGTTAAGTACATGGGAGACTACAGCTGACAAGGGCTCTGGGCGTAATTCCACCACTGACTGACAAAATGTGTTATCCTTGACAGCAGTAGAGAGAGAGAGAGAGAGAGAGAGAGAGAGAGAGAGAGAGAGAGAGAGGAAGGCTGTTAAATAAAATAGTGACCTTCATTAGTTTTGCCTCAGGGTGAGAATGTTGCTGAAGAGACGGCATGTGTCCAAGTTTTATCTGCCCTGCAGAAACTACAAGTGTGAAGGACTGAAAAAAGAATCTCATAGATTTAAGGATAATGTACTGGAATCTGATGTCCCATGAGTATTTCGTTTGGTTTGTGTATTGTGTACTCGTGACTTTATCCAAGGCAACATATCGGCTTCTAACCTTCTAACCATATAACACATTATACCACACAACCTCTTATGCAAGCTACTGTCTTTATCAATTGAAACTAGTAGCTTCCCTATCTGAAAAGTAAGAATTCACATATGAAATTATCTTCAATAGGTGTCACAGACTGACAGTGTAGCTTGTATTTTAAAGGTTAGTGTTATTTTTCTAAAAGAATTATTTAATTAATATGACTTCATTTTTTTAATTAATATGACTTCATGTTTTTTATGTTAGCTTCTAGGATTTTAAAGTTATTAATAATACTTAATATAATATTGAATAACATTATTGATCAGAGTCACAGTAGTCAAAAGTGTCTGCAGAGCCTTAGATATATATAAAATGCAGCTACATAAATGATTTAGAAATGGATTTGTCCCATCACTCATCACCCCCACTGCCTGGAGAGAGACAGGCTGGCTCCTGAAGAGGAACTAGCATTAGCATTAGCATAGCTCTGTCTCCTCAGCCCCTCTGCTCCCCAATGAAATGTGACCGGACTGCCACCCCACTAACATCTACCAGAGCTCACAGACTCTTTCCTCTCTGCATGTGCAACCTGCCTCTATTCAGACACAAATGTCTGTGGATGTCCAAGTTACTGAAGGAGGTCACATAAGCACATTCAGATGCTGCTGTTCACAGAAGTCCACAATTATACAGGAAAAACAACCTTCCTGCATCTAAACTGTACACTAAAGGAATGTTGATTAAAGCACTTCACCTGCTTTATGCTTCACCTGTTTGTGTTTACAGAAAAATACGGCAGATATATGCACCTCTCACCTCCCTAAACCCAGGTGCAGGACAGAATAGATAAAAAATCAGATAAAAAATAAAGAGAGTGTATAAATTAATTATTACTAAAAATGTGGCGCAATGTTTTGACCCATAAGGATCATCTTGAGGCAACTTTTAGGAAGATCCCAGTGTGCGGAGACTGACTTTCGTACTTTCGTAACCCTACAGTCATTATATGAACAGATGAACTTAGAACTTCTGAAATGTCCAGGTCCGTTTACACCCTGACACACACACAAACACACACACACACACACACACACACACACACACACACACACACATGCCACACACACCTCGGGCGCGATATAGTCAGGTGTTCCGCAGAAGGTGCGCGTGGTCATGCCCTCATACATGTTCTCCTTGCACATTCCAAAGTCAGCAATCTTGATGTGGCCCTCAGAGTCTAGCATCACGTTGTCCAGCTTCAGATCTCTGTAGGGAAGACAAGAAGGCAGACATATAAAGGCCAGCCATTTAGGCCTGATGTGCTTCTCCATACCTATCTGAGACCCCATCAATGACAACACTCATAGGTTCGCTCTTCTGGAAACTTCTGAAGAAAACTAAGCCAGCCGTCCTCTCTTATGCTCTTTACACTCCCTTCTGCAGAGTTCTTTGTTGATATGCAAGCGGTTTTCAGTGTTGTGTGTTTGGTTGTTTGTTTTTTTCTTTGTTGGCTGGGCTGAGGTGGCGTGTAATTCATCCGACTTCCACCACAGAGGAGGATCAAACAAGTCAGCGTTTGCCTCCACAGGGGGGATTTGATGGCAAAGCGAGGCTGTTTGAGTACAGCATGCAAGGTTTGGCTCCACCTCAGCAGAATCTTTATTCCCTGACTCTTCCTCTTTGCTCCCTTTGCCTCCTCTTTGCTCCTTCTTCCTCTGTTCAAAAACGTCTCTCTTTTCTGCTTCTTCTCTCTGCCTGTCTGTCAGTGTTGTCTTTCGTCTCCTCCACTCTCTTCTTCCCTTGCCTCCAACTCCTCTTTCTCTTAGGGGTGACTCACACTGTTTCATTTGCACCATACTATTGATACCACACATTCCGTGGTGGCAATCTGTTTGAGGTTGTCACAGTCTAAATAAGCTTGGGACCTGAGCCATGTTGATCGAGGCTTCAGAGTGAGGTAACATACCATTTAAATACTGTTTAGATACTAAAGCAAGTGGCAACACTGATGCAAACAGAGCTCTGCCGTTTTGAAAAGACCCTGGTTATGTCATGGAAGAATTCTCAGGAAATGAGGCTAGCACATTTTTATGTAACTGAAAAATGCATGCATACAAATACAGAAAGATTCAGTCAACTTTTTAACATGTGAAACCTACAAGTATGGCAAAAAAATGTACTTAACAATGTGTGGAATACAAAGCTGAATACTGGGATAAAAATCTAAATCTAGGAATTCAGTAGTTGCACAATTTTTCATTTCAGACATGTCCCCTTCCAAAAAAAGGGGGTTTCTAGGGACATCAGCAGCAGCTTCTAACTTAGCAGCTCTTGAGTTATCTTTGTCGCCCACACTAAATGTTTGAGTTCATTTGTTGGTGTATCATCTGGTGTACCACCCACCTGTAGATGATTCCTTTTCGGTGAAGGAAAAACAATCCCGCTGCGATCTCTGCAGCGTAAAACCTATGAGGAGTCAATCACATATATACATCTCTATCACATATATACATCACATTTATACATCTCAATTTGTATATTTTGAATGAAATACTGCAAGTGTTACATGGTGATCCAGTACAAAAGGTAGCCTCTCTACAGAAGGTAAACTCTCTACAGTGTGCATGTTGCATGCAAAAGTGCTCAGTCCAGATCAGTGTTGGTGCTCTTACACAGCCTGTGGCTCCTTGAATTTGCCAACATGCTGGATGTGGTACATGAGATCGCCCCCGTTAATGTACTCCATGACGAAGTAGAGTCGATCCTGTCAGGAAAAGGAGGTAGTTACACCTCTATCACACACACACACACTCAACGCCATCTGCAGACCTTCCCCCACTGCACCACTCTTATTCAGCCAGACACCCAGTAGCAGCTGGGAGAGGAGAGCGGGTGAGCAGGGCATGTTCATCATCTGACAGTCCTCCTAATGCGTATCACTATGCACTCTTCACTGTGGCAGTGGCATCTCAAATGGCTTCAGGGCATATGAGAGCAGGTGGAGTCTAGTGGTTTACAAGCACATTTAGCACCACATTAAAGAGCCTCTTGAAACAGCAGGGGAACCCATAGGCTGCTACAATGTGGCTGTAAAACAAACATGGCATGCACTGTGTCTGAGTACCTACTTAACAAGCTCTCGTGGAAATTTTGAAATATGGGTTGTAACTGAGCAAAGTGATTGTGACTGAAGTGTCACGCAGAAGTTTATATAAATACACAGTTGTATACCCACACGTCGATTTACATAATCCAGTGTCACTTGAGAATATCAAACATCAATGGCATACAATAATAGCCATACCTCAAACAGATGATGTTTTTTTTTACTGCAAAGGAATATAAATATTCTCACAGTCCAGGGTCAATTGAAATATGTTAATTATGCTACAAAAGTGTGTAATGTTCTGTATAAAGCCTTACTCCAGGGATTAGTGGAACAGAGATCGATACACACACGCTCACACACACACACTCTTAACAGCCCTTCTCATTGTCTGTCACACCCCTTTGGCAGGGGACAGGTGACAGGCGCCATCTTTGAGGCTGTGGTTCCCCAGCTCCCTCACCACAGTCTGGAAGCAGGAGTGCAGCTGAGTAAGGAAGGGTGGTTTGTCCCGCTGGGCCAGGACCCTCTTCTCCACCATGGTGCACTCCACGTCATCGTCCTGGATCACCACGTCCTTCTTCAGGATCTTGATGGCGTACAGCTCCTCCGTGCCCTTCATCTCAGCCAGCATCACCTGAGCAATGCGCGCACACACACACACACACACACACACACACACACACACACAGAGACAAACCATATATGTATAAGACTTAAGTCATCATTAGCTACAGGTAGCCAACAGGTAGCCAATGTCATGGAATATTTTAAAATATCTACCATATGATAGCATTATGTACATGTGTCTCTGTGGAAGCCTTTCTGAAAGACTAAGAATTATACCAATTACAGTAATATGCCATGCAGAAATGATATTAATGTGCATGTCGTGCAATGGTTAAAAGTAAATGTAAAAAGTAAAAGTATTTTCTCCCAAAATAAAAATGTAAACCAATAAATTGGTCATTAAAGCAGCAGACCCATTGTATTTCCAACTGACAAATCTGTGGGATGGACACTGCTCTAATAACATTACCTCTAGAGTCTTGTTAGGGAGGCTTTAGGATTTACTCGGCCTTAAGAAGTACAGTAGAATGAAGGCAAAAAAAAAAACACTTTGATAGCATACTGCTTTGACATGGCTGTTTGAAGTCTTTTCATTAAACCGCTATTTTCTTCCATGAAAAGACCAAACAAGTAAAGACCACTTTCATCAACTATCCTTCCTTTTCATCAAAACTGGATCCAAGAATCAATTTCTAGTTAGCCTAAGTGACTAAATGAAAGGTTCGGTCAGCACTTAATTCTGTTCTTTAATTACCTCTAGCTTACGGTGAATCGTTTAGCCTACTACAAAAGCTTGGCAGAACGCCCTAGCATTAAAGTAAGTAGGCATTTGTTTGCAAAGCTCTCATTGATTACAATAATTATTAATAATATACCTTGCCAAAGCTGCCTTTTCCAAGCAGAGCCAGGAAGTGGAAGTCATTGAGCCGCACCCGGTCCATGTTCCCTGAGGGCAAGCTGAACCGACGGTAGTCTGTCGGAGTGATCACCTTCTTTCCGGGACCCATCTTGGCTTTCTGCAATACAACAGATGGAGTTCAAGATATTATAAACATGTAACTGCTTTGTTATTACAAAACAGCAGGTTTTATAGCTGTTACTCATATGGTGGTAACAACCTGGCTTGTGATAAGTCTCCAGATTCATATCCATGGTTTAATATATGAATCATCCATGCAGACATGCAGCTTCAGATGATGGGGAAACTGCATTCAGGGCAGAATCAACAACACTACTCCACATTTGTTTGATGGTTTGCCTCATTTACAAAAGGCCATTATTCAATTAATCACATGTAAATATCAGTAGTAGTAGGCAACTAACCACCAGCTACTTCAAATACATTTGTTGAGAAAGAGAAAGCAAGAGTGACACAAAGAAAGAGAGATAGGGGTAGATAGTGTCTGTGTGTGTGTGTGTGTGTGTATGTGTGTGTGTGTGTGTGTGTGTGTGTGTGTGTGTGTGAGAGAGAGAGAGAGAGAGAGAGAGAGAGAGAGAGAGAGAGAGAGGAAAACTTCTATTTTCCACTGAATCCAAATAGCTAACCATTTAAAAAGAGTCACTCAGCCCACATCTTGCTGTTTGTCCTGAGGATACCTTAGTGCTTTGTGTGCAGGCAGCCTATCCCTTTCTTAGCTGTCACAAAGAACCCACGCAACAGAAAAGCACATATAAGCCTTATAGAGTGGAGCGGTTACGTCAAAGCATTTAAGGCAGTAAATGTAAAGGAACTGACCCAAGCATGACATCATCTCCTTTGGAGCCACATGGGGCCAAATATGCCAGACATTACTTTCAAATGTAATACTTCCAGGAATTCGAATGTAATACTCTCCAGGATGTATTTAGCTCATTCTGGGTTATAGATGCCACAGGCACTATCAGAAGACGAGAGCACATCACGACACGAGTCACTCGAGACACAGTTCACTCCAGGGGAAATGCACTGAGGTCTCAGTTAATGCTATGGGTCTCTACCCCGCCACCTGATAGCGCTATCTATCTGCCGAGGCAAGACCAGTTGGCTTTAAAGGCGGCTGGGGGGGTCACAATTAGAGGACCTGATTCCCTTGTGACGCAGCAGGTGCCAGGGCAAGCCAAGAAGGCGCACGAGAAAAAAAACAATAACAACAACAACTGCGCTTCAGGTCATAAAACCTTGATCCCATCTTCTACCTGCTGCTGAGCCCTTGTCCACCTCCTACTCCATGATGCGACCAGAACCCATGACAAACACAGCCAAGAGTCCAATAACTGCAGTGTTGTTGTGCTACTTACCCAAACTTACACTGCAACAATTACCAACATTAATGACAATAATGATTTATGTAGCCAATACTCAAGGCAGATAATTTGCTGTGTGCTGCCCCCCTGTGGTGTGAGGCTGAATGTGCACTAAGAAATAGACTCTGGGTACTGCAGAGCTCAGACACAAATATTTTGCTGAAGGTGAGGAAAAAATGAAAGGATCAGCACCGGTTTTCTTCTTTACATCACTGTCCCATTCCCATCTATGGCTTAAGTGCTCCTGGTCCTGGCTAAGGCACCCAATGCCTTTACCTTCCCTGGGCCTGGCCACAGATGGCTGCTCATTGCTACATGGTAGTGTGTTTCACCTGTCTGGGTGCTCTCTGTGTGCTGTGTGTGTGTGTGTGTGTGTGTGTAACCAACTTAACGGATGGGTTAAAAGCAGACAGAATTTATGGAGCTTATATACAACACATTCTATCTATAGGTCCCACTAAGCTGATGGTCATTACAGGTTTTTGAAAGCCCTTCACAATAACACAGCACGTCATTAGGTTTTGTACAATGTACAAGTCTTGCAGCATGCTGTTGAGTGTTGGGCCCATCACTGTGTGTTTGTCTTCATAATTCTCACAGTGATGGATGTGTGTGTGTGTGTGTGTGTGTGTGTGCATGCGTACACAGGCATGCGTGATGGAGAGTGAGCAGGCCAGGAGCGTGCAGGGCTTCTGGTGTCAGGACTGGAGGTGTTCTCAGGGGAAGAGAGACTGTTAGAGTCTATAGACTCTAACACCTCCTCATAGGGCCATCTCCCCAATTCACAAGTTTACTAACAACAGCACAGGTTTTGTATGCGTGCATGTGTGTGTGTGTGTGTGTGTGTTGGGATGGGTAGGTGGGTGTACAGTATGTGTGTGTGTGTGTGTGTGTGTGTGTGGTTAAGTCAAGATTTCTTTATGTGTGAATGTGTGTGTGTGTGTGTGTGTGTGTGTCAGTGTGTAAACTCTTTTCATACTTAGAGTTGATGGACAGTGAGTGTGGGAACATGTAGGAGAATATCAGCAGCAGTCACCTTAGTGATATCTGTTTTTCTGCTCAGACAGCTTTGTTAGTAAAGCTGATTGGTTTGTGGCAGCTGACAGCCACTCACAAACAATCAGATAGGGAGACCAGAAGGAAGGATTTTCATTCCAGTAATAAAAATATATGAAGCTTTATACAACAGTTAGGTTCGGTCCAACTATATAAAAATGTCTGATTGGACGAGACCACTAGTGCCACTAGGAGTGAGGAAATCCTTTGATATATTGCGCATGACACTTTACAGCTACTTATCATTCCACATTTTTCACTGAATTGGTCGATGTGACCATTCAAAATGAGAGCAGCGATTTTTATAACATCATATTTGCCAGAGAGAAGATCTTAATGGAGTAGTGTGAATATAAAGCTTGGCTTCTGACATACGGACAGGAAAGCTGGAGTGCGCATAAGTTGTTCGGAAATGGGAGACGCAAAAACAAGTTTAGAACACAAAAGTGAAAACTAAGCGTTTGAAAATACAATTCGGTATCTTAAAACTTCCAACGATAGCTGGCAATGTAACTGTTGTATAACAGCAATATAACACTCATGGTTGTGAGGTTGTGAGGATCATCACGGGCTGTTACCTACGGCACTCAATCTTCGGCTTCGACTGAACCCCACCCACGAAGATATCCAATAACAACCTTACTCCCATTAATTTTATATTGCTTAAGTATTCTTCAAGAAAAGGGAGGAAGAGCCAGAGAGAGACAGACAGAGAGAGATACCTTTAAGAAGTGGTTAAGTTGACAGGCCTACAGAACAGGGGAGAAAAACTGCAGCATTAGTCTGAACCTTCCTGTGTGTGTTAGTGTGTGTATTAGTGTGTGTGTGAGTGTGTGTGTGTGTGTGTGTGTGTGTCTGTGTGTGCACTGTGCACGCGAGTGTATGTATGTGTGCACGGTCATATTTAAGGACTGGAGGTCCAGATGTAAGGCTATTAGGATCCTTTACCCAATTATCACCATGTTAAATGTGTCATTTTATCTTGCAAATGAAGACACACAAAGCCTATATATCTTTAGGCATTCCCGATGACATCTGGGTGTTGAAATGTGAGAGAATTCCTATTGAGGCAAAAGATGATCTGTGCCTAACTTGTCAGGATCTCCTTTGTGGTTTCCATGGGAACGGGAACTTGCATGTGCTTAGCCAGCTAACTGTGTTTCTTAGAGATTCACACATAGACGAGTCCAAAGGAACATTAAACAGCAGGAAGTACACTAATTGAGATACTCAAAGAAGTCTCGTCTTGTTCTCACACAATAACACACACACACACACACACCCACACACCCACGCACACATACACAAACACACACACTCACACATACACTCACTCACAGAGTCGTTTGAGACTGAAGCTGAGCATGTCTACTCTGTACTCTTCAATTTGCACTAGTGTTGCTATGGAAATACAGGCAGCCTTTTGGGTAAATACAAAAAATTATAGAGGAGAAGAAAACGTTTTAGAATAAGAGAGATTTAACGTTTGGGGACAAAGAGATATCTTATTTTAGAAATGACTTTTGTACAACCAGTCGAAAACAAACAGCAAACACAGCAGAGGTCACAAAGAAAATAACTGTGAATTATGGCATAACACCAACCTCGAACTTCTGCCGAAGCTCCACTTGATTGATGTCCTCAACATCTGGAATGGGTACATTGTAATATTCCCCCTCTTCCTGATTCAGCAATTTGTACCTGTGAGACAGTCAGAACCATGGGATAGGCCGCCATATGGAAACTCATGAATGCTGTGCTGTTTCCATCTTTCATTTTCTGTCTATAGTCACCCAAACCCAAAGGATCAGGATCAATTCCACCATATGTTCACTTTCTCGGGTGTTAAGTCTTACTGTGCTGAGTAAAGCAGCTTAACACAATGTTGACTTTTAGAGGTGCATTAAAAACAGATAAAACTGAGTGGAAAAGAATTATGGCTTAAGATTCATGATTGCATCCTACAGCCCTTCACAACTCTCCCCTTGCTCAGGAGACAGCACAATATTTGTGTTTGCATTAAATGGCCGAGGGAAACACGAGTGCATTCTAAACTGTACAAACGATCCACTTAAAATAAGTGAATGACTTGAAAGCAACTTGAGTACAATGTGAGAGGGTGCAGGTGTCCCAGCCTTGTTTCCCACACACTCACCATCCACAATTGGGAGCTTTGAGGAGCTCTGACACGCCGAATGACATGGAGCCCATGAAGTCATTCCTGGTGGTGCGGTCCCAATCCCACACTTCCACAGAGAGACGCCGGTCTTTGTCCATGGCCTTCAGTTTACTGTTGTAATAGACGCACACACACAAGCACACACAAAGACACAGAGAGACAGTCATGCAGATACAGTAGAAAACATTTCTCTTCCTGTTCTAAGGCAGGACAAATCTAGCTTTAAAATCAGAATGTCTCTGAGGTTGACTGGGTTATGCTGTACTCACAAAGTAAAAGACTCATTCCATGTGGGGTTGAGGGAGGACCGGATGGTCCTTGTCTTCTGCTTGGTCTCATTCTTAGGGTCAGGGATGAGTTTCAGCTTGACATAAGGGTCTGACAGTCCATTAGGGTCCATTGGAATAAGATTGCGGGCCTCCCCAACTAATGAAAGCACAAAAAACAGGAACAGAGAGAAACCATTAGTCTACATAAGTTACCTCAAGGTGTATTCATCAAAGTGAAACCAGAAAACCATCAACAGTGTAACCAACACTTTCTTGATTAGCTTCAGTGTATTATTTTTTCCTTTGATTTATAACAAAAGCGGTGCTCATTTCTTTTCACTCTTTTATCTCAATCCATAAATAATGCTGAAATAATCGTGAGTCACTAATTAGCAGCTTTTTAATGCAATCAGTGTGGCTGCCAGTAGGTGTCAACATTGAAAAAAGCCCATTCAACTGACACCAGCACTTTGAGTGAAATTGTATGGAAAGCTTCTGACTCCTCCGTTGAAAATAACACTTCTCTCTGTCTCTGACAATAACAGCGGAGGAGTGTTTTTCAAGGTCACTGACAGCAGCGTCCTGGACACGTTGTCACACAACAAACACAACAGCAGCACTGTACAGACTTAAAGCACAAAAGAGCCAACGGCATGGCAACCTCAAGCAGATTCCATCTCCAAGGTAACGTCTACGTCTGCAAGTTGGGTTTTTTTTTGTGTCACATGTGTCACATAGGACACTTCCACGTCCACATATGGCAATGTAGGTTAGTTCTGGTGACGACAAAGGACACCACATTCAACACACACTCACGGGAAAAAAAATACCCTTTCTTTACAGCTCAGCTGTGATGCTTTCAGACATTAAAACAGCAACCACAAAGCAGCACGCGCACGCGCACGCGCACGCACACACACACACACACACACACACACACACATAAACACACACAGAGACACACACAGAAGAAGAGGGAAACAATCAGCATGAGGGAACGATAGAGGGCTAAAACTGAGCACCGGACTCAGACTCTGACTGCATGCTGCGCTGTCATGAGCTGATGGATTTCTCACATAGTAGATTCATTACCTCCAACTCCTTTCACCCACCAATCTCTCTACCACTAGAACTTTCATAAAGCAACTATTGTTGTTAACTGAACCATGCAACCAGGTGGAGACATTAACAAATCAATGGCAGAGTACAGCACCAATCGCCAAGCAGATCCCTTCTGACTGATCATGATGTGGAGTCCCTTGCAATGCAGCTTTCAGTCAGAAGGGGGCAACAGAAGC
>JAGFZM010000039.1:1606099-1620154 GCA_017657215.1 Limnothrissa miodon | reverse complement strand
AGAGAGAGAGAGAGAGAGAGAGAGAGAGAGAGAGAGAGAGAGAGAGACTAAGAGAAAGAGAATGAAGTAGAGACAGGATTATTCCAATTAAATGCTGTAATTTCAGACCAATGGACTGTATACAGATAATACCTTCAGACGTAAGGAACACACACACACACACACACACACACACACACAAACACATGTACACAGTCTCTATGGAAAATAGATAGCCAGGAAGAGTCTGTCACAGCTCCACAGACAATGGTGACACAGCAAATAGAGGAGGAGGAGGAGGAGAGGGAGGACTCACTGTCACACTTCATGCCCTGGTGGATGAGGCCGTACAGCAGGGAGCCGCAGTGATCACAGAATGTGGGACTCCCATAGGAGTGGATCTTAAACTTGTGCTTGCTTCTGGGGTCCTGGAGAACCGGACATAAGGAAAGGAGAGAGAGAGGGAGACAGAGAGACAGAGAGAGAGATTGAGGAAGAGAGAGAATGGGGGAGGGAAATAAAAAGTGAAGAAAATAAGGCTTTCAGTGAGCGTCTCTGCCAAAAATACATTAAAGTCCATGAATAAAAGAGAGCATCTTGAGAGCACGCAGACTGGTGGTGAACAGGGTGCCACTAACAGCATCTGCTTGTAAAAAGTAAAAAAAAAATGTATTCCACTCTAGAAACAAATGTGGCACAAATTTGGCACAACAGCCCACAACAACTAGGCTATGGCTTTGCCTTGTCTCTTAATCTAGCAATACATTTCATCTGCAGCATTAGACGCAAGCTTTAGAAGTCTTACTGTGAAGACCCTATTAGAGAGGACTTTTTAAACATGCTCATTGGAAGAGTTAGGAGTTAAGATGCTGATGGTGATGGTGATAGTGATGATGATGGTGATGATGATGGCTATGTTTATAGCTATGGTTATGGTGCAGGAAGCGCTTCAGTCCAAGGGAACGTCTAACAGTATACATTATAATAGCAATAAAACAATAACAACAGTAAACATTACAATAATGACAAAAAAGAAAAATGGAAGAGCAGGTACAAGCAAGTGGAATAAAAATATATGATGCATTCATAAACCTCTCTATAAAACTGACCATCATAATGCTGAACGTCCAACTTGAAATGACATGAAGTAGCTTCCTCAGAAACACCCAATAGGTCTTACTGTGCCCAGTTGGAGAAATGATGCAGACAGTACAAAATTACAGTATATTCATTTGGTTCCCATTCAAAGGTGTTACCAAACATAAACTGACATTTTGCAATGGCAAACGGGGTCCCCTGTGTGGAAGCAAACAGGCAACGGGGAGTGTAAACAGTGCCTGTGCCGATGCCAGCGGTTGCCCTGATCTGGGCCGGGTTAGGCCCGGGGTCTGACTGACTCATCCCAGGGGTCTGGCCAGCAGGCTCTAATTAGCGCACTGCTGCTTCTGCCATTTGAAACAGCGCTGCTTTCAGTATCTCCCCTTTAAACCCCAACCAGCCACCCTCTCTTGGCAGAATAAAGACAGAAAGAGAGAGAGGGAGAGATAGAGAGAGAGAGGGAAGGAGAGAAAGAAAGAGAGAGAGAGAGAGAGAACAGTGGAAACACTGATGAATATTTCCCTCTCTGTTTCTCTCACCTCTTTTCCTCTCGCTGCCTTTTATTTTATTCCTACAGCCTCTCTGACCCTTCCTTTATTCTCTCACATTACTCTCTCTCTCTCTCTCTCTCTCACTCACACACACACACACACACACTCTCTCCCTCTCTCTCTTTCATTCTGCTTTTTATTCATTGCTCTCTTCCTTCACCTCTCTCAGTTTCTCTCATTGGTCACTTCATCCACCACTCTCTCTCCCTCTCTCACTCAGGCAAAAGGGGGACAAAGACAAGTAGAGCGAGATGCTATCTGTCCCTTCCATTGTCTCCTTTTCTCACAGCTTTTTTCTCTACAGCACTCTCTGATCTTTTCGCCCAACTATGGATAAAACAAAAACTTTCAGACTTCCTCTGGATAAAACAGTCTGCCAACCTGGCCCATGTCTAGCTGCTTGTTAGACTGTCTGTCTGTCTGTCTGTCTGTCTGCTTTTCCTTGCCTTATTCTGACTTTCAATTTACTTGGCTGTCCTTATGTCTGCCTGCCTGTGTGTCCGTTCGATGACAGATCTGTCTCTTGGCTGAATCTCATAGAGTAATGTGAACCACAATACACTTGTGAATAATTGAACAGCATGTCTCTGCCATGGTTTCTTTATGAGTTGAGATATAAGAGTCTTGCGCTTTGAAAATGAGGAGACAGGATTTTCTATGTATCTATCAAAACACTTTGGTGTGAATATGTGTCAACTGTGTGTGTGTGTGTGTGTGTGTGTGCACCACATTTTTGGAGGAAGTGTGTAAGACTTATAGGAGTATCATTTCAAGGAATATCATTTCAATTCAATTGCAGGAATATCATTTCAATTCAATTGCATTTACAGAACGCCTTTTAAAGTTACATTGTCTCATGATGCTTTAAAAAAGCTTTTGTAAGCAGCAGGGACAGGAAAAACCTCCCTTGTGTTTTTTTGGTATTAGTCTGGGAAGCAAACATTGGGCAGATCAATGGCTCAAGGGGCCAACCCATCCCATCTTCAACCCAATCCATCAACCCTTACTTCTCTCTCTTCACTTAGCCAACATCTGTATATGGTTTCACATGCAATATAACTCACATTCTCTGAAATCTGATGGAGACTGTTCTAACTCATCTCCTCTCTGATTTTCCATGCCTTTACCACCCTGCCGTGAGTCATCACTGCCTTCCACTGCCTGCGCCTGCACCTCCTGGGTTCTCCTGGGACCTTCTTCCAACGTGATCCGGCGGCACTCCTGAATGATCCTCAACCCACTCCACTGTCCATGCCACTGCCTCCCTGCTGAGGGTCACCCCTGCCCTCCACTGCCTGATCCTGCATCTCTGGCTTCCTGGGCGGTCTGCCTTCAGCTCACAGATGACCCTGACATGATTGTTACGGCCTCTAGCTGGCCCCTGGCTTGACTGCGCCTAATGACATGGGACTATATCCTGGGATTCTAATGGGACTCCTATATTACTGTACTTTATTTACCAAAATTTTCTTGTAATATGTATCTAATGGAATAATAGTGGACTACTCACCATCTAAGAGACTGAAAACCTGCCCTAGGCAGTTGGGTTAGCCCCTTGAGCCGTCGGAACTGCCCAAGGTTTCTTCCTCTACCATAACAAGTAAAAACAAAAAACGCTGCGAGGGAGTTTTTCCTTGCCCCTGTTGCTCATTGGGCCTCTTGTGTTAAGCGCTTTGTGACATGCCTTTTGTAAAAATGCGCTATATAAATAAAATTGAATTGAATTGAATTGAACCCATAGGTGGTGGTCAGAAGCTCTGACTGTTCAATATAGTAGCAGCGTCAAGGAAGGAGTGATATCAATCTTAGAGGTTACATTGGGAGGGTCCAAGTTAGACAGTGCAATCATTAGAGGGGGTTACAGTAGTTGTGGGGTCCCTATAGGAAGCAGGGTTGATCCTGTTTTGGGTGTGCTACAGTATGGAAATCTTCACAGGAGTTGTCGAGAGAAGATCAGAAGGTGGAGGGCAGAGATGCTAATGGTAACAGAAAAGGCAAATGAGTTTGGTGAGTCTACTTGATGTACAGTTCAGATGTGCGTGTATGCTATATGTGCCAACTGTATATGTGTATGTGCTGTGTGCATATAAGAGAGAGAGAGAAATGTATAGCATGACACATGAGAAGCTTGTGGTGGCACTAGGCTGTAGCAACATAACTAAGTTATGGTGCATGACAATCCAACAATACTGCAAGGATGGTCAGTATCCGCCATGCTCCATGACAGGAGGCAACCACAGAGGCAGTCCTTCTCAATAAGGCCCATGAGGAGGACGGTTTACCGTCCCTAACTATGGGTGGCAATAACTAGTATTGTTTTAAGTCTCTTTAGAGTGGCTGCTTGTCTAATGATTGGGGGAAAGGGGATTACTGTATCCCACAAGAATAAAAGTAGCAAAAAGCCCTTTTTCTATTTTGATATTCTTGGAATTACAGTACAAGGAGACCTGCATTATGGGATCCATAATTTCACTACATTTTTTAAACCTTAAAAAAAATGACAATAACCTGAATCCTTGGGATCTGAATGGTCCGGTAGAGTAGCATGGAACAAGTAAGTCTGTTGGAGCAAGGCCATTGAGGGCTATGTGTGTTAGGAGGAATATTTTCTCTCTTTTTAAACTTTCTTTGCCTCTCTTTCTCTATATCATGCCAATTTTCCTGCTCATTGCACAGTGGAGTGAAGGGAGTATGTTTCATGGGAGAGCGCAAGAGCGAGTGAGTCAACTCTGCCTGAGAGAAGATGAAGCGAAGCCATCATTTCTCTCCTTCTTCTCACCCTTTCACTCATCCCTTCTTGTTCCCACTGGAGATGAACTGTGGAACTTGCGTTAAATGGTGGGTGGGGGGGGGGTTGTGAAGATGGAGATGATGCCACTGCTTCGTCAGGAGCGTCTCCTGCAGCACCTGGGCAAAACGTCATCTGAGTGCCCATGGGCTTGCCACCTGGGTCAAGGTCAGCAATGACTCATGCATTTTTAGCACCTTGCCTGGTGGGTTTTTACACAAATAATAATACAACATGCTTGCCCAAATATGTTTGTGAGTGTGTGTGTGAGAGCATGTGGGTGTCTGTGTGTCTTTCTCTCTCTGTGTTATAGCGTTTTTAAACGTCTAGCAAATTGCCTTTCGCTTGTTTCTCCAGTGGCATGTTAAGGTCATTCAGTGCAGTGCAGAGAGATGGCAAACATGTGTGCCCTCTGTCTCCTGGAATTAGATTATTAAAAGAGTGATTACATTTTCAAATTTATCGCTGTGAAAAATGGGTTGAGGTCACAGGGAGACCTCATTGATACAAGGGGAGGGAAAATAATGCCTTGGGGAGACTGGCCAGGGTTCTTTTGTAGTGGTGGAATAGCTGGGACTCTGAAGGACACTCCATCCCAGCCTACTCACAGCAAAAATTAATAATTTTATAAACATGCCAGCTGGGAGGCGTCCCTCCTGTACCAGAGGGTCCAGAAATAGACATTGCACCGTCCATGCACCAGGGTGTGTGTTAGTTAGTTAGTTAGTGTGTGTATGTGTTTCTTTGTTGTGTACGGAAGTGAGCCACTTGGACACCCCACTCTCCCACCACCTGTCCCGTCCGAGAAACCACAGTGTGGAGAGCAGCATGCGTTTGTAGTCAGGCAGCACTAAGGACGGCCCTGATGGTTATTATTCAACAAGGCTAGATGGGGGGCTAGAGGAAGTGTGAACTCCGTTGCGTGGGCGGCTGTCTTTTTTTAGGAGGAAATGGCGGTGTCGTGTTGGCCGCAGCTTGGGCTGGCCGCCAGGTGCCCGTGGCTAGAAGGGGGAGAGATGCAATATTGGTTTAAAGATTGCTGTGAAATGAAAGCAAGGCTCATTTCCGAGCTCCTGAAATGAAACAGATGACTCTTAAAAAAACAGACAAACAAGTGCTATATCTTTGCAAAGAAACCAATCAAAAACTGCTTCAGCTCAAGGACATGAATTCTAAACAGATGCTATTTTATAACAGTCGACTTTATGGCTGCAAGAATGATTCCATCAATAAAATACTCTGCCAAGATATCCAGGCAGGGATAAAGTGTTGCTTTCCTCTTCAGATATGAGATACAAGTGTAATTCATGGCAAGAACCAGCACTTTTGACCCTCAAGACCTCAAAGACAAAAAAGAAGGGGGCAATCACACGTCAAGTCAAACCTCACAAATGAAAAAAGCAATATTTTGCATCTACAGGATAAAAGGTTCCTCCTTAGACTGTGTTCCACTATTAGACAGTTAACCCCATACTGTTTACAAACATAGTCTTGCTGAAAGATGGATAGAGAAAAACAAGGACTCTATATAAATAGTACAAAAGACAGGGTTCTCTCTCTCATAGGTCAAACATTACATTTGCAAAGCAACACAATATAGAGTTTTCAAACCACTAGTAAAATCCACAAGTATAAAAGTGTAATCCACCAGTATAAAAGTCTTATCTACCAGCATAAAAGTAAAATCCACAAGTATAAAAGTGTAATCCTGTAAAAAAGTGACGTATTGCATGTGTAAACCCTTAATACTTGTTGCAAAAGCAACCAAATCATGCAGCCTGCTATCACCCTGTCAGAGCAGTAGCACCAATTACTGGATAATGGTCAAAACACACTGTTATAGTAATTGGCCATTAACTGTCGTGATGACCTGCGGTATGGGGTATCAGAATGACATGTTTATGCCATCACCTTATAATGGAAGCTTTCATTGCCGTGCTATCTGAGAATCGGTTAGGGATTGTACTGGTCTACATGATCCAGAACACCCTCACAGATTCCCTTCATGCATTGAAAGTTCTGCCCTAAGGGGCTGCAGCCTGTTTTTTTTACAAACAAACACTGACTAATTCACATTAATATATCACATATTCATAAACCCAAAAGCTGTCCTTTCCATGTATGTTTCTGAGCTATTTGTAAGGAGAGCTATACTCGCCTTTGAAGGAGGCATGTGGGGTACATTATGCAGATAGCAGAGAGCATGTAAGGGCATAGTGGGAAACACACACACACACACACACACACGGCAGCTTGCTGTTGATCACTTGTGCCGACACAACAGCACTGGCAAAGTCCCTGAGGGAGAACTTCTCATCACATAGTCATCAATTGACAACTTCATCTTCCTTATGGTAATAGCTCCCCAGCCGAGCTGACTCAGAGCCTAACCCAGTTGACTTTGTTAAGGGATTGGAGGGAGCCCAATAACTCACCTCCTTTGTCTTTTCCTGAGAAGCCAGTGGGGAAGCTGCACCACTCACAGAAAACGCTGGGTGGGTCATTGATGAACACCACGGCCAGCATGATGTGCACACATCTTTGCAAAAAAGCTCTAATTTTCATAAACAGCAGAATTTGTGGTAGATCTAGCGGCCTTTACACTTTATTCTACAAGCCTGTTATGAGCAACAAGCGCCAGTGACATTTTAAAAATGAGCTTGGGCGATTTAGTGGGTCAACATTTCCACCTGCTGTAGCTGCAAACTCAAGTGGCACTCATTAAAGTAAATTGGTCATTATTAGTGGCAGAGATATCGTTCGGAGAACAGATTCATAGAAGTGCTCACTTAACACACCACAGTGTGTCTAACTTGCAGTACTGTAAAAAAAAATGTGTATATTTCCCGACTCCAATTTCACTTCAGTTTATCTTTCGTTTTATGATTCTAAATATTTTAAATGACTAGGCTACAGAACATTTTCTGAATAGAACACCTGTACCCATGGAAGCCCGTTTGGAAAACAATGGAACAGTTTGGAACAATTTCCTCTCGTCTTGTTTGCATTTGTCTACTGTAATTGCAGTGAATCCATGCCTAGCCCTGGCAGAAAGGAAAAGAGCCTATTTACCCCACTGGCATAGCATGCCTTATTCCGCTCCATGTGTTTCACAGAGACAAGCTACAGTGAGAGAGGAGCGCCATGCCCCTGAACGAGAGGGGAAGAAAAAAAAAGGGACGCCAGACTGACTTGGCACATCTGCCCATCAGACGGCGAGGCCACAGCCAGGTTTCAGCCATTGGCTGGAGGCTAGAGGGTCTTCCCAAGCCAGATTCTCCCATGTGCTCTTTCTGCCCGTGGTTCATCATTGCCATGGTGATCAGTGTGTGTGTGTGTGTGCTTGTGTGTGTCTGTGTGTGTGTGTGTGTGTGTGTGTGCTTGTGCTTGTGTGTGTGTGTGTGCGCGCGCGTCTGTGTGTGTGTGAAGGAGCACAAAAATCTGAAGACAGCTCCTCATCGACTAGTAACATGTCTTTCTCCACTTAATATGTTCACTCTAAAATGTGCTTCCCCTACACATCAACACTCTGAGCTGATGGGAAAAATAGATATCCAGTGATCCACACAACAAATAATGAACCTGAGTACACAAACATGCACAAACACAGACTCTCCAAACACGCCTGACTGTCTACAGTAGGTGTGTGTGTGTGTGTGTGTGTGTACAGCAAACATCTCCCTTAATGACAGTGGGGTTGCCATGGTGACGAGTCGGGATGCAGAGCTGCAATCGCGGCGTGAAAGAGTTCCCGAATGAAGTGACAGGAACGAGGGAGGCAGGGGAGTGGAGGTGCGAGAGGAAAAACAGCAAACTGTTGCTGTTGACATTTCCTCTCTCTCTCTCTCTCTCTCTCTCTCTCTCTCTCTCTCTCTCTCTCTCTCTCTCACTGATGCCGTTTACAGTGATGGTGCGTGAAAAGCTGCAATGGTAATCACCAGGCAGAGTTTTTGCCCACAGAGCCCAGGGGATGGGCGGGGGTGATGATGTGAGGACGCCTGGCAGCAGGGGAGACCTGGAGCCCTGGGTGCCTGGATGCCCAGAGGCCTGGTCAGGTGGTAGATGGACTTCCCCAGATAGCCAATTAAGCAGCCAGTGACCTGGCTCCACTTCACAGATGCACAGACAGCACCCGTCAACACATCACTTTTGCAACAGACACTGCTCACCATCCCATGTAGTGAGTAAACACACAGATAAACAAGCACAGAAAATAAGATAGGCCTGCAGTCAGGATATCCACCATAAATGGATCTTGCCCTATACCAATGTTCCAAGTCCAGTGGTTCAGCATCAAACAATATTCGAACTGTGATGCCTCTTTCATCCAGCAACACCTGGTTTAAAAGCTGAACACTCTCCATGTAATTACAGAATGTGCTCTCGTGCATGAGACGCCCTTGTATATCTACTGTATATGTTCTACTTAAAGTCCCTGGGGGCTCAGGAGCTGGGCAGTGCTCTGTCATCAGATAATAGTACCAGCCTACAGCCTACAGTCTGGGATTGAGACTCAAGCTACTGTACTAATAGAGCTTTAAATAATTTAATCTCCAATGCAATTTGGATATCATCAATCTCGCCTGGTCAATATTTCATATCATATTCTGTCGTGTACAAATGATTCTCTATAGAACCATTCCGCCATGAGAGATTAAATCACGGATCTTCATTTAAGCAATTCTTCAGATTAATCCTCGCTCATTCATTCATAATTCAGCTCCATAAAAGTGGAGGGATCAATAATACCTTGGTGCATTAATAATTGGCCTCATCAATGCAATGTGGCTGAGGTGCATTCTGCAGTAGCACTTGGATGGTGTAATTGAGCTAATGACACGTAACAAACTCTACCATCCCAACAGTGCCTTGATGCCCACCATTACTGTAGTAGCAGTGGAGCAGAAACATATCAGCTCAGAGGTCATCTAAGGGGCAAAGTCAGTAAGACAGAGGGAACATATGGACAATCGGTGATAGGGGGCCTCATGCCTGGCTGACGTAGCATGTGTACAGTATTACACTACTGTATGTCCAGCAATACACCTGCGGTACCTGTCGTCATTATGGTAGAGAAATATCCAACATAATTTTGAGCAGATTACTACTATGTCAGGGAGGCCTGTGGTTGGGGTGTGAAAAGTCTATTACACACAGTATTAATACAAAATCTCCTCGCAACTAAACAGTCATCTGAGATACCAGCAGATGTTTGTGTGGCAATAGGGTAGTGGCCAGGTGAACAATCAACTGTATTTTAGCAAATCAAATATTATTACATCGACAGTTTTGTGGACATAACCATGTTAAAATATTGCACAATGTGTGTTTGTCTCTATGTGTCTCTATGTCTCTATGTGTGTTTGTCTATGTATGTGTGTGTGTGTGTGAGTGTGTGTGTGTGTGTGTGTGTGTTTACTGTAATGAATGTTTGTTTAGTCAAGGTATTCAATATAGGCAACTAGGCTTTTTTGGAGCTTGGGCTTAATATAATAATGCAGCTCTGTTAATGTGGAAAGACCGATAATACCTTAATGCCTTGATAAAACCTCATCTGGACAGCACACAATAGGATTTTTTATCATTTGAGCTTCAAAGGTCCAGTTGCCTTTCCTAAATACCTTGACTACCATGACCTGGATGAATGAGAATCTTCACAGGCTATGTTTGTTTAGGGTTACAGCGCTGTTCTTGACTTTTCAGTTCAGTGTTTACAATAGTGAGAAAAGCAGAAGCAAGCTGTATCATGTTATAAGGGCACTTCAGTAACTTGTCTGTCTTCTCTGGGACCAGGGACACATGAAAGATGAGGCCAGAGTGGTGAAATAAAACAGCAAGTACCTGATAACCATGCAAATAGATTTCCTCATTAGGGGGTATTTCATAAAGGTGGTTAAGTGATGGACCCGACTAGGTTTAAGTTTAACACGGGCAGACTTTGACCAGAGAGGGTTCAAGCGGTCAGTATTCAAGATCTTTGCTTCGACTCTGCATAGACATGTGTCAAACATTTGTGCAGAAAAATGGTTGTATCTTTACAGAGCTCTTCATTTCTCCCAATGAGCGATCCCGGGCACAATTTTTCTGTGTCCAGGTTCATGTTTAGAGGCCAGAGCATGTGAGCAGAGCTACTGTAAGTGGGAGTGGAGCACACATAATAAACTGTTCCTACTGTTTCTATATATTTTTATCCAATTAATTTCCTTGCTCCAACGAGCAAAACAATGCGGTTAAACTGTTTTAATTGAGTTAAGATTAGTTTTGAAATCTAAAAAGTTGTACTACAACAATTTCTGGTTCTGGTAACATATTTGTTTTTCATGGCCATTACATTGTTGCCTGTTGCTGGTAGCCTTGCATGTGGTCCTGTTGGAATCAAACACACACTGCAAGAGGTACCAGGAGAAAACTTATTAATGTGTACAAAGTGTCATTTGATGTTGAGCCTTGTAAGTGTTTAAAACCTGTATTATTTAATTAATAGAATTAAGAATCTAGACCAGGCATGGGCAAACTAAGGCCCGGGGGCCATATACAGCCCGTTTCGCTTTTTAATGTGGCCCGCCAAATGTTTCAAAATTATATTAAATAATATTATTAAACCTTTATTTAGTATTTTCCCTGCAATGTCTGCAAACTGCTGTTAATAAATGCATTGTTTTTTTTAAAAGCCCTGCCCATGCTTTACTACCTATTTAAGGCCAAAACTGTGAAATATAATGGACTTTACATGTAATTTATATTACTATTTAATTATCTAATAATGGTTATAATAATACATTTTGTTTTACCAGTGCTTTTCTACATATTCAGCAAAACTCCTGTTGGCTTTGTTTTTACAGATTTACCACTTGGAACACCCCGCAGTAGTTGAGACGTTGTTTATGAGACAGATGCACATGCCCTGTCTGACAGTGGCAAAGAAAAGACAACATGCCATCTTTGATCTGAAATCCACATGCAGTCTTCTCCAAACGTCTTGGGGCAGATCAACAAGCTCAAATTTCTTTGACAAGTGGGGAACAAACTGATGTTTATAAACATGCAATGTTTTTCCTAAAGCTGCGTGTGGCACAAAGTTGCTGCTGTTGCCATGAGAACTGGCAGTAAGCGCAGCAGTTTACTAAATATTGAAATGAGTGGGTCAGCGAGGGACATTAGGATGATTTAGAGTCTGACCAGCCCTCAGCATGGGGCAACTCTTGCTGAGCTCTGAAACAGACAAAAAAAAAAAAAGACGAGATAAAACAGAACTTTGAATGTGCATTTTAGCACACTACATCGCTTGGGAACATTATAGATGAATGGATAGTATGACCTTCAGGGGGCTAGCATCAAACACTGCAAGTGCCCAGAAAATCTCAAAAAAAAAAAAAAAAAAAAAATTCCATGACAGGACAATGCTATATACTCACAGACATTTCAGTGCTCGGAGAGAGAGAGAGAGAGAGAGAGAGAGAGAGAGAGAGAGACACACAGAGAGAGAGGTGAAATTGGGCAATGACAACAGGTCAGAATCACACATGGGTTTCCATAGACACGCGGACCCAAATATGTAACACTGTAGCCATTAGTACCACAATGCTCCTCTATAGGACTATACAGTGAGCATCTGCAACAACCATTATTATCATTGAGAGAACTGAGAGGACTGTGAATGCCCACAAACTAGCACACAAAACTGCTTTGTATCCCAGGCCTCTTGAGCTTTCAATTGGACAAAAACTGTACTCACTTCCAGCAGGGCTTTGTTATGAAAGCATTCCAGTGTGTGTGTGTGAGGATAATACTAGCATTTTTGTCTTTGCGCCATTGCTTTATGTCTCCTATCCTAGAGACGTTAGAACATCAGGGCCGGTTTGCCCTCATATCCAACCGATCTTCTGCTAAAACAACTCCTGTGTTTATCCTGTCAGAGTTTCAGCACTGATGTCCCAGTGGGTCATGAGGGAGCAGTGATGGGCCTTTGTGGGCCTTTCACACAGCCCGCCTGCCCTGTCATCTCCTTGTATGGATGGCACACACCTTTCATCAGCATTCACTTTCATCAACCAACACTATAAATGCTGCAGCCCATACAGGAACACAGAGAGAAGGACTGCTGGGGGATCAGGGAAGCCTGTGTGTTTGTGTGTGTGTGTGTGTGTGTGTGTGTGTACTGAAAGGACACATCTGTAGAAGTGTTTTCTAAATATCTGTAAACACAGGCAAATATATGTATACATGCTCATGTGTATTTATGCGTGTGTGTTTGTATGTTTTTTTTTGTGTGTGGGCCGTCGATGGAGTGAGTATGTGTGCACTCAGCTGTGTGTCACAGTGGCTCATTCACACACAGCCCACTCACCCTCACTAATACCAGGAAATCAAACTCTTGTGTCCACTCCCCACCCCCAACAGCACCCCCCCCCCCCACCCACAGGGCCCATTTGCCTGCCCACTGCAAAAATGATGGGCCTCATTGCCTCTGGGGGTTGGGCACAACAGTTAGGGCGACTGAGGGTGCTTAAGCCCTGGGCAACGCACCTGTTCTCACAGCCCCACTTCCTCTGGAGTGCTATTGCTGCCGATGGATGGAGATGCTAGTGTACTTTAGACAAGTAAAGGGTGCCAGAGAGAGAGAGAGAGAGAGGTGCCAATTCAGATGGTGGTTGACATCCAGGAAGGCCCTCCTTAACTGCTAAAAGAGCTACTGATGCCGGCTTGTTAGTGATGGAGGCACGCCAAATTACACTCATGCAAACACATGCCCCGAATTCTATCTACTTTATATCTGCCTCACAACTACATCATCCATTGTTTGAAAAAAATACCTTTCCCATTTGCCTTGAAGTGCACACAAACACACACACATACACACACACACACACACACAAACACACACTAAAAACCAACAAACTAAACTCACACACACACACACACACATACACACAAAAAAAAACCCTCATACAAAAAAAAACATGGCGGAAGGCAAACATGTCATTTCAGAAGCAAATATGCCTGGCAGTAGTCAATACAGAAAGTTGTAAGGAGGCCTGTGGGTCTGTGGGACTTAACCTCTTGGTACCCCGACTCCCTACTTTATATCTGCGTCATCCATTGTTTGGAAAAAAAAAATTCCCATTTGCCTTAAAGCACACACACACACACACACACACACACACACACACACAAAACTACACTCTCTCTTACACACACACACACACCACACACACACACACACACACACACACAGACAGGGCTGCCAGGCCTAGTTTCATTTCTCTGCTTGCCTGAGAGCGCTGAATCAACCCGTAAGTTTTCATAATGAGAGTGCTGTGCCGTGCCATGCTGTGCCGTGTTTCACAGCGCCCGTGTTGCTGCTGGCGCTCGGTAACCACGCGCACAGAGCACTTCCGCCGGGAGACGGCGCCGTTGCGAGAGGCCAGGGGGGGAGTCCTACACCCACCTAAGAGGTCATTAGGCGGATGAGGAGGCAGATATTACACATAATGTAACAACCCAGGCCCATTACTATTCATCACTGTAAGAAAAACAACACTCAGGAAAGAAGAAAAAGTCTTTAAAAGTACACACACACACACACACACACACACACATTTACAGACACTCATGTGCAGGGCACAAGGATGTTGCATG
>JAGFZM010000039.1:1576602-1596018 GCA_017657215.1 Limnothrissa miodon | reverse complement strand
GTGTGTGTGTGTGTGTGTGTGTGTGTGTGTCTGTGTGTATTTTCATAGGATTATTATGTTTTTCATTTGTTAAACAGTCCCTTTTCCGTTTGCATCAAACTGATTATTTGTGAAAACACTGCAAAGGATCCTGCAAGACTGAAGGATGATGAAATGCATACATAATCTGTAGTAATGTCAAATCCTGTGCGCTGATGGTGAAGAATGAACAATGGTTACAAGGGACAAAGGGTTCTGGGCTTCAGCTATTTCTGAATAAATAAAGAAATAAAGAAATGAATGAATTACTGCAGGCCAAAAAGACTACTGTTCCAAAAATGCTGGATCCAAAGGGTCAGCACATGAAGAGCTACACTAAAGCTTACGTAAAGGTCAGGGGTTCGAATCCTGTGGAGAGCTCAGATACTAAGGCATTTCATGCATTCTGTGTGCTGCTAAGCTGCTTTTCCATGGCAGACTTGGTGATGGGAGACCCTGGAAGTCCCTCACACTGCTTTCTGCCACCTTACCTGAATATGCCCTGGCACAGGGGACAGAGCTCTGTTCCGTAATGCCAGGTAAACACACACACACACACACACACACACACACACACACACATGCACGAAGCCACGTAACTCCTATGAGACTTACAGCTTTATAAGATACACAGTTAGCCTACTTAGCTACAGTAGACACAGAAACACACACATTCAAGCACAGCATTCCTCCCTAGTCCCTTGAGTCAGCCACACATAAAGCACCTCATAAAATGCTAGAGCTGGCAAGGAACGCCTAAAGTCTCAAATGACAAAATCCCATCACTGATGATTCAATAGAAAATCAATAACTGGATGTTCCTGATGGGAATGCCATTCCACATATACATTTTACTTTGTGAGTTGGATGAAATTCCAGGCCATGGACACTATCAACCAACTATAAATCAAGGAGGGTTATGTATATAAGTAAGTAAGTGTATGTGTAAGTAAGTAATCAAATAAAAAATATTTTTTCTCTCATAAACAACTCAGCTGCAGTAGACTGCACAACCACTGTGTCACAAAGGCCTTTAGAATCTTTTTAGTGCCTGTAGTAAAGGCCTTTAGAATCTTTTTAGTGCATGAAGCTTGCAAAGCATGCCATGTCACACTGTGACATCACAATTTCTCTTTATGACACAGGAAGTTCTATGTGTTACTCCATATGATTTGCATGATAAACATCAGAGTGAGGCGCTTCAGGTGTGAAGTGCCTCTGTATGTTTGTGATGTTTTGTGGCACTTGATATATTAATCAAGATTTGATCGTACTCTGGTATGATCATAATCTGATTAAAAACCTCTCACCACAAACTCCCAAAAAAATGTCTGTCACCAAAGAAGGTAAGAAATCATTTTGAATGTATTGATAATACATGCTAAATTAACTTCAATACCTGTTGGACTACTGTACATGGTTCCTTGGGGGTAAACAATTCAATTCAATTGTTTGGTACAACAGATCCATCACAACCTCCTAATCCATCATTGAATAATTCTGAGGCCACCCATTCATGTTCATCCATAACCTCAGAGCTTTGGAAGGAGATTGAATCATCTCCTTTAAACAAATATCTCCAGGATCTCTCAGAAGAGTATGTTTTTAACTAATTATAATGACAAATGTTTGAGTAATTCTCTTGTGGATAAATGGAAATATAAAGTACTCATATATAGTCTGTTTCCTAGGGAATGGCACCATTTAAGTGAGGCAATGCATGATCCTGTAAGTATATTTGAGCTAATTAACTATTGGATCATCATTGTATTGAGGCCTTTATTCAGAGGTAAAACCCTTGAATAATTCTGTTCATTCTTGACCCACACAGATGACAAAAAAACAGTTTTTTGAAGTGTGCATATCGATTGTGAAGATAGTGAGTCTGAGCTCCATAAAGCTCATTATACCAGCATATATTCGTATGCTGCAAGATGCTAAAACTAAAGGCTTCCCAAAACCCCCCAACACAGCTGTCTGTGGCTCAGCACAAGACATCGCTAAAAGGTACACAATATGAAACACTCTTGTCCTCTGACTTGATAGACACAAAACTGAGAAGGCTTAAACGTAGACTGTAGGAACAGTACTTACTTGTTCTATATAGGAAAAAAAATCTTAGTAAATTATATATAATGTATTTAAAATCTATGTAAATTATATATAATGTTGAATGGTTTCTACACAAAATATCTTATACTTATATAATGATAATCTCTTGGATTGTGCACATGTGTTTGCTCCTAAAGGACTCTGGAACCAGAGGCTGTATTAGAACTTACAGGTGAGGGTATCCAGCAGTCCATTGAAGAAAATCTCAAGTCCTTGGCTGCTGACCAGTCCAAGGGCTCAGACACAGACTCCCATTCACATGAGCTCACCTGTGCTCTTGTAAGGGAAGTCGTGTTTAGGATGAAAGCCACCCTCACAGCCTTAGGGAAGACAGTTACAAAATGCTCACGCCGAGGGGCTGAACGTATGATCCATTTGGTCACAAACAGGATCAACACCTGCCTGGCTTCACAGAAAGCTCAGCGAAAGTCAGTTTCCACCTCTGAGATTAGCTTAGCTGCCAATGTGGCCTCCACCACAGGAGAAGTCATGTCCATCGTCATCCAAACCATGGAAAGTCACATGGATGAGGATCAACACGCCAAAGAAGTCCTTAGCACTGTAGCAGCCACTGTGAAGATGATGGAGACCCAATCTGCTGCTATGGTGCATCCTCATGATCTAATGCAAAAAGGACAAAGGTCTTCTAGCAGGCACACCACTCAAAGCATAGACAAACTGTCAGACACAGAATTCCAGGAGAAAGCCCGAAATGCTGTCAGTGATGTGCTCTCAAAGAGACTGCCTGGCTCCACAATACAGTCATCACGACCTTCCAGCGCTCTGACTGACCAGAGTGATCACTGTGGCGATGAGAAGGAAGAATTTCCATCCTATTCAGTGGCTGATTTAGCAGCATCTACCATTACGGACATGTTTGTAGAAGAGATGATGTACCTGGTGGAGTCCACTGAGAGCTTCACTGAGGAAGAGAGTGTTGAACCCATACATGGTAAGAAAGATGTGCAGTCTGCCGCTGTTGATCTCTTCCAGAAAATGAAAGACATGGTAATGGATATTTTCAACAAACCAAAGCTAGACAATCTTGAAGAGGGTGCAACAGAAGTGCCTGAGGGTACTGTCAATGATCATGAAGAGGACATTGAATCTTGCACTAAAGAAATTGTGAGTAAAATTGTAGTTCTTTATAAGTCAGTTAGTGAGAATGAGGATGCCAAGTCGCTTGATAGTCTTATCTCCAGGGAGTCTTTGGTGAAAATGAGTTTTGTTGACAACGTTTTTGCTCAACTTGAGAATCTGACACAAACTCCTGACAGCATCCAAAAGGATTCAAATGAGTTTCAAAGCTCAAGTTCCTTAACTCCTGACTATAAAGAATGTGTTCATAAACTCTCCGATAAAAACTTCCAAACAGAAGCTATTCAGGCAGTGAGTGATGTCCTGAAAAAGTCTGTAACCACTCTATCCTGCTTAACTGCATCTGAGATTTCAGCCAATGCCTCCTACCTGGGCAGTGAAGTGGCTGCATGTGAAATTGTTGAGTCATTCGTTCATGAAGTTGGTAGTTTCGCACAGCTCATTCAAAGACCTGAATCTGTGGAGGGGTCTGGCAGTTCACGTGAAGCAGAAGCCCCTGCTGATGAATGTCTCATAACTGATGACCAGAGAACCACAGCTGCACGTAATATCTTCCAGAATGTCAAGTCAGGAGTGAAGAAATTTTACATGATCTACCAAAATAAAACTGATGGAAAGGTGGCTCCTCCTTATGATGATGAGGCTGTTCCTGTGGAAACCAGGTCTTCTCCAGACGTTGTCCATGAAGCTGATTTAGAAGCTGTGGACTCATGCACAAAGAGTGTAATTGGTGAAATAATTGGAATGTATAAGTCGAAAGCATCAGAAAAAAAAATTGAGGATGTGGGTGGCATTATGTCAGAGCTGGAGGGCATGATGCATTTAACTGAGGTCCCTAAAAGTGTTCCTCATGGTTCTAAGAGCATTAGCACCAGATCAAGTGCATCTTCTATCCAACACCTTTCTGACGCTCTGCAGAAACTCTCTAGTGAAAAGATTTTGAATCAAGTGATAAAGAAAGTCAGTGGAGTGTTGCTTCAGTCTGTACAAGGCCATGCTGGTTCAGATTCCTCAATGCATCAAACTAGTGCTGAGAGCCATTTAGTAACAGAGTTGACTGCACTGGATGTTACTGACACAGTTGTCAAAGGTGTGGAGAGTCTGTTACAATGCCCAGAAATTTTTGAAATGTCCAGCCAGGAAGCTAGCACAGTATCATCGGTCTCTTCTGACAGCTCATCAGACAAAAGAAAACCAATCTGGTCCATTACATGGGGCATTTTTCAAAACTTGCAGAGCAAGGTGAAAGCCTTTATCTCAAAACACCATGCTCCAGATGACCAGGTTGGTCAGGAGGATACCACAGAACCTCTTAAAGCTATGCCTGTACCAGATTCTGATGACTTGATGAAGAAAAAAGTACAGCTAGTAAAAGATCTTGCTGCTGCCATGTTTGATGTGCCTACTAACCAGACTGATTTAAGACCAACAAGTTCAGAGCCACAGACACCTCCACCCTCACAACAACCCTCTATATCAAAACCCAGCACCTCAAAGGGGGTTGATGCACTCCGAGGTTCTCTTCCAGAGGAAAAACTTCAGTCATTCTCTAAAGACCTCACTGATCGCATCAAGAACCTCTTGGACACTAAAGCTGATCCTCAAATTATTAAGCTAATAGCAGGAAAAAGCACATCAGATTCTGTGCTTTACATGAAAGAAAACAAATATGCTCAAAAGAAAAAGCATGCCGCTCTTGAAATGGTATATGTCTTTGCTGAGGAGGCGATCAGATGTATGCTACAACCATATTTTAAACTCCCATCAAAACTAAATACAGATGAAGAATTTCCAGCAGGGCCTGTTTACAGTAAAGTCATTGACCTTTTCACTCGGGTGATGGTGTGCCAAGTAATGGATAATTTAGAGACTGTTGTGGAACAAGGGGGAAGAGTTCAATCAGATGAAGTTTCATCAAGCAGCAGACCACCTACTTCTAGTCACAGGCTTGTCACACCTCACCTGTCTGACGACATCAGCAGGGGCCCTCAGCATTTAGATGAGAACATAGACTCTTCCCTGCCCGAGCTGGACTCTAATGACTACACTTGTTTGGTTACCATGCTGATCCTGAGGTTACTTGCTAAGATTAAAGACCAAGAACTTGTTTCCGCTGATCTCATGGAGGCCACAAAGGATCTGATTGAGAGGGTTCTTTTGGAGGTTGCAGATGTTTCTGGGTTCCAAAACTTATCATCTCACCCACATCATGTAAAAGTGAAAAGGGTCTACAGAGTTATTCATGATTACCTTATGAAAGAGTTTGGCACTACCACCGCCTTCAGGACAATTGCAACAGATGATCTCTCCTTTGACCAACTGCTAATCATGACTTTGACAAGAGAACTACTGCACACATGTGACATACAAGATACAACCAGCCTGAAAACTTCAGAGTCTCGGAAGACTCCCAGATTGAGAATCAATCTCAAGGTAAAGCTGAACAAACAATGATTCATGTTATCATATAATACTTAATGATCACATTATGCATTGTTTTATTTGCACAACTTCATCATGTAACTTAATCATTGTTTTCCAGAGACATAAATTTAAAAAAGGTCATGTGCAAGAGGATCAAGGCACAAGTAAGTTACAGGTCCCCAGACTAGGATGATATACTAAGAATCAACCTTAAAATAAAAAAAAATCTGTGTATAAAATAAAATGTCCCTTCCCTTACAGACCAAAGTGAAGGCACCTCCACTCCTCCTGGTTCTGAGGAAAGTGCTTCAGTGGAGCCCAATGGCTGTTGTGTAATCTCCAAGATGTTCTCCTGCTCCAAGAACTGAAAATGAGTCTTCAACACTTTACGGAAACATCCTAAACTAGCTCAGCCATCAACATAATGATAATAAAAAAAAACTGCATGCACTTACTGGATTAACATCATTGCTCATTGGGCCTCTTGTGTTAAGCGCTTTGTGACATGCCTTTTGTAAAAATGCGCTATATAAATAAAATTGAATTGAATTGAATTGAATTAACACCACCATTTTCATACATGCACATTCAGATATACTTCCATATTTTTGCACTTTGATTAGCAAAGTAAGTAACATGACTTTCTACCAACTCATAAAACTACACAACATAGTCAAATACAGGGTACATGCTTGACAAGTGAAAATATAGAATGCTATCACAGGGACCTATGACAATAATACCATGGTCAGTGAGGACAAGGCAGTGCCACAAAACATTTCCCTTAGTAACCAAATAGTCATTCATCCCAGTGGTTGCTATGGTGATGGCGCTGTATGATGGCTGCTGTTAACCTTAGCTCCCTTTCTTTTTTCACCCTTTTCACCCCTTTTTTTTTTACATTTCTCTACATTCCACTCTACACTGCTGTAGCCTACAATGGCTATGACTTATTATTATTACTTTTTATTTATTATCGTCGGTCTCCGTGAGTTTTTGGAAGTTGCCTGTTTCAAATGATGCATCCGACCGTCATTTTTCCTGTGGTCCACCGCCTTTATCTGCAGAGCTTGGAGGAGGAGCGGGGTTGCAATTTGGGGAGACTGGAGCTGGTTGTGGGTTTGACGTGGAGGGCTGTTTGCTGTCATTCCCGCTTGGAGACTTCAAAGGCCCACTATGCAACATTTTTCATTTAATTAATCCGTTTCATACTGTTTAGGATGCTAAAATGAGTCATTACACGACGAACGAACGGTGTAGAATGCGCCACCGTGGCCTATAGCGGTAGATACAGCACTTGCAATGTTCAGCAGCGCGGACCGCCTTCAATAGAATGCAGTGCAATACAATGCAATACAGCGGTCTTTAGAGGGAGCGAAAAAAACAGAACGTTGCTTAGCCCCTCTTTAAAACAATCACAGCCCTTTATTGGCTGACATCTGATGACTGTGACAACTTACCCATGGGACAACCAACCCTGCTCTCCCCTATTCTACATCGGAGCTCGCAGGCGACATGGTTCCTGAATTCTATTAATTTATATTGGCTACTCAGATGGACTTATGGCAATTATTTTATATGGCAATTATTTTATTTTATTTTGTTTATTTATTCCTTTCCCTTTATCTATCTTTCTTTTCTCTTTAATATAATTTTCACTACATGTTTTACGTTAGTAACTCAATGTATGTGACAAATAAACTTGAACTTGAACTTACTTGAACTTGGTTAATCTTACTATGCTTTGAACTGGTAGCCTATGTCAGTGATGAGCTAACAGATTTGTGAAACTACATATGGATGATAGACCACTGACTTTGCACTGGCACTGGCACTGGCACTGGGTTGCTCTGGAGTGTCTCTGTCATACTGTAGTGCCTGTTTGTCTTAGGCAACGTTTGATGCTCAGGCCGTCTGAGTTTACATTGGTCATTAGGGTTTCATCATGACTCTCTCTCTGTAGGAGGTTGGACTCAGACATGAGAGACTGCCTTCCTCTCGTTTGTATCTCTTTTTTCTAACTCAGGCTCCTCTTAAAATACACACACACTTCTATATGAGGATCATTGGTGAGTGCTTTTTATTGCTTTACTGCAGTTTTTTCTCAGCCCGTCTGTTTGTTTTCAGATATAATCTTTCTGCACAAACAGATGACTCATTTCAATTTAAGAATGTTGATCAGTGTGATGAAAACAGGCAGTAGGAATAATACACAGCTCACCAGAATTTTAAACACAGGCTGCAGTCATAAATTGCCCTCATTTTGTGAGTCAAGTGCTAAACAGTGATTCAGCCGAGTTTCTGAAGTATAGGGCTATGAGGGGTTAGAGGAGATTATTACTCACAAAGCACCTGCTTTCAACACATCCATTCACTAGTAAAGTCTCTGAGGGAGATTCTCATCAAAGAACACACACACAAATGCACGCACACACACACACACACACACACACACACACCTCAGCGATTCTGTCGATTTTCTGCCTCTCACAGCACTGTATGTGCATTTCAGAGCCGCCCACAGCCCAACAGCCTGTCAATTTAGTGTACTCAAACAGGGTCTTGAACTTTCAGAGCATGCCAGTTGAATTCTGTGCCTCCTTTCAAACAATAGGATTTCAAACATGATAAAAACAATAATCACAACAGTCATTTTTTTCCCCTCAGCCTTTTAAATGCTGAACATGTTGACTGCCATTGCTTTGACAGTACAAAACAAAACCCCCAATCTGCCTCACCCCTTTTTCTCTTAGTGCTAACAGGGCTTTAATCTCACTAGGCTGAGAATGATATGAAGATATACGGTACTGCCTCGGGGGTCAGGCCAGGATACGGAGGGTGAGACAGAGAACGATGGGGAGAGAAGGAACATGCATGGCAAGCAGAGTCTGAGGTCTGAATGGGGTGAAGTGTGTGTGTGTGTGTGTGTGTGTGTGTGTGTATGTGGAGGGGTGGTGGTGGTGGTTCATGGTACATCTCGTTAAAGATGAAAAGGATAGGCTGGCATAAATGGAACGACAGAGAGATAGACAGATAAAAGGATAGTGATGAAGTGATAGAAAGCCCAAGTGATATAAGCATGGATGCAACACCATTCATTAAGTAGCAGGGACATGAGGAGAGTACGAGGCTGTAAGTAAACCTTTGAGGAGAGCCATTCCAAATATGTGGTGAGTTTTAGGCTGCAATGTAAATGGAATTACATTAACTGGCTGTCCACGATGCAACAATGAAATCATAGGGTCTTTTTCAAGTCTCTGACTTTACAGTATGTCTGTGCAATGCCTTCAAACTAAACAAAAACCTTTGTTTATCCCTGAAGCAGCAATTAGTTTAGAAATTACTGCTTGAAAGACTATATATTCCTGAATTGTCAGAGGGCATACAGTATAAATGTATGTTTTTACACATATTGTGATTCAGTGTGTGTGTCTATTTCATTCATGTGAATGTGCTTGTATGTATGTGCTTATAGTGTGTGAGAGTATACATGTCTTCTGTGTATGTCTCTGTGTGTGTGAGACAGAGGGAGAGAGAGAGAGAGAGAGAGAGAAAGTGTGTGTGTGGTGTACTATGACACTCAGACAGATGACAGCCTTCTCTGGTGGGCTGAGCAGGGTCAGCTGCCATGCTGATGGCCCCAATGACTCATGTGACACAGCCCCGAGTGCACACACACGCACACACAGACTAAGGAACACACACACAAATAAGTACGCAGGCACCGAAACAACAATCCACAGCAACTAGCCACAGCACAGCAACAAGCATGCATCAGGGCTGCTACATCACTGGAGTGCAATCATTAAAACATCATTCAGTGTTTTATCCCATCAGGAGAGCAGCAGAGATGCCCTGACTCAATTAACCAGGTCCAACCACCTATGCAAACAGAGGTTCATATCAAAAGTTCAAATAGTTTCTCAGTGGCTGCGTCCTGTCGAGTGGAATATGGCAAGGATTTAGCATAAAATCAACTTACAAGGTTACTGCTCAGCTCCAGAGAGAGAAAGGACTGCCAGCAGTGTTCCTTTAAAGACCACCCGTCATATGTCATACTAACAAAATACATTTTTTGCATGGCTTTATCAAATCCCAACCTCAACACTACGGCCAAAAATATTGAGCACTCTTTGCTGCATGATTACAGGTCACTTGCACCATTCTCTATTGACCAATGTCTCCATCCTCAAAGACTCCTACGGTTCCTCTTTATGGAACAGCCTTTCTGTTCTTATTTAAACAGACTTCTGGTACCTCCTCACAGTGTGATGGTACACTATATGCTGTAGTGATAGTGTGGTTAAATAATGGTAGTGCATTATATGCTGTAGTGATAGTGTGGTGTAATGGTGGTAGAAATAGTGTGGTGTAATAGTGGTACACTATATTCTTTATTGTGGTGTAATGATACACAGCACACAGTACACAGTATGCTATAGAGATAGTGTGGTGTAATGATGGTGCACTGTATACTATAGAGATATGGCGGTGCTATGATGGTAGTGGAACAACATGCAGTATACTGTAGTTGTACAGCATTGTGATGTACAGTAGAGTTGGTGTGGTGTATGCTGTGAGGGTGTGAAGTATGGTTTGGTGGTGGTTTGGAAAAGGGTTGGTGACGGTATGGTGAATGGTGGGGTGATTGTGAATAGTGTGGTGATTGTGTGGTGAATGGCGTGTGTTGATTGGGGAGCAGCTCTACGCTGGGCTGGGTGGAGCAGATGAGGTGTCCAGGAGGAGGGCAGGTCGCCCACACGCACAGACTCCACACGCCATACGGCTGAGCAGGAGGCTGGCAACCAGCCAGTGCGCAGCATGTGAGAGAATGTGAGAGAGGGATGGAGATAGGGTGAGAGAGAAAGAGAGACAAAAAAGCGGGGGGGGGGGGGGAGAAATAAAAAAAACGGGAGAGAGTAAGAGTGAAGAGAAGAGATATGAGGTGGGTTATGGAAAAGGATCATTGAAAATAATGTGAGGTGCAGAGGAAAAAAGTGTGAGCATTAGGGAGAGGGGAGGGTGAAATATCACGCTTCAGAGCGGCTGTGGCCTGCCTGCTGTCGAGGCTGCGCTAGTTCAGAGGAGTGGGAGCATGCTGCTCTATTCTGTAACCAACCATCTGAGCCCCAGCTCTACTGTACAGTACGACTCGGCTCCGCTCCCAGACTAAAGCCTCATCCACCCCTTTTGCCCAATAAGAACTCCAGTGGACTTTCTTTCTGGCTCCCCTCGAGGATGGCCCGAACCACACACACAAGACTCCCAGGGAAATATTTATGCTAATGACGACTCTCACATGCATATAATTTCCTTCCACTCAGGTTTGACCTTGGAGGAGACATTCAAACTTCTCTTTGCTTTAGACAGAAAAAGCTAAAATGTTATCGTGCCATCTTTACTCTGCCACATCTCATTTTCATCTTCAGAAAAAAAACACACACTAATTGTCTGAAAAATGCTTTGTGACTTGAAAAAAAGCTATTTTATTTCGCAAAAAAAAAAAAGGAATTCTCAATAGAAATTCTCAATGTTTAGTTTTGGGTGATCACCATACGAAACTGCTAGAACACACACAAAAAATATTTCATGCAGTAATTTGGAATTTTACTTCTTGATACTCTAAGGAACTTCAAGAACTTTGGAGGAATGAAAGTTTTTTGTAAAGGTTTTACAGATTATAATGTATAAATGCATGACTGAGTATACATTTATGTTCCAGTGGAAACCAAAAAAAAATCAGTACAATGTGGCACAGGCAAATAATGTTGTCTACTACTATAAGTATGGACTTCATGCAACATCTACAATATCCAATAACAATTATATTTACCCTGTGTCCTACACCACTGTGATAACCAGAGCATTGCAGAACTGACCACAAGTTTACAAGAAGAATGACTATCTCAATATAACCTTCTTCTTTTTCAGCTGTGTACTTCTGCTGTGTACTTTGGGAGATTGGGGGCATTCAAAGATGGAGGCGGAGTTGGGGTTGGTACAGTATGTAGGGTATTTCTAACCCTTGAGAATTTGTGTGAAGTCTGTGTGTATAATGCATTATCTGTGATGTATGATCTACTCACGCAGTGGTGCAGTACGTATGGTAATCATTCTCTTCTCTGAAACTGGAGCAGCCCCTCATGCATGTTGCAAAAACTGGGTGTAATTTTTTAAACTCTTCTTCTGACAACAGTTGAAAACCTACTGTATACAAAAGATAGGTGGCAAGGTAATTACACATGACTATTACTACATGCTCTATCATGCTGAGAAGAATACATGACTACAAATGGAAAATGATTGTTTGAGACTCAAACAGACTGTAGACCTGTAGACTGAGTAAAAACTACCCAGACTTTAATTGTTTTAATAGTTTAATTTGTTTTTGTTTCTCAGCTTCCATTCTGGATATTTACATTTCTAGCAGCATATGAAATCCTTTCCTGCTTACTGTCATATGGGCAACAATGTGTGGAAACTGTTGAGATAAGTATATGGAGTAGACCACATGGTTAATTAGCTGTAAAAAATACTGTACATTTAATGCTTCCTGTGAGATTAACGTGCCAGATGTTTCTTCTTGATACATAGTCATCCCACCATCTCCCTAATTCCTATTGTGATTCTTTTGCCATGCACAATGAGGCCTCCTGATAGTGAAAAACATAGATTAGAGGTGCTTGCATACACAGACCAATGAATCTCAAAATGTGATGCGTGTGGTACAACACAACAACAGCGTGAGTAGTCTGCATAATTAATGCATCCTGGTTTTCAGATGTAGATGACTCACACGTAGTTAACGTCGTGAGATCCCCATGTAGCCTCTGATGCTCTCGGCAAACATGAGCCAGCAACACTTAGCCGGGAAAATAAAGCAATTAGTTGTTAATTGTAACTCAAGCAGGCAATTAGTAAACTCAGCACCTGGAGGCAGACACTGATAGAGCTTTCAGAACAAAAAAAAACCCACAATGCAACAGCCAACACACGCAACACATCTTTCAAAAGAGGTGATTTAGTACCTGCTCCAAGATACTTCTGGTGGTCTTTAGACCTTGCACTAGATAGTGGCCATCAGATATAACTTCACCTTGTTCATATTCTCACAAGACTAATATACAAAACTAGCTTTTACTAGACTTATATTTACATTTCTAAATTTAATTACCATCAGTTGGTTCTAAAACATTTACATAAAGTGACACATTTGTTTTTTAAACACAACATTCCTACATACTGAATTTAATTCAAAATGATCTATCTTTTATGCCTTCTGTTTTTTTTTTAAAAAAAAAAAAACATCCATTAAGTAATATAAAATGACTGACTCACTTTAGAAATTGCACATATGACTGTAAAGACTCACATGATTGTAATGAGGGATTACTGTGACACACTAATAGTACAGGGAAAGTTGGACTTCAGTTTGTAAGCAAGGTAGAGCATTTGGGATATTAAGGATCTACTTTCTTAGGGGAATATTTCCCCCCTTACCAACTGTAACTCAGTTTCAATGAGTAAGAGATAGGCAAGAAAAGAAATGAGATTCAGCCATAGTGTTTTCTTTTGGTTTGCTAATTTTATAATGTAGTTGTTTTGCTTAAGAGTTTACAATTTTTTTCCTCTGAACACTTACTGTAAGTATGTGAATAATGGCTTGTTAGCAACTGGATAAAAAAGTCCCCTCAACTATTGCTTAATAACAACAACAGCAACAGCAGCTACCCACCATCTGATGATTCCTCCTCCACTCCTAGGAGGCAGGATGCCATGGTGTGGGAGCATGGCCTACGCCTCTAATTAGCAGCCACTGATTCACGACCACAGATGTGTGACGAGCACATTCAGCGCGAGTTGTCAACACAGCACATGAACCACATGGTAAAGGAATGGCTCCGACATAAAGAATGAGATGTGTCTGAGATGTACTGTGTACTATCATTACACCACAATAAAGCATATAGTGTACCACTATTACTGTGACAGTGCCTCACCCTCACTGTACTGCATTGAATTTCTAATGCTTTGCATTTTATGTGAATTTAGTTTCATTTTTGATGCCACCCTCCAATGATTAGAATGGATCTATAAAACTCAACTGGCACTACTTTTGTCATTATCTACGATATAAAGCTGATGATTTTACAGTCAATTGCCCTAAACTTTCCCTCCATCTCTCTCTCTCTCTCTCTCTCTCTCTCTCTCAGACTAGGAGGAGAATAGTCTTTTTTTCCCCACAAGCTGAGCTACTGACAGGAAGTTGGTGAATTTGCCTCAGTGCAGATTTGTCGTGACAGGAGTTTACATGAGCCTGTCAGGTAATGAGCTGTTTCACCTCACTTTAATGGTCCTGGATGGCACGCTGGGCAGTACAGTTTGTTCAGGAATCTATCAGAATTATGTAAGACCTCCAGGGATATAAGAAAGACCTCAATAATGTGGTGCAGGTGTATTGTAGTCACTGTAGTAGGGTGATTCTTAATGGAGGTATTAAACTGTATCATCATCCGTACACTGGGAGTATGCAGGATGTAACTGGTGATACCCACGCTATACAGAGGGTTTGTTCTGGCCCTGCAAGCAACCTAAGGCAAACTCAGCCAGGTGTAATACTGTATGTAGCTTTTTTCTCTAGTCAGGACCGGTTTGTCCCAGTCACTAAGAGAGGAGACACAGGGACAAATAGTAAGGGGTAGGGAGGCACTTTGGGCTTCTTATGCAATTCAGCAGCGCCTTACCACCACCTCTTCCTCCTGTTCTTCCTCCTCCTCCTCTCTCTCTCTATATTTCTCTGTACTGGAAATATACGGTCCCATCAAGAAGAAATACAACAGGGGAAAAACACCACCTGGCACACCCTCCATCGCTCCTCAAAAATAGTAAGCATTTCTGCCATCTCCAGTGAGGAAAGAAAAAACAAACCAAAAAAAAAACCAAGGGAGAAACAGTTCTGTTTTGGAGTATAATTTAGCACACAGCATAAAGATATGTAATTTTAATTGGAGAACACCAACAACTCTTAAACAAGATAAGCTCATAAATCTGGTAGATGAAAACTAAAGCCGTTCTGGCACATGGGGCCTCCTTGTCTCCATTAATTACCTAACACGCTCACCAGAGACTAGAACTTGAGAAATGTGCAGACCCCTAACGTGTTGTTACCAAGGATATAAATTGTGATCAAACAAACAACGCACGCCGCCCTCCTTAGAGTCAATCCAGTAGTCTATTTGCAATCCAAAGAACAAGCCCATTTCAGATATTGATCTACTGTCGTATCTTCTGTACACCCCGGCAGTGCAAATAACATCACATTTCAGCCATCACTAATAACCCGATAACAAAAGACAGACCAAGCAGAGAGTGCCTCCATGCCCCGGTGTGTCTGGGTGGATTAGTGTTTGAGAAGTCAGGGGGGGCAGCCTCATGCTTCTTCTTATCTCTCCACCCTCACACATGTTAGGTCATCACTCCAACAGAGCCCTCTAGGGGTGAGAGGGAGAGAGAGGGAGAACAGGGGCCCAGAGAGAGGTAGAGAGAAAGAGAAAGAGTGTGTGTGTGTGTGTGAGAGAGAGAGAGAGAGAGAGAGAGAGAGAGTGAGAGAGAAAGAGACAAAGGGAGAGAGAATGGTCTCTGGCATATTACACTGCTCCAAAATCTATAAGAGGTGGTTGAGGTCTGCTTTTGTAAATCACTTGAACAGGGATGTTTGTAATTGCAAAGGGCAGCGTGATCTACTTCCATGCTCTCCAAACCCCCAGGAGAGGACTGGGGTGGGAGGTGACGGATGAGATAAAGGAGTGAGCTTGAGAACTGGAGAAAAGATAAAAACAGCAAAGCGTAGCAAGGGTGTGTGGGTGGGTGGATGGGCGAAGGGGGTGGGGGGTTCCAGATGATCATGATAATTAGCGGTACTAAAAAAGAGGTGGGTTCCTATTGCAGATTGGGTGGAAGATACCTTGCAAAAGACTTGCATTCACCAGAATCAGTAAACAATCACTGCCGGGGTGGCAGTGTCTTGCCAGCATGGCTGCAGTCATATCTACATTATAGCTTTGGGATGGCCTGGATTCCATTGGTTGAGCTTGGGAGGTGTTGTGTTAAACATACACATTGACAAGATGTCAGTTACTAGTCAGTTACAGTAACAAGACGAGACAGAGACAATACGTTGTGTCACTTAATTGGTAGATCACATGAAGAAGGCCATGTGTAAAATTGTAATTGATCGAGTTTCGCTTAGCTCAGCTGCCTAACAATTCTAGGACCTTGACGTCAGCATGAGCAAGGTCATGGATGTGTCGCCATGACAACACCAGTCATACGGACACTGCAAGACCACGCAAGGAGAAACCAATCCAGGGGAACCAGGCAGGAAAAGAAAATTCAATTTTCAGCTTGTTATCACCTAAGGGCTATGATTTCATTACCACAGCTGTTAAGGACTTCCTGGTGAAAATACCTCTTCACTACCCTCTTCTCTCTCTCCTCTCTCTCTCTCTCTATCTCTCTCTGTCTCTCTCTCTCTCTCAATCTCACAGCACTGGATCATAAAAAACATGCTCACCGTCATACATAAGTCATACAGTAATGGAAACTCTTGTTCCATCTGCCACACAAATTAGGTAGACCTTTCTGCTTCAGAGCGGAGCTCCTCGGATCAGTGTTCATGCTACATCATGAAGTGTCCGCAGTGAACTACAAGCAGTCATTTGGTAACATGTCTTATGGCTGCGCAATCAACTAAATGCAGTCACGCTGCAACTCCCCAGAGCAGAGTGTGACAAACTGTGGCTGCAATTTTTCACATTTTTTACCCATGAATGTTTTCCAGATCCAGTGCGATGTCTTCACTGAAGAGCTTGACAGCTCATGGAGCTTAGTCCTCTGATCTCTGATTACTTTCTACGGGCTCAAGCAACTTAATCTCTAATTATCTCACTGGCGTAGTCGTCTGAGCCAACCGCAAAAAATATGTTTAGAGACATTGGGTTGCTTATCCATTTGGTTTGACATTTGTCATAATTATCATCATCTACCATCCTGCTCCTGAGGGTAAGATACCTTACTTTGATTATGAGGTTGCAGGAGAAACTCAATCTTGTTCGTTTTCAATAAAAAGTTTCTTTATAGACAGATGACCATTCTTTGTACATATTATCAGGCTCCAACATAAACAATCATAACTTGTAGCACAAAAGGGCCACTCATACCACGAGGGAGAACTATAACGACAAATACATATTATTGAACCATAGGATTTTAAACATTTTGTTCAGTCACATGAAGTGAGATTTTGTATCGTGGGTCAATGTGAATGGAAAGCTATCTAGATCTAAAGTTGGTATAGTACTGTCCCTCTTGTAAATGACCGTTCACTGACATACTTAACATATTCATCGTAACAGTCACTAACTAATTCACCCATGCTGATCTTTCTCTATGACCATGTGCTCTGTCTTTCTGACACATGCATCAAATCAAGAAGAGAGAAAAATGAACAACAGAGTTACAAAAGTGGAAAATCATTGAAAAGATAGTGGGCCATTTGTCTCCACTGTGGCACACGTGAAGAACAGTTCCAAACAGCGCCCAGGGCTGAAACCCATCCATCAAAGCCCAACACGCTGGGACAGGTGGATAGGACAAGCGCTCTCTCCAAGCGGGAAGCACTTCATGAAGCGGTGTACCACTACAGACCGAAGACAACAGCACTGAAGATTAACCTTGAGATGGCAGATAAAGAACTTCACACAGGGAAATTTTACCAAGACTCTGTTTACAGTGGTAGATTCAATTTAAGTGGATGAAGGTGGAGGACTTACTGTATGTCTCGATGTTGTCTCAACAGCGAGACTACTTCCGAAGGCTAGCCTTCCTGCAACAGTTCTACTGAGAGCACATTCCATTCCATCTACATACTTAATGAAGATATGATTTCTTCAAACATATCTCAAATAAGGGCAGAGAAACCAAACAAAAAAGAAACAAAAAGGGTCAACTGTGGAGAGGGTATTTGTTGTTTTTGTACAGCGGCAGAGCTTGCAACCAGATTGCACCACCTATGGGTACATCTCTCAATGAGTCTTCAATGTCATTTCAACAGCCTCAGTACATATCTCACTAATGGACTACAAAGCCCCCTAGACTTGCGAATGTCCATCTGCCAATGAATACACTTGTGTGACAAACAGTCGTCAACATCTACATCTAGTAATTTAGCAGTGACTATGAACCGAGTGACCAAAAGCCCTGCTTTTCACAGAGAGCTCCTCACTCATCTGCTTACAGTATGTGTGTCAGTCTCTGCACCAGCACTAGTGTGCCTAAATATACATAATTGGCCAGGCACTTGTTTGTTTTCATACATGAGTGATCAAACCGCAGCAAAAGAAGAGCTACAGGCCAGAGGGGACTCAGGCACCAAGTGCAAACACAAAACGACACACTCGCACACATACAAACACACACATAGACACACACACACACACACACACACACACACATATTACGGACCATACACTGTTGGGTGTTTGTGCCCAAGTGTGTATGTGTGTGTGTGAGATGCATGTACATGTGTGTGTGCGTGATGCAACTGACTTGCTGAGAGCTAGACCAACAGGCCTCTGAAGGCCGACCAAGGACAGGCCCCAGGGCGAGGAGGAAGAGGGGCTAATGTTACATAAAAGACCCCAACATCCCCCCAATACCCATCAGGGCCACACACACGGGGGGAGTGACAGCAGATATGCCAGAGTGACAGAGACAGAGAAAGAGAGCGAGGGAAGGAGAGAAGGGGTAGAAGAACTTTTTGGGGGCCTGCTCCCAAACCTTCATTCAAGTGGACAGCTGAAAAGACAACACTCGTGTCAGCTAGCGAGGGCTGCCTTTGAACTGACACACATTATCACGCAAGTGAAATGACACTTGCTTGGTTAAACAGACACACACACACACACACACACACACTGTGCATGTGATAGGCGTTTCAAAGTAATGAACTTATGATACTTACATCTGTGTCAGGACCCTTATCTGCTCCTGGGCAGGAGAAGGAGACAAATTCATGGCACCTCTTGTGGACCACAAAACAGCACACTGTGGAGGAGAGAGAGAAAGAGAGAGGGGTGGGGGGGGGGGGGGGGGGGGATAGAGGGAGACAGAGAGACTGATTTGTCATATGGTACCATGTTTTCCACTGCCTACAGAAACAGAAGTGTAGAACCACTGACCCACATACATACACACATCTATCCCTCTGTCACACACACACACACACACACACACACACACACACACACAGACAAGCAGACGCATTATATAAAAGCGTGTCGCCCCGAGTATACTCTTACAGGTGAACCATTGATAGATTTAGACAAGGGGCTGGCAGGAGGTGTTCCCCTGGCAGCACTCACCTGATCACCTGACTGTCTGCGCCGATCCACTTACCAGCCCAAAACAACTCAACCAGCACCGCACACACCTGACCTCTGACATCACAGCACGAAAAAGAACCCCCGTCTGTCACAACCCTTCAGCTCAAACCCATGAAATATATAAACCTCTTTTCAGTTTGCGTTATTCATCACTGCTTTGTCACTTGGCCATCAGGGACAGTGAGTTTGGTGCTCACGTCTGAGTGGTCCTCGAAGAAGAGAGTGGAAATTGTCCAGTTCTTGGATTAATTATTTTCCGGTCTGATCTGTATCTGATTTTTTCCGTCTTTTTCTCTGCCCTACCGCCTTCATCTGCGGAGCC
>JAGFZM010000039.1:1553323-1563719 GCA_017657215.1 Limnothrissa miodon | reverse complement strand
ACACACACACACACACACACACACACACACATGACCTAGACATACAGTACATGAGTGATTACCAGACATGTACAGTACATTAACTATTAGACACAAATACTTTGTAAATCAAGCACAAAACCGCAAACAGATCCTCAGCCACACTAGAGTACAGCACTTAGTGTACATCCAAATTTGCATACATAGTATCTGTGTTCTGCACCCAGCTTGTCTACAGCGACTTGGCCCTGCTTAGTCTGTGTCAGATGTCTCGTCAAACTTTCATGGAGGCAGGCAGGCGACACAGAGAAACCAAATCAGCCTGTTGTTTACAGTGCTCAGCGTTACCATATACTGCCTGTCTATATGCACAAGCATCACACACACACACACACACACACACTCACACACTCGAGCATGAGCTTAGACAAGCAGATTCGAGTGTAAAGGACGCCCACTGAGTAAAAACAGCCCTCTTGCTGAAAAGGCAGAGACAAGCAGGTTGAGTCCAGAGTGGAGTCTGAATGGAGTGAATGGTTGGAGAGAGAGAGAGAGAGAGAGAGAGAGAGAGAGAGAGAGAGAGAGTAACAGTTTAATCGGGGAGAAATAAATACCATCACACAGCCATGAGTCTCGAGAGCAGGGGTCCAAACCTGCTGCTTGAGAATGCTGAATGAGATGCCCACGCACACACTCTCCAACACACAGAGTCACTCTCTTACACATGTGCGTACACACACATACACACACACACACACACACACACACACACACACAGAGTGCTTGCATACTCTAAGCACTCAACACAAGAATCAGCATACAATCACAGGTTTTATTCATGTGCTAGATGCATTCCACAGTACTTACACACACATATTAATAATAAGATTTATATGTAGATTATCCAAACCACACGCCCTCGCCAAGAGCAATTAAGCAGTATAGATTAAACCTGTGTGTGTGTGTTGAGAGGGGTGTATTTGTGTACATATTTGTGTACATGTCCGTGTGTGTAGTGTGTTGTGAATGGTTGCCATGCTGTCTTTACACCATACAGGGAATTACTGTAAAAGGCTTGTAATGAAGACAGCCTCAGGAGGAGAGGCAATGAGCCATCCTGAGGACAACTGGTCTGAAGATAGTGGGCTCTGGTGAGGTGACATGAAGGTGAGTGTAGGAGTATTGGGGAACAACTGATTCCAGATCTGCCAGAATGGCGAGATTTACTGTGTGGCAGCCCTTGAGTGGGACGTGAGTGGGCTTTCACCAGAAGTAGGCTGCTGTCCATGGTTCCAGGGGAAAAAAAAATAATAAAAAAAAGTAATTTCTCACAAATGGAACAAACAGAGTCAAAAACAATTGTGAACAAGTGAGAGAAAAAACAAACAAGTGATACCAGAGAGGAGAAGACTAAGAAGAGATTTCCAACAGAGGATAACAGAGCTCATCAACACCTGTGACTCAAGCCCAGCTAAAGAGCATAATTTGGTTTAGTGATGCACTGTTCTAAGCTAACCGCCTTAATGGCATCTTGTGTGGCAGCAAGCCCTCCAAACGGTCAGCAGGTCCATCCTACAGGGACTGTGGAAGCCAAGAGGGACTGCTGACACATTACCACAGGGCCTCTCACCTCAATCTTAGAAGGGACTGAAACATCTCCTGAAAGCGCTAAATAATATATTACACTTTTTGACCAAAAAAATGCCAATTTCTGCCATCTTTTTTCATGTCACGAGCCTGAGCCAGTGAAATAAAGAGGAGCCGGTAGGGGCCATAAAGGAGAGGAAACGGGGGAAAAACAGACATCAGAGAGGAGAGGAGAGGGGATGAGGGCGAGAATCACTTTTCACGCTGCCTCTGATTTTGGCCATCCCAATTTGGCAGGATGAAACGGCCCCAGACACGCTTCAGGGAGGGATATTATTGGCCATTACGCAGAAACCACAATGTGCCTCCATGGGGACAAAAAAAAAAGAAAGGACGATGAGAAAGGAAACGAGCATTTCAAGCGAGTGTGTGTGTGTGTGTGTGTGTGTGTCTGAATGTGTGTTTATATTTCTAGTAAGAAGGGTGTGTACATTTTGGGCTCTCCTGGGAAATATGCCAGAAAAACCCACACATGAGAAAACTTACATTATAGAGGAATCTCTGCAAGAGGTTAACTAGGCTACCTGTCATTGAGCATACAGTACATCAGACCAAAATGCTACCGAGATTTCAAATGTAATACCATGTATTAGTATGTATTACTAGAAGAAATAAACTAAAATCCACTTCTAGGGGTGGGCAATATAGACGATATATACCGTATGCATTTGGCCAATGATAGAGATTTTGGGTCATATCGGCATACCGTGATAGGCTCATTGCGTCTCCACAACCATATGAAAAAATGTTGACCTGTGTCTTCACCTTATTGATAGCACCTTTTCATTCTTACAACGAAACTGTGTAAGAGCCTATAAATTGAACAGCTACTGCCTGACACAAATGCAGCTTACCTGTTTACTTCTGTGTGAATTTGAGAGTCCAATATAAACACCTCCGAACGATGACTAAACAACATTGTACATATTGACTTTATGCTATGGTAACCATTAAGAAACTGTTATGCTGTAAGTTACATATCGAAGTATGCCGTGACATATATCATCTACCGTCTATGGTTCAAAATATATTGCAATATAAATTTTAGACTATATCGCCCACCCCTATCCACTTCATTTTCTTTTTGTAGATATAATGATAGGCTAATATGGTCTCAAGCATCTTACACCAGAACACTTTAAAAGAACCCTTTCCCCTCATCACAAACACCTCAGTACTGTAGTTACATCCCAAGTGTGAACAGATTATCAGTCAATGGGTTTCACTGTTTCCCCTTATCACAAACACTTCAACATCTACATCTTCTATGTGGGATTAGCAAGCAATCAGGTGTCCTACTTTCCTTGTACTATTTCTACTGTTTGACTTAGAATCACAACATTACCTTAATGTCCCTTCCAGGTTTGAATATTAGAGACAGGCTCTGGTCATTGTACTATTGTTTGAATATTAGAGACAGGCTCTGGTCATTGCCACAGTCCCATTAATCTCTGCCAGTACCATCTCTGTCTGTATGTCTGTCTGTCTGTCTGTCCACATATTCTTTCATTCTATTGATCACACTTTCATTTGACAAGGATAAATTGCTCTTAAAACACCACTTCCACTGAGACAAGGTTATAAATTGAGATCTAAAATATTCTTGAGTCGTTTTTCATTTATCTTTAACCCAAGTCTTCATTTATCTTTGAAGAATACAGCAGATCACATGACTGTGACACACACCATGTTGAGGAAGTGGAGGAGGTCGGGGCATGTTGGATGGTTGTGGGCAAAAACATAAATAATAACTTGAATAAAAGAATAAAAAAACATCCCCAACATTTTTTGTTAAAAAAACAACAAAAACAGGAGATAATAGTAAGAATGTGACAAGTGGGTTGAGTGGGTTGTTGGCGAAACAGAAGCAGCTTCTGGCCTGCAGTGATGTGACATGACGTTTGTTCGTGGGTGGACATTATGATGGGCAGGAGGCTAGAGGCTCGTCATTATGCATTTAGGCAAATATATTTTCCAACACAAAAAAGGCCTCCCTAGTAGATATTTGTCAGTGCAGACTTTTGAAACACAGCAGCAGTGCTTTTCATAACTCAATCAGAAAATAAGTTTTCAAACCATTACGGAACGTTCCAGAAACACTCACGGTTGCTACTGGGGAACCAGATGTTATTCATGTATCATTTTGAGTGTTGGCTTAAAATATCCTCCGTTTTATTTTTGTTTGGTTGGCCATATTTTGACATGTGCATTTTTAAATGGCCTTACAATATTGTTAACTGACAATGTAGAGAAGGTGTTGCCTGTCGACGACTGGCAAGGACCTGACTCGTCACTGTTTGCAGTGGCACCCTATCACCTCATGCGGACTTGTTGCTCTGTCTGCACTTAGTCTAACACTACAACCCCCTCGCATACACACCCACACACACCCTCTCCAGCGTCCGGCCGTCAGATAGGCTTGGCCTCACTGGTGGACAGACAGGCAGGAAGTGTGGCCGACAGCACGCATCACGCCTGCACCCACACGCCTCTTCTCCGCTTTTCTTGATGCCAGTCGACAGGTAAAGGCACCTTGACAGAGCCTCACTGCTAGAAAGAGCAGCCACCACATGGGGGGATTCTGCACTTTTTCTTTTTTTTCTTATCTTTATTCTTTTTTTTGGTGGGGAGGCATGGTGAGGGTGACGCCTGCCACGGAGACTGCCCTTTTAAAAGAGGAGGGGTGTTTGGGACCCACTTGTCTCTCTGCCTCTCACTGTCATTCTCTCTCTCTCTCTCACTCTCTTTCTCTCTTCCTCTTTGTCTCACCTAATGCTATTGCCTCTCTCTATCTCCTGCCCTTTCAATCTCTCGCTTTTCCTCTATAGCCCTGCTTCACTGTGTTCTCTGGAGAGTGGAACCCCCCCCCTTCTGTCAGACTCTGTGCCTTTTTATTTCTTCTTCCATTCTCTTCTTTCTTTTTTCATGTCGGCTCGCCTCCTCTGCAGTTTTTCCCTGACGTGCCAGTTTTGGAGGAGGTGCTGTGCTGGCCTTGTCTTACTGCAGTGGCAGAGTCTCTCCTTCTTTTCTTCTCCTCCTTCTTCCCCTCTCACTTCACTCTCTCACTTCACCTCTCCCCAGTTTTATTGTTCCCTCATTTTTTTTCGTATCCTCTTACGGGTGCCCTCATTACATGAACTCATTTATCTTATTTTGTCCTGTTTTTTTTTTTTTTTTGCTTTCCTGCCCCCTCACTGTCTTTCATTCCCCTCCATTCAGTCTGTCTGTCTGTCTGTCTCTCCTCTTTCTTTCCCTTCCCTGCCTGGCGTGTGTGGGCATAGCAGGCTGCTTCCCTGGAAATGGGCAACAGAAGTGATGTGGAGCCTCCATCAGGGATGAGGCCTACTTTCTTTCTCTGTTGCGTCCCTGGGGAAGGTTTTCTTCAGCCCACGAGGTCCCCGTCAAGAAAAAAAAAAAAAAAAAAAAACTAACAAAACAAAAAACAAAACAACCATCACTGAGTCCCCCATTGTACAAAGAAATGCAGGACAGCCCCCGCTTTGAGTGTGTGTGTCTTGTGCCAGTGTGGCACTGAAGGGTGGGTAAGGGTTCTGGATGGGGTTCTGCGTGTGACGTGTGTGCGTGTGTGTGTGGGGTGGGTGTTGTGGGGGGCTTTGCCACCTCCTTTGCTGAAAAGCTGCAGGGATTGCTCTGAAGGGAGAATACACATTTTGCCTTCTATTACATAATCACATTCAGTCTTTCTCTATTCTATCTCTTGCTCTCCCTCAAGCACTTTCCCCCAGAGTCTTCCTGCTGGGCTGCAAAGAAACATATTTGGCTGATTACTCATTGCACTCTTAATTCTTCTCTTTTGTGTTAATCACAGACTCCTTCTCTCACACTTCTTCTCCTTGTCTGCATATATTAATATGTACATATATTTCAATATTTATCTCATTCATTTCTGCTTTGTGATCTCTCTCCCTCTCCCTTATTGTTAATCATACATATAGGTTATCAAACTGGCTAAGAAACAGACAACAAGTATGCATCTACCAAATCAGGATTATAATGATAAAAGAGTAACTGGCACAATATAAGACAAATGATGCTGTCCTTTCTTCAACCCCCTCCGTCTCTCTCTTTCACATACACAGACTCACACACTCAGACACACACACACACACACACACACACACACACAAATACACACACATCCCACACACAGCATGACCCTTGCAACATTACCTCCAGTCTAGTGCACTCCAGGGAGGCATCTAATAATGCTTTAAATAATGCATGTTCCTTAATTAGGCTAAACGAACAAAAAAAGGAAAAAGTGAAGCCTACTGTTTGTCTGCTAAATCAGTGCTGTGACCACGGCAGGCAGCCTCCTTTGAGCATAGTCATGAATGTGCTCACATGTTATCCCCACAGACCTAATGACAAAAAAGTTAATGTGTGTGAGTGTAAGAGTGTGTGTGTGTGTGTGTGTGTGTGTGTGTATGTGTGTGTGCGGAGTGACTCAGCAGAGTAGACTTTGGGCTAAGAAAGTCTATGAGCTCTATGACACACACACACATACGTGCACACACACACCACCCTCAGCAACATCTTTATCTCATTTGAATAATAAACTTATTTAGCTGTTTCTCAACCTCCTCCTTGGGAAAGAGAAGCTGTGGAGGAAGAGCCTGCGAGGGCCCCTGCTGTGTTACACAGAGCCTCCAGTGCTCTTTTCCCCGCACAGAGCTCATGTGACGCCTCCACAGCAGGAGGGGACTCCTCTGTGCAAGGGAATGTTCCGGATAAGTACAGGAGGCCATGAGCCAAGGAGACAGAACAAAGATGAAGATGGACATTTTTCCAGCCTTTTATCTCATAACCAGCGTTCTTTTGGATATTTCACGTTTTTTTTTTTAAATCTAATTTTGTCCAAAGAAATCTTACGCTTGCCTTCCAAAAAGGGCAAACCAGGCTACTTGAGGTAAGCTGATGACACAGCACTGGCTGACTGACTCTTCATCTGTGGATGGTTTTGAGAGGTAGCAGTTTTTTTTAACGGTGCTCTGACAATTAATCATGGTCAATAATTAATGGTCAACGCAAAGAAAACTAAAGAGATGGTCATTGATATTAATAAGAGTCCCAACTTGATATAGGATCAATAGTAGGATGGCAGAGGAGGTATCAACCTACAAATATCTGGGTGTTGAATTTGACAGTAAGTTGTAGGTCAGTAGATAGTAATATGTAGTAATATGTGCAACAAGCAGACTAACAGACCAGACCTTCACATAATAGATTTATTAATTTATTTTTATTTATTAATAAATTTTAACACTGTAAATGTTTTAGAATAATAGTATCTATATATATCTATCTATACAGCCTATTCGAATATTTAGTCTCTGTATCATATTTGCTGGTTTTCTGGTCTTTTTTATACCAGGCCTGTGGAACTTACGATGGAGGAACCCTACACCCGCGGTCATAGCTTAACTGTTGATAGATGGCAAGGAAATGTTGAAAAATGGGTCATCTTAAATAGAAGGCCCATAACGATCAAAAGACGTCTGTGGAATCTTTTGCCTTGGCTTATAATTTGCGCAGCTATGCTACTACATTAATTATTGTTTGCTCACCCCCCATAATATGCAATACACAAATCTACACTAAACTCAGACGCAAATTAATTAATTATCAAAGTGAAGGAATCTTATAGAATTAACTAACATTGTTGCCTTCAATGCAGCAATAAATACAGCAGTAGCTAGCATTTCAAATTAACAGTTTTACAACAGCATAAATTAATTTCTACAGACTGTACTGGTCAGCTTCCGCTGTTCTGTGCTGGGAGTGGTCAGAATAGCAAACATATGCCTAGTTCTGAAATCAGTTAGTGCTATTGCATGACATTAACACATGCTTATGCCTATGTAGTTAACAGTGTCCTAGTTGAGCAGACGGGTGGTGTTGTGTTCAGAGGTGGGATGTTGGATGCCTCCCAAAGAACAGCACAGCCTCCTCCTGGCCCCTGCTCTATCTGGTCTCCAGGAGAGAGTGCTTACATCTGACCCACTTTCAGATGCTTTTTCACTCTCTAACACACATGCACACGCACACACACACAGAGATATAACTAACAATTTATATACCTGTGTGACTTTAGAGACACACAATCATACACAGTACACCAAACAGACACACACACACACACACAACACAAATAACAGGCTACTATGGCCTGGCACAGGGTGCAATTGTGTTTATTCCTGTAAAAGGAAAATTACCAAAGGTGGGTGTTTCTGCCCTTTCCCGTTGTGTTGAGCTCTGCCTCTTCCATAAGACTGAACAGCACCTGCTGGGTGCACCCCACTCACTGTGAGGCCAGCAATAAAGACGTCTGACCAAATTAAACTATGAAAGATAGAGCTCCCATTTCCATTTCAAAGCAGCCACAATAGCAAGTGATTTGGGGAGAGACAGAGAAGCACAGCGCCAGCGAGAGAGGCAGAGAGAAAAGATGGTGTTAGAAAGAGATGGAGAGAGAAAGAGAGAGAAAGGGTGGAAAAAGAGGAAACAAAAGGAGAAAAAGAGTGCAACAGAAAAAGAGAGGACGAGCAAAAGGTGTGTGTGTGTGTGTGTGTGTGTGTGTGTGTGTAAAAGACTGTTGGTGAGGCTGACTTGCTAGTGTCCCTGTGAGGACAATATTAAAGGTCTGTCCAAGGCTGCAGGGATGCAAAGATGGAATCTCCCCGCTGTCCTAAATCTTTCAATCAGACATCTGGATGCACACAGTTGTGAGGTGTGGAGAGAGAGAGAGAAAGAAAAGAGGGAGTGAGAGAGAAAGAAAAGAGGGAGAGAGAGAGAGGAAGAGAGGGAGAGAAAGAGAGAGAGTGCAAAAGACAGAAAAAGACAAAGCGAAGGGGTTTCTGCTGTTCATCATCCATAGCGCGGTGTGACTAATGGACCCCAGACCTGAGCGTACATGCCAGGGGGCTAATGAGGACGACTGTTCTGGGATCAGCAGCAGGGACACACCAGACTTGAGGCTCTCCTGAAAGCAATCAATTATATGCCACAGCAGGCAGCTGTACAACATTCCAAGTTTCTTCCCTTGCAGAGGAGACAAAAAATCAGGCTGATCCCAGAACAGAATGGTTATTTATAATAAGTGAAACATTACAAATATGATTTTACAAACAGCTCACTACATAGCACTTTACGCTTACAGTAGGTAACCTGGAAAATTCACCTCGGGGCATTTTAACCGTACAGCAGAGCACATTTCAAATAGCAGCCTTTCGTTCTTTCAAAAGGCCAAACCACAGTCAGCATCATTGGTTCACACACAGAATAACACTGCTGAGACAGTATTTGCTTACACAAGAGCCGTCTGTCCAGTCCTGTGTGTGTGTGTGTGTGTGTGTCTCTGTGTGTGTGGGTGTGTGTGTGTGGTTGCTGAGTGTGTGAGGCAAAGTGCTGTTCTGGCCACAATAAGACCAAAGCCACTAAATCTGAGACACACACACACACACACACACACACACACACACACACGTACACCGGAACTTGGATTGGCAGCTCCACAAACAGCTCTTCAGTCTGGCCATGCTCTGTGTTATATAAGGCCGGGACGGACATGTTTCGCTCTGGGATGGGTGTATGTGTGTATGTGTGTGTTTGGACACGTTTCACTCCAAGGTGGGTGTATGTGTGTGTATATATATATATATGTGTGTGTGTGTGTGTGTGTGTGTCTGTGTCTGTGTATGGGGTAGGGGTGGGCGATATAGTCTAAAATTTATTTTGCAATATATTTTGAACCATAGACGGTAGATTATATATATCACGGTATACTTTGGTATGTAACTTACAGCATAACAGTTTCTTAATGGTTACCATAGCATAAAGTCAATATGTACAACAGTTGTTTAGTCATCGTTCGGAGGTGTTTAAATTGGACTCTCAAATTCACACAGAAGTAAACTGGTAAGCTGCATTTGTGTCAGGCAGTAGCTGTTCAATTTATAGGCTCTTACACAGTTTCGTTGTAAGAATGAAAAGGTGCTATCAATAAGGTGAAGCTACAGGTCAACATTTTTTCACATGGTTGTGGAGACGCAATGAGCCTATCACGGTATGCCGATATGACCCAAAATCTCTATCACTGGCCAAATGCATATTGCATACGGTATATATCGTCTATATTGCCCACCCCTAGTATGGGGTGAAGGCGTTGGAGGGTTGTTCCACACAGAATTCATTTTCCCCATTGAGTCTGCAGCAGATGTGCTCTTTACCTGTTGACTTTCTCTTGCTCTCTTTTTCTCTTTCTCTCCATTTCTTCTCTTTCCCTTCTCCCACAACGATCTATTCACAGCATGCTTCTGAGGTGAGTCCCCCCCAATACCCCCTACATGAAACCCTTTACCACCACCTCTAACCAAAGCGGTCACAGTGACACAGTTTTATGGCTCATCCCATAATAATGGAGATGAGGTGAGATGAGCTCTGGCAGCTGGAGGAGAGCTCAGAGTCAGCTGGGCTGAGCTGGCAGGATGGCTGGGTGGGTGATGGTAGGGGAGTTTGCAAGGGAGCAGCTGAAGGCCCAGAAGCAAATCCCTCATCACCACACCATCAAAACAATAATGACAACAAACAGCACATGAATGTGTCTGTGTGTGTGTGTGAGAGTGAGAGAGAGAGACAGAGAGAGAGTGTGTGTGTGTGTGCTTATAATGTGAAGTGTGTGTGCGTGTGTATGTGTGTGTGAGAAAGAGAGAGAGAGAGAGAGAGAGAGAGAGAGAGAGAGAGAGAGAGA
>JAGFZM010000039.1:1536821-1553313 GCA_017657215.1 Limnothrissa miodon | reverse complement strand
AGAGAGAGAGAGAGAGAGAGAGAGAGAGAGAGAGAGAGAGAGAGACTTCATGTGCACTGCAAACTGCATGTTCATTGTTGTGTGAAGGCCCCTAAGGCTCCTGTCGTCCTGTCTCCTGTCCACTTGGCTGCTGTGTATGTCCTGCACTGACTCCCCACACACATACGAATTACACACACACACACACACACACACACACAGTATCATACAGATGGTAGTTTAACAAATAATAGGGAAACGAGACAGTGATAGTTTCTGGGTACAGTCTCCGCTTTTGGTGGTCTGTCTCTAGTAAAATGCAAAAAATAAAAAAAAAAACACCTTTTGACCAATTTTTGGACACTTATGTTTAATGATATTACCTATTTAATGATATTGCCTGTAGAATTCCCATAAACAGTTCAGGCAAATATCCCTGATTTTCATCTTAGAGGTCTGGTCAATTTTACAGACAGTAGAGTAAAACACACCATGTAGCAATATGCTGCATATACAGAAGTGGGTTTGGGTCGCTTGGCAGGCTTAGGGACCTAAATAATTAGGACTCTTAATTTCTGATTAATGGTACTTGACTGAACATGAGCTAGAGAGAGAGAAACAGAGTGAGTGAGTGAGAGAGAGAGAGAGAGAGAGAGAGAGAGAGAGAGAGAGAGCATGACTCCCCCTCCACACAGCTTGTCTCCCTGCTAATTAGTCACAGCAACTCTAGCACTCATGGCACACCCTCAGTGCATGATCATCTCCTACCCTACAGACCTTTCATCTCTCTCGCTTTCTCTCCATCCCTCTTCTTCTTCCCCCTTTTCTTCTCTTAACCATGACCTAATAAACATTTACAGAAAGGAAGACAACCACAACAACTACACAGGACTGTGCTGTTTCCCGCTGACAAGTCCATGTTCTCCTCGTCTCATTTTTACTCATATTCACAGTGTCATAGCCCAGAATGTTTTAGTCAAATCAAACCATGGAAAACAGCAAAAAACACAACAAAGATATTTATACAACAATTGGGTAAATCTTTACAGTTAGCCAGACTTTTAGTGGGGTATGCTTTCAGCATTCCTATTAGCGTTTAGCCTGCAGTTCAGCTCCAGCCCCACGCACACACAACCCACCCCTCCACCCTTTGCTCTGAGCCATGGAGAACCCCTCTAACTGCTCCTCCTGCTGCCAGAGTGCTAATGCCATTTCCCTCAGTACCATGTCTCACAGATGTTGTTAGGCTGTGCAATTATTCAAAACTAATCAAATTAATCAGCCAGGAGAGTATGCCTTCCGATAGTTGATGAAAACATCAAAAATACGAGATCACACTGTCTTCAGCCATCCATGCGATATTCCTTATAAGCTGATGTACATGGCTTTACATGATCTAAAGCTATGGCTGAGATGGTTCAATTTGTTCTTAAGTTTAATTATACATAAACGATCACTGAGTACACGCGTGTTTTCACTCTGTGTAACATACATGCTGCATTTTCTGTAATTACATCAGCTATTTAGTTCATCATTTAATTTAAGGACTCTGGCAAACTAATGTTATTGGAATTTTAACCTTACTTAACAAATCATCTAATTCAAATTAATATTCAGTTGTCCTCCCAACAACAGCTCTGAATCAAGTCGCCAGAACTTAAGACGTTGAACGTCAAATTAAAAAGCTGCCCAGGACGGGTTCTGAGGACGATCACGCGGGGGAAACGTGACTGTTGAACAGCGATTCGTGCCCTCTTCACTCTTATTTCTAAAATATTTAATTCCCCCTCGTTTACCCTTCTTCAATCCGCTAAAGTGGCTGAATGGACCCATAACACTCTAGATACAAGGACCGAGATCAAAACGTGTTTTTCCCTTCACTGAAGCCATCGAAAAGAAGTGCTTCTCTGTGTTTGCCTTGGGTATCCTTGTTAGCTTATTAACAAATTAGCATGTTAGCTGTATGGGTGGTTAGAGACGGGTCTTGTTAATTGTTAGTCCCACTTTATAACATGAGACTAGGCCTGCATAAAGAGAGTAGCAAACACAAAAAACCATAATACTGTGGAAGTTTGAGAGCTTCGAGAAACTGATATATTCTGCCCTCCTCATCAAAGTAAGTGTCGTAGTAATAAGCATGGTAGCTCAATGGTAACCTAGGAAGATAAACGCCACCCTGTATTTTTCGGCGATAAATTTGTGGTCACATAAAATGTGTTTCGTTGTTAGCTACATTTTTATGGTTACATAAAATATTTGGTCATTGAAAATAGGATGACATTGCATTGGTCAACTCAAACATCAGAGTTTTTTTTGTCGCTGTAAACCGACAGCTGTGTTCGCTGCATCTGTGTCGCTCACATACCAACCATGACCGGTAGCGCAATTTCCATTGTCATGTAGCCATACTTTAAAACAAGCCAAGTCCAGAATGGTTTATACTTTTTTTATTCTGCTTTGTTAGGCATCCAATCCATGACCTTTCAGAGTGGAACAAAGAAGCATGAGTTACACCACCACTATGGTCCCTTCACATAGGAGCAGGTGAGGTTTTAGAACATGTTTTCGCTGTTAATGATAAAGTCTTAGGACCGTTATGGCTGGGAGAGGTTGCGAAAAAAAAAAAAAAATCAGGTTGCATGTGTCACTCATCTACTCCCACTAGCAATGCATGCAACAAGCACTAAGTGTACAAAATTCAGAGTGCATAATGACCATGTGTTGAATATGTAAGGCCCTTTCAAATATGTCAGCCCATAAATATTCAAAATAGCGCACTTGTCCTTTAGGTGTGTCTGAAGGTGGATCACAGTGGACGTAGTCTAAACCACATTTCCCTACCTAACCTTCTCTCCCACACTTTCAGTGCCGCTCCTGTTGAATGGCAATGCTAACCTCCCAGCTCAGTTACAGCAAGATGAGTACATCACAGGTGAGCTTCTCAATGACTTCTCCAGCACTGCATTTCTATTTACTTGATTTAGGTTGTTGTAATAATATTTAAATCTCGTTCTGCTTTCCAGGTTGTTGGACCATCCTTTCCAGCTGCATCACTGTGTGGACAGAAGCTACACAGACTACAAGAAAGCCTTTAGTCCAATGATGCATGCGCTGTGATTGTCATTTAAAAGTTAACTACCATAGTACTACACTACTACGACATAACACAGGGCCTTTATTAATGCATGGGATAGAGAGAAACATAATTTCAATTTCCTTGTATGACCTGTGCTTGTAAAGAAACTTGCAATAAAGCTGACTTGACATGATTGACATTGATGTGTTGTACTTCAACACTAACATGCCCACATTTTTGTTAAATTAATCAAATTTAACAGATTTTTTCAGTGTAGTGAGTATTGCATTATGTGAATAACCACAGATTATACTAAAAATCTTATTTGGAAGTTCAGCATAAGCTTTTAAAAGCCAACTGATTTTAGGTATAGCATACTTAACAATTTAAGTTGGCAACATGGCTTAGCTTTTGAAGCCAACTGAAATTAGGTTTAGCCTACTTAAAAACTGAGTCGGCATTGACAAAAGAATGAGTTGGCAGCACTGAATAATTGCTTTGTTGGGAATACTTAAAAAGAGCGATGAAAATACTTGCCTTAATTTTTTAAGTTCCGCCAAGGTGTTATTTTTTTAGAGTGTACCTCCACCTTACTGTGAATCAAATAATAAAAAGTGCTCCATTACATGTCTACTTATGCCCTGTCTTTTGTCGTCTGTCTTAAAAGCTCTCCCTGAGTGGTAAGTAGGGACCACACTTTGTGTCTCTATAATTGTGTGCATACTAAATTTAGTGTGCACTAAATGTAGGCTGTCTCAGATGTCTTTTTATATATCTTTAATGGAGCACTACTTTATCCGTGGTCAAATATGTTTTGTCTCCGTATATTCAGTATGGTTAAAGTGACATGAAAACCCACTTGACTTGACTTGGCGTTATAATTATAATCTCAACTGACCCAAAACTTTACAACAGCTCTTCCTGAAGTCTTCATAGCACTTGAAGGGAACAAATGCAATAAACATTGCACTTGTCAGTACTCCCAGCTTGCTAGAGGCCTTTTTCATGTGCTACTAAGATGCTCTAGCCCTCAGTTGTAGAACAACACAAGCACTGGAAATAGCCCTTCATGAAAACCCATGGCTATTTTCGTCACCTAGTGTTGCAGTGTTATGAAATGACACAGGGTTCAAGTGTGCTGTTACCCTGCGATGATACCAGCGGGAGTCTGGCTGAGTATCCAGATTTAGTCAGATCAGTGAATTCACTGGACCACCGGCTATCCCACACTGTGGTGTGGATGTGCTCTATAAGCTCCGCGCACGTAAGATTAACTTTCAATGAGATTTCGATGAGATTACGTCCCTTTGGCTATCTCCAACTGAAGCTTTCTTGTTTCCCTTCCCCCAACGTGCTCTCTCTCTCTCTCTCTCTCTCTCTCTCTCTCTCTCTCTCTTTCTCTCTGTGATTTGCTGTTTCTAAAATGGTGCATGTACAAATCTGTCTTTCTTTCGTGCTGTCAAAACACTGCTCTTCTGAGGATGCTGAACAGGATTTGTTTACTTTGTCTCTCACAAGGGTCTTGACTATCAGCCGTAGAAGCAGAAGAAAAATCTGTATATGTGTTTAATTCTGTTCTGATACCCAAGGACATGTGAAAAGTCATTGTCATACCACAATGAGGCTGGGCTGGTTGCACAACCTAACACAACATTGCTGTATACACACACACACACATCCAGACCCAACTGGCAAGCTTAAGCTGTCTTCCTGCTTTTCTCTCTCACTCTCTGTCTCACACACACAAAAAGCTGTACACAGACAGGCACATGCAATAGGAATCTAAGAGAAGAGAGAGAGAGAGAGAGAGAGAGAGAGAGAGAGAGAGAGAATGACAGTTTGAGTGAAAGGCTAAATTATTCAGTGTCTGGTGACAAGCACAGAAGTGCTGCCTGAGTCCCAGACTCCTGGATGAAGGGAGAGGGAAAGACTCCAGGCCACACAAAGGCAACACAGGGACAAGACAGTTGCTCTACATATGAGACAAGGCTGGGTGAGACACACACACACACACACACAAACACACACACACACAGGAACCCGTTTAGATCACACAGCAGTCAGCAGAGTGGACAAGGCCAACAAGGATGTTTGTTTAAGCCTACATTCAAACTGCCAAGGAAAATTGCTTAGGAATGTTAATGTAATGCAATGATCACAAGAAAAACAACCCTGAGTGCTGTTTCACTCCAGCTCTACCTTTCCAGTCAACAATTGATGGGCAACAACCAGATTGTAGCCAATCTGTACACATCTTAAATCTGGCCTCTTGGTTCTTTATTTTGTGTTGGCAGCCCACTCTACTTTTTATTAGCATTATTTTGTGCATGATTTTAGGATTCATGCCATTTGACTCCTTCAAAGTTAATAATAAATTGTGGAGAGTCCTTCAGATCTCGATTCAGGATGTGCTTACCTTTGAAGTGCTTTCTAAAGACACTAAAAGACTCTTCTGGGCAAAGATAGACCACGATGGGAGACGAACTAACTGATTGACTATCAGAATGAGTCAAACATGGTAAGAGCTAATTGGGTGACAAAGTACGACGGAAGTATCAACAAGAGAGAGTAAAGGTCTAAGGAAAGCAAAATGATGGAGAAGTGCTTGTGGAACAGATAACTAAGATAATGGCAGATGAATGGTAGTCAGTTTTCAAATATGTAATGTAATAAGTAAGTGTATACAGCATACTGTATAAATTGATCTGCCTTTTTACAGAAAACTGCCGCTTAGACTCAGTTCGCAGAGTAAAGCATCAATCCATTTTCTTGTAATGTTATACATTATAAGAGCATTATAAGAGTAGTAGTAGAAGTCCATTTGCATGGTTGTGCATCTGAAGCTTTTCTTCTTCTAGAAACAGCCACAGCAAAACACCGGGAACTGCCCACACACAAACACGTACACACACATACACACACACACACACACACACACACGTGCATGAACAAACACACACACATACACACACACAAGCACACACACACACACACACACACACACACACACGCACAACCACATTTTTCATAAGGCACCATATGGAACAAGGGGGATTTGGTCCCAATTTAATACTTTCCCACATTATCCATTCCTGTTCCCACTTCTCACGAACTCGGGGAAAAAAAAATATGCTGAGAATCACGAAGCAAATTACTGCAAGCTAGCAGATGCAGAGAACATGGGGGACAGAAAGATTGAGGTAATTGGAGAGGAGAGAGAGAGAGAGAGAGAGAGAGTTAGAGAGGGATAGAGAGAGAGAAAAAGTGAAAGAAAAAGAGAGAGACTGAGATTAAAACAAATGAGCAGGGGAGACAACATACAAAAGTGTCCTAATTTGTGGTTTTCTCCATTCAAATAGCAATTATTTATAATAGAGGTGTGTGGCATTGCAGGAGGTCACATGTATTAAATTAAATCTGGTCTAGTTTCGGTGGCCTCAATTGATTAATTGAAGTGTTGAGAAGAGAGGGGTGGGGTGGGGTCAGACCGCAGATCTGATTTTCTTTCGATGTCTCCGATTCCTGGTCATTTGTCACTGGCAGGGGACTCCATTAAACCTTTAATTTACCTTGGTTATGATTCACTATAAAAGAGTGACCAGACAGACAGTGGTCAGCGAGCTGAGGCTGGGGCTGGGGCCCAGAAGTAGGAGAATAATAAAAACAAATATGATTTGAAAAGCCAAAAGCAGAGATATAAGACTAAAGAAAAACAGGGGAGGGAGTCTTGACTAGAGGACTAGAGGAGCTCAGCTGTGAGAATAAACTGAGTGAGCAAGACAAGAGCTCCAGGCTGCCTGTGGAGAGCAGGAAACAGTCGTGACAGGTGTACGCACTTGTGTGCATGTAAGTGTGTATGGGGAGAGAGAAAGGGAGAGGAAGAGCAAGAGCAGGTCAAGCCTGACAAGATTTGTTCTTGCACTGATATAAAAATGAAAGAAAGAAGGACACAAAAGCAAACACGCAGGCGCACACACACACACTCACGTGCACAGCATACACACTTACACTGACACTTGTATCTATTGTAAGCATGCAGTATATCTGACAGCTTCGAAAAACACAGCTAGACGGAGCATAAAACAAACCATAGAGTGAGAGTCTACACATATCACAGGACCGTTTACGAAGGTCTACGCACTGTACCAAGAAAACAAAAAACTAAACCTATTAATTTTTCATCTTGACATCACCTCACCCGGCACATTTTCCAATGCGACCAAAACAGACATAAGCTCAAACACATCAGCAAAGAGAATCAAAGGAGGCCAAGGCTCCTCCAGAACCCAGAACAGGAGTGAAATAAAAGGCTCCTTCGCGTAGTCAACAGGGGGCCTGCGTTGCTGAGCGCATCAAGACTGCTGGGAAGCAGACACCCGACCGCGAGGCCCACCGCACCTTGGCGGTGGAGAACATTGATTCATTTGTCTTGATTTCGTCAAAGGAAGCGGCACTAATCAAGCCCACAGGGGCAGGAGGTCTACTGAGGGTCCTCCACAGGCATCAGAGCAAGGCATTTTCTTCTAGCACTGCCCTCTCTTTCCCTCTCTCCCCCACTCCTTATTTCTCTCCTTTCAAAGGCTTCAGGAATAGGAATACAGACAGCTGAACTTCAGTACTGAGAGTCTATTATTTCCAGTAACCAAAAAGGTCACCCATGTGCTCCTTAAATTGCTCCTTCAATTGTGTCCAGGGTTAGAAAGCTTTTTGTTTTAATGGTGACAGTGGTGTTGGTATGTCACAGCCTGTTTCCAAATGTCATTATGCAGCTGGGGGAACAATGATGGATGGTCATTCAACCTCCTATTACCTTTGACCTCATGTTTTACTTTTCATTTTTACGTTATAATTTTATTGTTAAATCAAAGTGGGTAACGTTATAGAGAGAGCGCATGCAATGCAAGCAACCACTGTAGAAGTTACATCTAAATGAGAGTCTGACTACTTTTTATGCACACGAAATAAAATATATTATGAAATAACACTAACACAGAAGAAAATAAAGAAATATTCAGCCTTAAAAATAACTAGCAAAACTTAATCCTACAAGAGTCAAGGAAAAGGGGATAGAGAATAGTATATCTTCAGAACAGGGCAGATAAACGAGGGGGTGGAAACTAGGGGTTTTGAGCCTGATTATGTCTGGATAAATGTTATATGATTCCGTTTTGGGTTAGCCTGACAGTGGATTTGGCATTTGGATGAATCCTAAAAATCAGGATTTGGTACATCCCTGTATTTAGTACTCAAAGAAATCCCCACAGAATAACCCTCTGCATCTTTTTTTTTTAATGACATAACAACCCCCCCCCCTCCTCCATTCAAACTGCACAGCTAATTTAAAAGTGTTCAAGTTGTTTGTATTGGTTATTTACAAAAAAAAAAGCCTCTGTACTGTTCTGTCATCATTCAGGCCACAAGAACACGTGTCGTCTCATTATCTGCAGTCGTCTCATTATATATTAGCTGCAGTCCTAAGCCTTAGTTTAATCTACCCAGATGACGCAGCCCTGGAGGCTAGTCACACTCCAGACTGGTCCAAATGAAGGCTCAAAAAATACTATCATGTGCTGTTGCTACTGTCTGTTACGCAACATCGGAGGAAAAATATTTTGAATATATATTTATAAATGAAAGTGGTCGTGGCTTTCTAGGGCCTACCCAGTGGCGCTACCCCTGAGAGCGGCTGTTTGTACATGTATGTGTGCCATTGGCATTAACATGCCACCATCTGCAAGGTGTTTTCAAACCACTGTGCAACATGTATTTTATTCATCACTTAAATAAAACTCGTTTCAGCCTCTGAGCCTTGTATCGATCGGCACCATCCATCCCTGGTTCTATTGTGGCTTTATGTCGGGAGGAGTCCTGTTTTTAAAGGGTGTGTGGAGGGGGGGGGGGGGGGTAGTGTGCTTTGGCAGGCAGGGGTGACTGCCTTAGACTGGTCTCAGCTGCCTGTCATCTCGGCCCCGTTCCGGCACCAGCACACTAATCACAACAGTTTCCCTATGCAGGCTAATTACCAGCAGCCTCACCCTGACGGCTTCCAAATCCCCAGGACCCCAGAGACAGAGAAAGAGAGAGAGAGAGAGGCTGAGGGAGGTGAGGAAAAGACAGACAGTCAGCGAGTGAAAACTTGTTAAGATTTTCGATAAACAATTATGAGGGCATTGATAAAGGTTTATAATGCATTAATAAAACCTTATTACAAACAACATTAGTATTCATTAGTGCATGCATTGTCATTATTGTGCCCATAAAGAATTATAATGTGATCATATAAGCTTTTGAGTTACGAGTTGAAGTGTCACTAGAGTCCTAAAGGCTTTCTTATAGTAAGGAAACACATTTCAAGGTGTCACTTCACTTACAGTATGCATTGAGCATGCTTTGTAACACTTCCTTATTTGGCATAACGAATTAGACATATAAGTGAGACAATGAATACATAGAAGCTTTTAAATGTTGGAAGATCCTAATGGCACAAGAGAGTGTATGAACACTATTGGCATTAGTAATAAGACTTCATTAATACATAATAAACCAAAATGGTTTGAAATGCTCTACGAATACTAAGTTCATACTAAGTTCATAACAAGTGTTATTGAAATAGTTGGAAGGCTCTGACACAAAAGACTGTAACTTCAATAAGGTCCCTAAAACATGTACTGTAATAAGCCTTGAACCACTGAATAAGGCCTTGTGTTAATATTACATAACAGGAAGGAGTGATGCTGATAGAAGCTCAACCATTTTCTCTGTACCACATTATGCATACCGCATTGACAGTGCCTTTTGCAACCTAATGGGTATGGTATAGCCTGTCTTCAAACACTTCCCTTTGAGCAGTCAATCATCCAGGAAAGCAACTTCTTTTATATCAGGACATATTGTCAATCAGTAGATGCATGAATCATATTGGAACACGTTATTTTATGTAGTTTATCTCTTTACTGCTACAATCCAGCCTTGACTACTGTCTCACTTACAGTAAATGAGAAGATTCTAGAAGAAAGAGTAGTGTTTTTTCCCCTTATCTAAACTTTGTTTTTTCCATCTGAGGGAGACATGACTTGACTTGCTTTTGATGGAGCCTGTGGTTCGTGCTCCCGAGTGACAGCCAAGACTATTCTCAGGCCCAGAGCTGTGGGAACATAGCTGCAGGCCTCTCATCACCAGTGAGCTGTTGTAAGGTCTGGCACACACAGAGTGGTTTTGATGAAGTTGTTCGGATGAGTTTTGGATAACTTTTTCTTTGTTAGAAAAAAAAGATTTAGTTGATTTCGTTATTTCCGTTAAAATATTCTGTCAATATTTTTAGAACCACACCTGTAGATTTCTGGGGTTTACCATGTGTTCCATTTTTAATATTATACTTTGCTCATTATTATTTTTGGATTTTTTTTCTTTGTACTCTCTAAAAAACTGTTGAAGCTTTGGGTGCATAATAATGACAGGCATTAAATAAAGTATTGCTATTTCTGGATCTTACTAAATGAAGCTGACACTTAAAAGAAACAGATGTCCTTTAGAGGGGAAAAAATAAGTAATTGGAATGCGTATCACATTTCATCAACAGCATTGGAGATGATTACTGCTGAGGGGGCAGAATGTGAGGAGGAACGACGCTGATGACACACTGATCTGGGACTGAGCTACATCACGATGCCACAACACCAGCATCTGACTGATCTCCACAGAGAACCGGCTAGAACGCTCAGCAAGAAAGCTCGGAAAGAGCTAGAGAGGGGGGAGGGGAGCAGGGCGAGAGTCCCACAGCAGGTTTTGGTAAAGCATCTACACGGTAGGAAGGAGGGAAAGAGAATGGGTGAGGATCTAGGGTTGGAATGACATTAGGGGAAGACTTACTGGATGGCCCCAGAGATGAGGCTGCTCACATAGTACAGTGCTTAGCCTGACTAACAAGACATACACACAGGGCCAAGGCTGTGTTAGTTACCTTGGAAACAAGTTAGTCCACTCTGCCTAGACTGAGTGTAAGGGGTTCTATGTGTGTGTGTGTGTGTGTGTGTGTTGGTCTCTGTGTGTGTTTTTATGTGTGCACACTCACACATGCGAGAGAGAGAGGGTACGAGAGAGAGAGAGGAGGAATGTGTGTGCGTGTGTGTGTGTGTGACTGAAACATCCCAATATTCTGTGTGGGGGAGGATGACTTGAATCATGCATAATTAGACTGAATGACAAGGCCCATTACTCCTGCTGTAATCAATGTTACTGAGGTTGTCAGAGAGTGTCTAGAGAACGATAAATTGGGTGAGAATATGCAATGATTTTCTTTTTTTTATTATCACTTTGCTATATTTCTGGAATGAATGGGGCCAAACTATAATGATTTTGCAGTGGCAGCCTTTGAGTCCTCTCCATACTATACATTTCATCATGACTCGGGTCAAAAACAACCAAAATCCACCCAAAAACAGTGAATGACTAGCAAAAAGTAAAGGAGACGATTCAGTTCTGTGTTGCTGACAATCACAGGTCCCCTGATATGAACATCACAGTTGAAACAGAGCATCCTGCAGCAAATATTTTCTTTACAGCTGGCAGACTTAATGAAGATGGCAATTCATGCAAACTAAGCTTTTGCCTCTGCAAAATCCTGCTTAAGAATGCAACCTCTTAGATCAAAAAGATAGGAAAAACTTACTGCAGCAATCGTCAAGGCATTATGTAATTTTTTTTCATATTACTATGATGAGCAAAACCTTAGTCCTTTTGGTTTTAATATATTCCCTGAATTTAAATAACCAGCATTCCTTACATATAGCTAAAAAAGTGCTATTCAGAACCTGTGTTTACACAGAATGTATCATTCTGTCTTGTGTTTAGCATTATCTTGCCTACAAACACTCCTTGCATTATGTTAAAGATTATAATGCAACTCAGATAAGGCACTGACATTCACTCTCAAATCAACTGAGACTAAGAACAGCAGATAAACAAGGATGCCCGTTCCCGATAAATATGCAAGTGGGAGATTGACTCAGAAAAGATCCAGAAAGATCTGAAGATCTGTGTCTAAGACATCAAAGGGAAAAGGAGAGATGGGTTAGGGATGTGTGTGTCTGTGTGTGTGTGTGTGTGTTGTGTAACATGTTTATTGTTTCCCCACTGACGTCACCACACTGGCTCTCTGATAGCCCGCCGCCCCCTTACTTCTGCCACTTGATTGGTTAATGAGGGCTACTGTACTAGCTGAGAAAAGCAAGCAACTCTCCACCCACGGTAGTGTTTGAGGAGTACCTGTTGCTTTTCTGTTTTGTATCCATCTCCCCTTATATCCATCTCCCTATCTCTCTCTCATCTCTCATGCTTTTCTATTTATCACTCGCTCCAACTCAAAGCATCTAAAGAGGTTAAATGATGAGCATGCTCCCTTTGTTGTACTCTTGCCCCTTTGCTCTGCATCCTACGTCAACAACAACAACAACAGCATCTTCACTGGCCTTGTGTGCTAGTCACGGGAGCAAGAGCGAGCAGGTGTGGCCTGCTACCGCATGGGACAGACAGGCAAGCTGCTGGCAGGATTGGGCTCGCTCGCCCTGGCAAACCCCTCGGTCTGCCCCTCGGTCTCCTCCCCTCCCTCCCACCGGTGGGTGAGACTAAAGCGCCTGAGCATGTGTTCAGCTTTCCTATAGCAACACCTTACCACTAACCCCTCATATTGCACAGGATAACCAGCCTCCCTGGCCAAAAACAAGCCTTCTTCGGGAGAAGAGGGAAAATGATGCGTTAAGTAACAGAAAGCGGATCATCCTTGCTCTTGGTGGAGGTGATTAAAATAGCAAAACTTTGCAGAGAACAGACTACCCATAAAACAGCCTCCTCAAACTCTGCGTGAGTAGTTAACAATAAACTATAAAAAATCTTAAGTACCTTGTTAGGTACCGTGTCATTTATGGACAAATGTTTCAGCTCTGACATGCAGTACAGCACAGCAAAGGTGTCTGTCAACACAAAGAGGCAGTTATCACTCAAGAAATGTGGGCTTACGAAAGTGGAATCAGTTAAGTGCCCCACTACACTTCCCTTATAAGACATAGAACAGTCCGGAATGTTTCTGTCTGTTTCCTCTGAGCTGGCACACAGTCCCACAGGTGTTGTTAACCAACTGTGTGGAAGAAGAGGAGGGACAAAGGGAGATTACAGCCCTTAATCATTCATTGCAGTCAGGGGGCCACTACAATAACTCTCACGAGTGATCTGCTAATGCTCACCAACATGACATACATCCCTTCGGCTCTTTGTACTTCTTTTTCTCTTCCCTTTCTCCTGGGTTTTCTGTCTCCCTCTCGTTGCTCTTTCAGAAGCTGTCAAACTGTTTATTTTATTGTTGCCAATGCCTCGCGAACTCAGAGACATAGCTAAAGTGAGCGAGTGAGCGAGCACCACAGCCTTCTAGCTCGCTGCATGGCAGTGCCTGACTTGGAGACAATTTCTTCCACTCTTCTTCTCCAGCCACAAATCTCTCTCTCTCTCAATCTCTTTCTTTTCTCACTTCTTATCCTTACTTTCTATCTTTCACCCCTCCGCCTCTCTCTCCCTCTCTCTCTATCTCCAGATGGAGCTCCCGCTCGCTTGGGTGCATGACTTCTGGAGAGGGCCAGAGGGAGGGATGGAGGCATGGCAAAGCAAAGGAGCAGAGACTTCTTTCTCACTGTGGTGATTCATGCTTAGCCTACTGTGAAAACAGTGTGGAGAGGCTGTGATGGGAAAGTGTGTGTGTGTGTGTGTGTATTTGGAGGGTTGGGAACTTGGGATGAAGGGTGTAATTGTAATTACATTAGTGCCACTGTGAAAAAGAGTTTGTTGCAGGACCTCTAAAGGTGGTCTTGGAATGGCCCTCTTGTGTAGTTGGTCTCAATCTCCTTAGCGGGAGTGAAAGGGAAGTCAATCAGTGAGAGGCAAGAATGACTCTCAGCAGAGATGGGTATTGGGTATGTGGGTATAGAAGCAAATAAGTTGAGCTAGTATTGGTAATTCATATTTTACAGATCATACGTGATGAGTAAGAAAAAGAGAGATTTGTGGTCTCCGAGGGGTCTGCGGAAGCACAGGGCTTAACCAGCAAAACTAAGGCATGGTGTGTGGCAACTCAACACCCCTAGAGGGATGCTTAGGGATACGCGTATAAATACATTGTGATATTCTTGACACTGGAAGGAAACCAGCATTTTGCGATTTTAGCAGGGAAGTAAATCTTAGCTTTAGCACAAGTAAATCTTAAATATACATGTTTGAGGGTTTTGTTAATAGGGGCTTCTGGTAGGGAAAGGCCACTTTCATTGTTTCGTTTTAAATGTCAGGGCCCTCAGAAGTCTACCAATGAAGTGTGGAGTTACTTTGAACCTTGTTAATGGTGTAAAAATATCGATTTAGCTGCATTATAGGCAAAGCTTTGCCCCTATAGCTAGCAGTGTAAGGTTAATGAAAGCTTTGGCTAAAAACAGCTTAATGCGGAATGCTGGGGGTGAATGGAGGTGGGCATTGGATATATGTTTGTACTTGGTAACATCTTCCAGTACAGCCCAGGTCCAAATCACACTGGATTTCTCCTTTAATGGGCAGTTATAGCTGGGTGGTAACTGCCTAGAAATGGAAAGTGTAAGCCATGTTTCCTTACAACCCTAAAGTGTAGCATGTAGAATGACTAAAACTGAGCTTTGAGGTACACAATACGTTACTTTGGTGTGGCTTGATAATTCAATGTGAGTATGTATAAACTATAACGAAGAGGTAAGACTGGGCTAAAGCAGAATCTTTTGTGTAGTAGGATGCGGTGTCAAGGGAGCACTAGGATTTAATAGGATTGATATTGATATACAGTATATTAAATATCAGAAGGGGTTATTAAAGACTTCAACTAAGAAATTTCTGTTCTATGATTAGCTCTGAACTGGAAGGTTCCCTGGATATTATGTCTTATTAAGAAGAAGGAGACCTTACCACTGCTAAATGCAACCTAATAATAGCCATTGAGTTAAGTACCTCGAAGATCTGATTTGCTGCTGTCAGCATTGCGAGGCAAGTGGAGTTCACTAATGTCAGAATTGCAAGAAACAAAGAACATATCTTATAATAGCACATACATCAATTGCATGGATGTTATAAAAAGACACAGAGGCAACAGTAAGCTTGAGGTTGAGGTTCGGTTCTCCCAAGGCAACATTAGGTTAAAATAAGATTGCAGGTGCAACAAAAGGTTAAAGCATAAAAAAAGTGCATTCCCCAAGATGTAATTCAAAATGCACCTGACACACAAAGAATAATGGAGACTACAAAATCTTGCTGCAGCCATTTGTCCCTTACCTCCTGTTATTCAGCACAAATTAATGATATTTCACAAATATTCAGTTATATAGCATTTTAAGTATTTATGGCATAGATTGGATGGTAATTCAGTGGCATCCACCAATAACTCAGAGTAAATTTTTACAAACTTGTATAGACCCATTATATTCAAAACAACAGGTAACAACAGGTTTGGTATGGGAGGGACTTTCTAAGTGTTTGTGTTGTGTGTGGTGTGGTGATGGTGCGTGATTTTGGGTTCACAGAGTAAAAAAAACACCAGCTGCAGCAGAACTTTTCTGCAGCCAGGGACTGACTCCTTCTGAACCAGCAACAATGACAGTGTGGTGCCTGACATCACTACGAAGGCTAATCAAAATGCATTGGCACAAGGTAGCAAGACAGATGGATGGGCAAGCTGATGGTGCATGCATGGATTGTTGGACTGATAGCAAGAGAAATAAATGCTACTCTCATGATGGATAGATAGATTACTGTATGTAGATGAGAAGTCACAGATGACAAACAAAGACTGCTATTAGATCTTAAAGGCTGTTGTAGTCTTGGCTTATCAACAACACATAACAAAAGTGCAGCAGGCAGTGATTCACACAAAAACTAGGGACAGTAAACGAAGATCTCAGTGCCACCAGCTAAGCGGCCCTACTCCTCTTGTTTCCTTATATGCTCTCCCTTTCCCTCCCCATCCCTGACTCAGGCCTTCTTTCCTCTCCAATCCTGCTTGCATCCATTGTTTCTACTGCCCCTCTATTTCTTTCTTCTTCTCTAACCCCTGCTATGGCCCCTCTCCTCTCCCCTCCTCTCCTCTCCCCTCCTTTCCTCTCCCCTCCTTTCCTCTCCCCTCTTCCGTTGCTCTGTCCTCATTCCCCCCTCTCTTCTTTCAGCAGGTCAGGTGTGTGGCGGCAACAGCAGCAGCAGCAGCAGCGGATCTGGTGCCGGTGTGAAGCCAGCCTCGCCAGACAGGCATGATAGATCACAAGTGGGGCCTTCGCCAGTAATTACTGTAAATAAGCCTTACTGCATGCACACCAGAGGGACCAGGCCACAGGCTGAATTCAGAGAGAGAGAGAGAGAGAGAGAGAGAGAGAGAGAGAGAGAGAGAGA
>JAGFZM010000039.1:1456499-1536811 GCA_017657215.1 Limnothrissa miodon | reverse complement strand
AGAGAGAGAGAGAGAGAGAGAGAGAGAGAGAGAGAGAGAGAGAGAGAAAGGGTCCATCTGCTGTTTTTTTTTCTTTTATAACCAGTGATTATGAAATTCCAGGCCAAGATTGAAACAATAAATTACTGAGCCGCTCTAAAAGTATGGGTGGATGGAAAAACACATTAGCAGATTGAAACAACTGTAAAAAAAGAGAACAATCATTGTACAGATACTATACTTCCAAAACATTGTATGGGGTGAACTGTGTTTATGTTGTTCCATCACTAAAGGATACAACTTTAATGCATACTGTGATGGGGCATGTGCGTCTGAGTGTGTGCAAGGCCATAGCGGGGTATGTGTGTGTGTAAGTGTGTATGTGTGTGTGTTTGTTTGTGCATGTGTTTGTGTTTCTGAGTGATGCTCCAGCATGTGTGTTTGTGTAAGTACAGGGCACTCTAACTCCTTCATTCTCTTCCTGTAGCTGTGGCATGACTCACTCAGCCTTATCACAGCCTTCCAGTGCTCCATCATTTGCTCCCCCTGCCCTTGACGAGATCTTTTCTTCTCAGATGTTTAACTGGCTGCAAAGGGGATGCTTTCCTTTAATGGATCATAGGTTGACCCTTCCCGTGTACTGACCTCGGTGGTTCACACTTGAAAGAAATCAGCGACTTGGTCTACCGTAAAGAGAAAATTGTGCACTGTGTTTATCTCGTACAAATAACTTTAATGATAACTCACAGGGCCTGCGCTGAGAAAGGCAAAGAGATGCTGATACTATACTCCTCCAAGGTCAGCTCTCTTACAACAGGCCAACATAAACTTAGCCACTGTTCCTCATCAAATTTTAACCAGTTCAGCTGTCTTTGTCACCAGAGCTCCTGCCAAACATGCCCAAACAATCAGCTGCTTTTAGGGGCACAGTGGTCTCATTTTTCCAGCCCTGTAAGCCAATAAAGACGGGAAATGAGGCCTGTCAAGGCTTTTCTTTCGCCAGTCTTCGTCTGTGATTCGTTTGTCTGAGATACTCATCGAGTTCAGGGCACTTCGTCTACGGCTGAAAGGAGGCAACCACTTTGACCTTGTGACATCACTAAACCCCAAATTAGTGCAGTGAACCTGAGATGGAGTCATAAGGAGGAGAAGAGGCTCTGCTTTCACACAACCCCATCTAATTGCCAATCCGACAGGCCGTAGTGAGAGATACAGAGGTGCTGCTCATGGCCTGTATTTCTCTGACCTTACTCTCTCTCTCTCTCTCTCTCTCTTTTTTGCTTGGTTGCTCACTCATCAGTCTCAAGTCTGATGCTTCAAATCTTTTTATGTAATGACAAAAATGATGACGGGAGCAGTCATGCATGTGTGGTTGGTCATGCCTCGTGTTTTTTGTTTAGTTTTGTTTTGCTTTGTTTTGCTTTTTAAGCGTGAAAAGTGCTGTAGCAGAGAAAAAGTCCCGTGTGCCAGATGCTCCACAGATATGGGGATGGATGAGCAGCTCCAAGGGCAGGGAGGAGAAATGGGAAAAATTGAAGGTGTGGAACATCCCTGGAAAGGTCTCCTGAGGAGACATGGAGACTCCAGAGTGGATTGAGTGAGTAGATTTTCCAAATATGCATTTGGTCTGAAAGTGGCCACACACACACACATTCCAGGCAAACATGCAGCTGATTGGCCATTCGCTTTCCCTGTGGTTACAAAAAGGATGCGCTGTACACATTGTAAGTTCTGCCGGGGTACAGCGGTCTAACTCTTCAGAAATTGATTTCACACACCACCTGTACAGTTTTTTTTGCCATGTTGGTGGGAGGCCTCCTAATTGCACCATGGAATTAAAGCATTGCATGATTGGAGGGAATGATAGGCAATTATTGGGTGATCCTGCTACAGATGTGGAAATTATATTCTGCTGAAAAACTGTTCATTGTAGACTGGGATGCTCACACACCCTATTGACTAACTCAGATGCACTGCTGTCCCACAGACAACTGGGATAGTGCTTGCCACACACTAAACACACCCTGGCTAACCTTGTTACAGCACACTGGCGAATGTCCTAAGGACTAGTGGCCAGCAACGTGGAGAGGTGATCTTAGGACTTTAAGCACAACAAGAACGACACTTCCTCCACTTCCTCCCAGACATTTACCTCAGCGAACCCCCGTTGTCTGCAAGCGCCTCAAGTGTCCTCAGGGGAAACTCAACACTAGCCAGGACAGTGGCAGTGTGGTGTCCTGTTTCAGCACAAGCAAGGAATGAGGCCCCCCCCCCCCCCAAAAAAAAAAGTACCTGTGCATGGGTGCACAATGCTTGTCTATAAGCATCCATTTTACTGTACACAAAGTATGATGCCTGTATACACCTGATGTGGAGCATGTTAATTCGCCTTAACAAGCCAAACACACACAAAACCTGTCATATAGCACACACACACACACACACACACACACACACAAACACACACAGTTTGAATATTTTACAGATTTTTTCTGGGAAGGTAATCAACAAAGGTCGAACTGAATCATGCTTGTAAAATCCTAAGGCTAGTATGTAAAGAACCAAACATTCTGTCTTTAAGACAGTAAATTAGAACTGTGCCATTATACAATATAATCTCAACAGGTACTGTATACAGTGCACAGAACCCTGGACAGTCAAAAACATGTTGATTTAGCAGCTTTGATTTATAGACAGTCTGGAGAATGAAAAGGCTAGACAGTAAAGACACCAGACTACAGTTGCAGAAAAAAAAGAAGTGATGCAAGACAATTCCCCTTCAGAGAAAGGGATCAAAAACCTTTTAGTGTTTACTCTCACACTCGGATTAATGGACTTCTCTGGCCCTTAAATCTACTCATTCGTACCAAAGGCCAAACATTCATTCAAGGTAAATTACTAATATGACAGATAAGTACTTTCTGTGAACCAGCACACCAAATGTTGTAATTGTACCAGAGTTCTGGCAAGCACTGTAGTTTCCACATTACAGTTTGAATACACACCATTATATATGTCATCATTACTTCACACCGGCCATGCCACTAATACAGTTGTACTTGCTCTTTTTCTGTTTTAGGCTGTCACTCACTCTCTTTCTCTCAAACACACACACACACACACACACACACACACACACACACACACAGATGCACATACACACACACACACACACACACACACACCGGTTACACGGTAGTTTTACCTTGGCACTGAAATCCTTGCTTCCCAAATCCCCTGTAAAATAACACAGAGGAAGCACTGATCAGAGACAGCACAGCAGATGATGTGTTTGAATATGGAGAAGCTCCAGTGAGCAGGTATTCCAAATTCTTGACTATATGCCCTATATGAAATATTTACACATTTACAATTATAAATATAATGTAGGGCAAGGCACAAAAGTTTTTTTTTATGTAATAGTTGTAGCTACTGCTATTTTATATTTCATAATATCCTGTAATATATTTGATATAGACTCCTGGATAGTCTTATTGGTTGTCAGAATAAGCGTTGTAACCCTCAATATGATTCCTTAAGGCAATCTATGGAAGAAACACGGATTAACATTATGTTATAAACATACAAGGCACATGTTCCACTGAGAAACATCGAGCTGGTTTACATATAATAATAATAATAATAATAATAATAATAAACGAGCGTAATCAGATTTTTAGATGGTTATGGTTTGTGCCATAAGAAAAAGATTTGTAGAACCATAATAGTTTACAAGTGTAGCTGCATTTTATATTGTACACAACAGTTCATACATCAACACATATTTTGTTTTTTTATTTGATTCATTTTTGAAAGTGTAATATGTAGCCGGTTCAACGCTCAACATGGTTTACAAAGAAGCAACAGAAAAGAACGCATCCGTTAGTGCTTAAGAAAGATGGATTATATAGCCTTAGTTTACATAGGTAGGCTAACTAAGGGTTTGGATTTCCTGGTCTAAGTTATCAGAAGACCGATCGCTCAGAGGAGGAAAAGAAACTGGTGCGCTACGATCCACAGCATCGATCGGCTACACTATTCCAAAAACATCCGTTAAATTTAGCTCACGATAAATTTAGATGAAAAAATAGGCTGTCTCCCAGAAGAGTTAGAACTAACAAAACGAAGTTGTGTTCCCCGTGGACAGAAAACAACTTTTTTAACCCTGACGCACAACTGAAGACAGGTGCACAGGTAAGAGTCAGACTCACCAAATGAAGTCCGTGCAGTGGCTGCAGAAGGTCGGTTGTTTAAAAAACCTGGCAGTGAATTTATGATTTTTAACTTCATGCACGTTTTTCTGCCGCAGAGCACCTTTGCGGGCAAATCGGTTTGCCACACCGACCATAGATTCGTTAAGGTGCATATGATCAGCCATAGCCAAAAATGCGGTCCCGCGTTTCCACGGTTTATCACCTCCAAACTGTCCTCACAGGTGTTGCCCCCACTAACACAGAAAATTGACCGACTGAATGGGGCGAAGAATATGACTGTCAGCCACGGCGGATTTCCACTAGGCGTTCTTCTTGCATTTAAAGTGACGTCAATGGACTTCGTACTCTTACAGTAAACGTGCGCTCATGGGCTTCTCTTTTCACTACTCATGGAGAACTGCGCCATCATGTGGACAAAAATATTTTCAAGTTTCATATCAAGATGGAAATCTCACGTTTGACATTTTTTTTTTGTTCCACCATGACTGGAAGTGTTTTGAATAATTTTCTGGTATGTTAAAGTAGGCTTTTTGTCGTGCATTTTTTAAACTAATATTAATAAGGCACAGGAAACTAGGCAGCCCTACTTGGAATTTCTCCTTCTGTCTTATGTTTTGTCTTGACACAAAATGTCTTGTATAGGCTACTGCACGTGGTGATGGGAATGATATGAAGACAATGCACATCATTACACTGGTGTATTTCTCAGTAATAATCTTGACTCATCTTCTTTGACCCAAGCTAAAGCTGCTCAATATAATCTTTATTGATAATAAGCAAAAGTATGAGGCTATTAAATATAGAGTAAAAACATGTTCGCTGTTCTTCGCCTTTCACCTCTCATATCTCCGTTTCCCACTATGAGCCAGACACACTTTATCAAAGTGTAAGTTGGATAGCAAACTAGGGTGGTAAAATTCCGGGTATTTTCAAAGTTGGACATTTTCAATTAATGGAAATGAATGGAAATAAACTGGGAGTGATCGAATTTGAAGGTTAACAGCATAATAGCCACTGTTGGGCAAGCTACTCAGAAAATGTAGTTAACTATCAGCTACGAGTAACTACCCAGGTAGCAAGCTTCTCAGTCAGCTTGCTACCTGGATCCACATCAGATGAAGCTTCACTACACCAAAGCTACCTGAAGACCAAATGTAGCAAGCTAAGTTACAAAAAATGTACAGAAGTAGCTTAACTACGTGAGCTTCTTTTTAATGTACAAAAAGTCCTACAATAATTAAAGATCCAACTTTTCTTCTTTTACTCTGCAGTTTCCAGGTAACAGTGATGCATAAAAAGCATAAATTAAGGTGGTAATTTCCATGGAATTTTGATGTAATTTCATAATAATAATCCTTTGTAGCCACTTATTACAAGTCTTCTCCATGCAGTTTCCAGTGCAATTACTCTTTGTGGACATTGTGGACATTATGGCACCACTGACTTGTCAAATGAATCATGTTATTCCAAGGAACTTGTCTATGTACAGCGTAGATGATTTCCTGCTTTGAAAATGTAGCTTAATCTACCACATTACATGGTAAAAAAAAAAAAGCTAAACTACTTAAAAGCTCACACACAACCCATATGCGTTGTGCATCCTCCCATCACATGCACATTGATTTCTAGGACTCTGAACTGCTAAAGCAAACTTTCTGAGCCACATACAGGCAGCCCAGATAGGCTACAGACACTTGAGGCTACACATTTGAGAACTACATAGTCAAGCTTTGCTGATGATATAACTTAGATGATATTTGTTCTACAATGTTAGATTTTACCTAGCTAAATCAAAAAATATATTGCTAGGTCACTAGTAAAGCAGATATGCTAAAGGTAAGCTGGCTAGCACCTTCTCATTAAAGAAGCTTAAGTAACACTTTATTTGAAGGGGTCTACATAAGGGTGTCACACTCTCAAAAATAAAGGTACAATGAGGGTACAATTGAGTACTTTAAAGTACAAATTTAATAAATGTACCATCAAAGGAGTACAAATTTGTGCCTTTACAAACCAAATGGTACACACTTAATTATACATGTTGAAAGATAGATAAAAGTACCCTTTCTAAAGGTACATTCTTACAAATAAGGTACAATGTAGTTGCCCCGCCCAATTTTATACTTTGAAAATTTCAAAAAAGATGGTGAAAGGCAGACGGTGAATTTAGACAGTCTTTAGATGAAAGTCAGTAGTATTTAGTCTTTCTTTCCTAAAATCCTATTAACTAGACACAATAGAGTTTAAACCTATGTTATTGTAACTTAAAACATGCCTAGGATTTTTTTTTGGAAGTGGGTGTCTACAGCTAACTGTTACCATGCTACCCAGCTAGCTAGCCAGCCAACGGATCACTAGTTCCCATACGCGGATAAAGAAGTTACAGTTTGGAAAAAAAGACGTTGGTCTCTGCACCGAACCTTCCTTCAACAGGGAGAGAACCAGCAACATGATTTGGAAAAAGGAGCCGTTTTGAGTAAAATTAAGGTTAGTATCTTTTTTTCAGCCTGTTGAAAGTTCTGAGGCGTGCTAATTTGTTCTTTTAAAGAGGCACTCAGTAACTTTATGCGACCATTTTTGTAGTCATAAAATCGGATAGAAATTGTTTTTTCTGTTAGACTGGTCTGTTGTGTAGCAAATGGCGATTGAGTGCACCGCTGTACAGCCCTGTATAGTGAATACGGAACTTGCAACTTCTGAGGGAGTGTACACTACAGCAATACAATTAACTGTACAGAGCTCCCCCTACAGGTTTGTGCCGTTTAATGCAGGGTTAAAAAACAGACTTACTGAGTGCCTCTTTAACGTTTCAGAAGCGATGTAACGACTGTCACGGACTTCGTTGATGATAGTTTTCTGTCAGTCAAGTTAAGCTAGTTTTTGCAGGCTAATTTACAAGAATAGCCGTTTATTCTCTGGTAATAAGATTCTAATTGACACTTTAAATCTCAAACAAAGGTAATTCAGTAACAGTAAACTTCATAAACACTATATAATCGTATAGTGTTATTTTAAAGAAGCTTATCAACCTGAAAGTTTACAACAGATCATCTTAAAGATGAACATGATGGATTATTTCACCTCGGCAAGGAAGTTGGGCATTTCTTTTCTGCATTTTTGTCTCCTTAATTTTGTAAGTGAGTTCTGTGTCGGTTTATTGTTTGTTTACAGGTCTTACTGAAGGGTTATAGCCGATGTCTCATAGGGGTTATGGTGATAAACTTTCTGCAACATTCACAGCCTGAAGGTAAGCACTGGGCTAACTTTTCAGAGAGTTGTTACTAGTGGCAGCTATATTTTAATCTTTGAATATCCCACCATTAGATTAAGTTTTATTGTAATGTTGTTGTGAACTGCATGCTTTTGGCTTATTATTGTAGTAAATGCAATCAATACAGAATTATGCATTTAACTGTATAAATTAGTTTCTTTTTTTGTGTTCTTCTTTTCTACATTTTATACAATAACACAATGAAATGTCAGCACATTACCAGTCCTAGATATTTTGGTGTCATTTTCTCATATTCCTCATTTATTTCCATTTAGTCTACACAACTATGCCTCCTGGATTCCTGGCATGATCTTCTCTGCAGTGCAAGCCAAGTGTTCAACATTTCCATACATTCAGTGTGCACTGCTGTATTTTTGTACAGCAGGTTAGTATCTCTGTTTGACCTTTCATATTTAGAAATCCATTTTTACGATCCATTTTAAAATATTTAATAAATTACCTTGATCTTGATGTAAAAGGCCAATGGTTGACTTTATTTTCCTTTGTCCTACAGTAAGCAGCTTGTGGGAAATGGTGGTGTGGATCAGGTGTTCCTGTACACAGACCAAGATCTTCTGACAAATGGATACAGTACTCTATTATGAAGGTAGCTTTTTTTTTCGTATATGGTACTTCTGTTAAAACACTTAGCCTAAGCTGATCTAAGATGGACTCTTACACACCCCTGTTTCTCACGGGCACACCCATTACAGTAGCCCCAACCCTTTTGTCAACCACTGGTCATCACCATTGCTCATCCTATTCAAACATATCCCATGAAGAATAGCAGTAATGTAATTTTGCCACATGTTTTACTCAGCATCTCTGTATGTGAAAATAGCCATGAATCTTTGAATATGTTTTGTAAAACTTTTTCAACTTGTATTTTTGTAAAATAAAAAAAAAACTGTTTCTGGTATTCTGCCTCACTGTTTTTAATTTTGTAATTGTGCATGTAATTGTTTAAACCCATTTGGTTAACTCACTAGATGGGACAGGACCGGACAGTTTGTGCTTTTAACCCACTCCTATGGTAGTTTTTTTTAACTCTAATGTAGTTATTTATACCCATCTGCTAGGTTATTTACAGTACTTGGCCGTATTTGAATTTGTACTATTATTTTTTTATTTTATTAGGACATTTTTGCCACTTCAAAGGTACAATGGCATCGTCGCTGGGGTGGTACCCTTAAAGAGAACAAAATAGTACCTTCTAATAGGGTACTTTTTTGTACCAATGGATTAAGGTACAAAGGCATTGCTAAGGTACAAAATTGTCTCTCAAAAGGTGCAATGTAAGAGGGTACAACTCTGTACCTTTGGTAACAGGTACCTTTGACGGAACATATTTGTCCCTAAAAGGTACTAATTATAGGGGTACTTATTTGTACCCATTCATGAGGTACAAGGATGTTCCCCTTTGGGGTACTGCCCCAGCGACGAGCTTTTGTACCTTTTTTTTTAGCTTTTTGGTACCTTTATTTCTGAGAGTGTAAGTATGTTATAAACATGACATGACACGTATCATGACCATTAATGAACCTTCATTCATGTTCATGACTGTTGTCATTAAGTGTCATTCGGTTTTTGAAACGCAGACAGGGATGTAGACTTTACAAAAACCGAATGACACTTAATGACAGCAGTCTTAAACATGAATGAAGTGTCATTAATGTTTATGATATGTGTCATGTCATGTTTGTGACAGGCTAATATCACCCTTATGTAGACCCATTCAAAAAAAGTGTTACCGAAGTGTAGTTCTCTTTCGTTTCGAAGCCGAAACGTACGAGTGGATGATGCCTATCATCTCCTACTTTTCTGAAGTCATTTTTAACCAACCCTTTGAAAAAAGGGCAGTAAGCGCACTGACGCGCGCAGGCAACTACTTAGACAGCCCTGCGTGACGTCAGAAAGTCTATATATTGACTGCGCTTACGCTTCAGGTCCTCTTTGCCTCTTTCACCTCGCCTACTGCGTGTGTTTCTGAGTCGCCTTTTCGTTTGCTTTCGCAAATATTTCTAAAACCAACAGCTTTTTTGAAAGCCCACCACAAAAGCTTTTTTCAAAGCTCTCCGAGGGATTTCCGTCTTGCTCCAAGTGCTCACGCCGGTCCCTGACTTCTGGTACCCCGAGACGCAAGATGGCTACTCGTCGTTGTACCGACTGTGATCGTCCCATGGCGATTTCCGACCGCCATGCTATCTGCTTCATCTGTATGGGGAGCGAGCATGCTATGCTCGCTTTTTCGCGGCCAGATCTCTGCTCGGCTTGCGAACGCCTCTCCCCTACGGCTATCGCCAACAGAGCGGCATTTTTCGTGGGTTGCACTGGTGTTCCAAGGGCGGCCCCTACCCCCGTTGGTGCTAGTGCTCTCTCCACCCGCCAGTCTATTGATTTTCCCCCGGCGTCCTCGCACCCGGTTGGGCTAATCGACCGGTCTTCAGTGGCTACTCGGCCATCAGTTAGCTTCTCAGCGGCTAGCTTGCTACCAGCTAGCCAGCTAACCGCGGCCCACCAGGCTAGCCCTGCTAGCTCCATTGATGCTGCCTTTGCCCGCGCGGCTACCACGCCGACTCAGGGCGACGATGACGACCCAGTTATCGAAGCTGTGGATGAAGAGGAGCTTGCTTCCTTCCTCTCCGCTAAAGGCTGCGCCACCGTGGAGGATTTGCCACCTGTGTTGAAGACCCACGCCGCCCAGTTAGCTTCTGAGCTAGCTTTGTTGGCTACGCAGGCGGCTAGCAGGCTAGGCCTGCCTCCGCCTCAGCGCTGTCCGGGAGGGCGTTTCGACCCCTTCTCCGGCGCGCTCCCATCTCCGGACGCTCTCCCTCTCCCTGCTCACCCCACGGTTGTGGCTGATGCACAGGGCTCTTGGGAGGCTCCCTACGCCGCCATTGCTCCTATCCAGGGGCACGCGGCGTTTTACGCGATGGATGGAGCGGGCGCCACCGGCCTCATGCAGCTTCCTCACGTCGAAGATGCGGTCGCTGGTTGTTTAGCACCAGCCTCTGCCACCACCTGGACATCGCCTCCCGAGCTTCCCTCCAAGCCGTGTCAGCGCACGGAGAAGCTCGCTTCTAAGGCCTTTATCTGTACAGGCCAGGCGATAAGGGCGATGAATACCGCCTTTCTCCTCTCCTCTCTGTCTGAGGAGCTGGTGGCAGATTTGACAGCGCAGCCGTCGGACTTAACCCTCCATCAGCTGCGCAGAGTTACCGCTCTCACCTCGCTGGCCATCAGGGCGGCCATTAAAGCCGACGGGCGCTCCCTTGGCTCTTTGGTCGTCCGAGACAGGCACCTCTGGCTGAACCTTTCGTCCATGCCAGAGAAGGAGAAGAGGCATCTCTTGAACGCTCCCATCTCCGCTGATGCTCTGTTTGGCCAGGCGCTGGAACTACAGCGCGATCGCTTGGAGAAAACGAAGTCGGCGGCTCAGGCCCTGCAACCCGTGCTTCCTAAGCGTGCGCCGCCTCAGTCAGCCGCTCCCGCTGCTCCTCAGACGCGTGCTCGTGCGCCACAACGGACGCAACAGAAAAAGAAGGCGGACCCGCCCAAAGCCGCGCCACAGCCAGCTACTGGGTCACAACCTGCTTGGCAGCGCTCACGCTCACGCGGGCGCCCAGCTCCCGCCAACCGTCCAGCCAGCCAGGAGCGGCGTAAGAGGCCACAGCGATCCTGATGCGATCGCGTGTGCGCGGCAGAGCATGTCATGCGATCACCATCCATTGACTGCTATGCCTCTGTGTGCTCTGAAAGGCACGGGTCTTCGCTCTGCAGTCCCCAGCTCGGAGCGTTCCCCCCCGCTTCGGCGGTCCGCTCTGATCTCACCCCCTTACGGGGCGCTGAGTTTGCCTTGTTCACAAGCACTCCGCACCCACACTATGGGGCAATGTTTCACTATGAGCCCCGGCCCAGGCCGGAGGACGCTCTCTGTTCTGTCAGCGCTATCGCGCACTGGGGCACCGATGCGGTCTCCGCCGCACGTTCAGCTGACACACGCTAACGTGCTAACGTCACGATCTCCGCGTCCTCTGTCCCTCTCGCCTCTGGGCAGTGGGCATGCGACGCTTCGGAGTCGTTCACGGTCGAGAAGTCCTCCCCGTCCTCTCTCGCCACTTCTGTCGGTCGATTTATCGCCCAGATACGAGCAGAACTGTCTGTCCAGTCTGACACGTCTGCCCTTGGCCAGACGGGTAACTTCTCCCCCCTCTTCGAGGTCGTCACTGACGCGCACTCCGGGTCAGCCGCCCCACGGGGCGTCGCAGGTGTAGTGCGCGGCTCGCCGACCGCCAACGTCGCTGACACGCGCTCCAGGTCGGCCGCCCCACGGGGCGTCACCAGTGATGCGCACTGCTCTTCAGCCATGCGTGAGTGCCCAGCGGTCTCACACACGGCTAACCTACCCTCAGCCCCCACACTACGTCGGGTCTCTAACCTGGCAGTCGGACGCTCTTCAGCTTCGCAGACAGCCTCAGTCTTTGACCTTGGCCCCCCCAGTGCCACTCGGAGGCAGCATAGCACTTCGTTTGCCCTTGCTGCCTCCTCATGCCGCCGCTCTGCTCCGGCAGAATTGGGCGATGTGCACAACGTCACGTTGGGTTCTTTCAACAGTGTTGAAGGGCTATCAACTGCAGTTCAGGTGGCCACCCCCGCCCTTCAGAGGTGTCATGGAGTCAGTGGTGCCCTCCTCCAAGGCCCCTGGTCTCAGACAAGAGCTTTGCGATCTCCTGAGAAAGGGCACTATCCAGCGCGTAGATCCGACGCTTGCGCGCGCAGGTCGTTACAGTACGTACTTCCTTTTGCCCAAGAAGTCGGGCGCTTTTCGCCCTAATCTAGACCTCAGAGCGCTCAATGCTTCGCTCAAACCTCTCACCTTTCGCATGCTCACGGGGTGCATGGTGGCGGACTCAGTCCGCCAGGGGGATTACATGGTCACCATAGACCTTCAGGACGCCTATTTTCACATAGGTATAGTCCCCAGGCACAGGCGTTTTCTACGCTTCGCCTTCGAGGGCAGAGCTTACGAGTACGCAGCCCTTCCCTTCGGTCTGTCTCTAGCACCTCGGTGCTTCACCAAGTGCGTGGAGGCGGCGATCGCTCCTCTACGTGCTCAGGGGATCAGACTCCTCAATTACTTGGACGACTGGATGCTGCTGGCGGGGTCCAGACAGCTCCTAACGTCACAGGCTCACACTGTCTTGCGTCACCTGCACAGTCTGGGTTTCTTAGTGAACCTAAGCAAGTGCATGCTCTCTCCCTCTCAGGAGGTCAAGTTCTTGGGCGTGAGGCTGAACTCACGCTCAATGAGAGCGACGCTCACTCCAAAGAGACTTCAGGACGTCAGGGCGTGTCTACGCCACTTCAGACTAGGTGCCTGCGTTTCGGCCAGGCTGTGTCTCAGACTGATGGGCCTCTTATGCGCCGCAGGCGGCACTGTCCCACTCGGCCTCTTACACTTACGCCCGCTGCAGCTTGCCTTAGCGGAACTAGGTGCATCCTCCAGGTCGAACCCCGCCCGTCGGATCTTAGTGTCCAGACGCATGTGGCTAGCCCTCGCGCATTGGCGCAGGCTGTCGTCCTTCACCAAAGGCGGCGCTCTGGGCGCTATAGCCAGACGCATGACGGTGACCACCGATGCGTCCAAGAGCGGCTGGGGCGCCGGTTGCTGCGGTCGCCCCGCCAGGGCGATATGGGGCACAGCCTCCAGGAGGTTACACATCAATGTGTTAGAGCTCCTTGCTGTCTTCTGCGCTCTGAAGGAGTTTCTCCTTCTTCTCGGAGGAGAACACGTTCTTGTGCGTACAGACAACACCACTGTTGTGGCGTATATCAATCGCCAGGGCGGCACGCGCTCTCCGGACCTGTTTCGCCTGGCGTACAAGCTGCTCACCTGGGCCTCCCGCCACTTCCTGTCGATCAGGGCGGCGCACTTGCCAGGTGTTCGCAACACAGGCGCGGACCTCCTCTCCAGGGGTGTTCCGCGTGCGACCGACTGGCGCCTCTGCCCAGCCGTGGTGCACAGCCTCTGGTCCCGCTTCGGGCGGGCACGAGTCGATCTTTTCGCCTCGAGAGAGAACGCTCATTGCCCAGCGTGGTTTCCGCTGGAACGAGATGCGCCGCTAGTGTCAGACGCGCTGGCGCATCCGTGGCCGCGCGGTCTGCTCTACGCTTTTCCCCCCCTTCCTCTGATGCGTCAGGTATTGGCCAGGATCAGAGCGGGGGCTCACAGGGTGATTCTGATCGCCCCCAATTGACCATCTCAGAGCTGGTTCTCAGATCTGGTCTCACTGTTGGACGGCCAGCCGTGGACCCTCCCTCTGAGGAGGGACCTCCTATCGCAGGCTCACGGGTCGCTGTGGCACCCCAAGCCGGAAGCATGGAGACTGACGGCTTGGCCCCTGAACGGGCGCGTCTCCTAGAGAGCGGCCTGTCAGGCGCAGTTATAGAGACCGTTCAGGCAGCTAGAGCTACATCCACTAGGTCGTTGTATACACTGAAGTGGCGTGTATTCAGCACGTGGTGCATAGACAGAGGCTGATCCTCTAGTCTGCCCTATTGGCGAGGTGCTTGCTTTTTTGCAACACCTGTTTGATCAGGGTCGTACACCCTCTACTTTGAAGGTGTACCTCGCAGCTATTTCAGCATGCCATGTTGGCTATGCTGGCGTTTCCCCAGGCGCTCACCCCCTTGCGTTGCGCTTCATGAAGGGCGTCAGGCGGCTTCGCCCCTCTTCCTCTCCTTCGGTCCCTACTTGGGACCTGGCCACTGTCCTACGCGGTCTGGCCCTTACGCCCTTTGAAACTCTGTCGAGTGCCAGTTTAAAGATGCTTTCCCTTAAGACTGCGCTTCTTCTCGCTCTGGTCTCGGTGAAGCGTGTTAGCGATCTGACTGCCTTGTCAGTCAGTCCTGACTGTCTTGAGTTCGCGCAAGGTGACGCGCGGGTAACGCTGCGACCAAATCCCTTTTCTCGCCCGAAAGTGCTGTCTACTGACCCTCGTTCGAGGGTCATTGAGCTCTCAGCCCTTCCTGAGACGGGCAGTTCTGTGCCCGTCACTCTGTGCCCGGTCAGAGCGCTTCGTGCCTATTTGACGCGTACGCAGAGCATCAGGAAGACGAACCAGTTGTTCGTCTGCCATGGCGAGCGTGCCAAGGGTCAGGCCTTGTCTACCCAACGCATGTCGCATTGGCTTACTGAAGCCATACATCTGGCATATGAGGTGGCGGGTGTTCCTCCGCCTGCTCATGTCAGGGCGCACTCCACCCGTGGAGTGGCGGCTTCTTGGGCCTTCTGGAAAGGCGTCCCTATGAAGGATATCTGTTTGAGTGCTTCGTGGGCCTCTGGCAACACCTTCGCGCGTTTTTACGCATTGGACGTCACCAGGCCGGGTGTAGCAGAGAGTGTTCTCTCTGGGCCTGGCGGCGGTCCCATGGATCTTCCCACCTCGGGCTCCTCGGTGTAGGGCTCTTGAGGCTTGGTTGTAGTGATCCACTCGTACGTTTCGGCTTCGAAACGAAAGAGAACGTTACGGATACTAACGTATCCTCGGTTCTCTGAGTGAGAAGCCGAAACGTACGCTTCGGGCCTCAATCGCCGACGCTGGCGAGCTTGGCAAAGAGGACCTGAAGCGTAAGCGCAGTCAATATATAGACTTTCTGAAGTCACGCAGGGCTGTCTAAGTAGTTGCCTGCGCGCGTCAGTGCGCTTACTGCCCTTTTTTCAAAGGGTTGGTTAAAAATGACTTCAGAAAAGTAGGAGATGATAGGCATCATCCACTCGTACGTTTCGGCTTCTCACTCAGAGAACCGAGGATACGTTAGTATCCGTAACGTTAAGTCTCCTTTATTGTCAATTATCTACATATACTGGACATACAGAGGAATCGAAATTATTTTTCTTGCTATCCCACAGTGATGCGCACAGTCAGGAGAGCCAGAGGCCGCTGCATCTACACGCGTCACCTGCAATGGCATTCACCCAATCACACACCAGTGGAGGAGATTACCATGCAAGGCTCCAACCTGCCACCAGGAGCAATTTGGGGTTCAGTGTCTTGCTCAAGGACAATTCGATGGGGTCAGGTAGAGTGGGGCTCAAACCTGCAACCTTGCAGTCACCAAACGGCTCCTCTACTACCTGCGCCACCACCGGCCCTATCATATATCATGGTGCTAGCACAAAATATGCTGTTTCTTCTGCCTCCTGCTAAATAGTTTTACATAACCACACACAATTTTATACATCATTTAAATTATTTGAAAGAACTTTCCATTATAGTCAAGTTTACATATACATATTTGCAATTTTTGCCATCTTTTTTAACAGAACAATGCCACGTACGCCATCCAATGTGTTTAAGCATTTTACACCAACTAGTTGATGGAAAGTCTTTGCTAATGCTGTGCAAAGACATATGTGAAGAATGCCACTAAAATGGATAAGCATAATGCAAAGTACCCAAAATTCCCCCTGAAGCAGGTGTAGCAGACAAGAGTTCCATTCCAGGTGAAAATGAATCTGTGGCATCAGACTCCGATACTCTTGCATCAGCTCCTGGTCCCTCAGCAGCATATGATACTTTAATTCAATGGATCGAAATTGCCAGAGAAATGCAGATGAGTGTTTAGCTTGAACAGTCTAGCAACTGCATCACCCCAGATGTTGACAACCAATTTCTATTGGAAGAGTTTCAGACCAGTATTCATTTCCCCAACCAGGCATGTACTATCTACCTATTTGCTGGATGAGGAGTTCAACAGAGTGCAAACTAAGGTCAAGCAAACCATTAACAAAGCAGACTGCATTTCAATCATCTTGGGTAGGTGGCCAAGTATTCGGGGACAAGGAATTATAACCAACATTGTATTCAAACTCTTGTTTTCTACGAGAGCACAGACACAAAGGATAGTCGACATACAGGCTCCTACAATGCTGAGGAGCTTAAAGCAGTCGTTAATGACCTTGGACCAGAGAAGGTTTTTTTCTGTTGTTACTGACAATGCAGTGAATATGAAGGCGGCCTGGACACACATGGAGGAGACCCTCATAAAATAACCTGACATCAAGAGAATTCTATTGGATGATGTAGTCTGGGAAAGACTGACCAGCAGTCTGACTATCCTGAAACCCATTGCGGCAGCAATCGCAAAAATAGAGGGTGATGCCATCCTGTCAGATGTCCAGTGTCTTTTGGGGGAAAAATCTTAACAGCCCTGCCAAATCACTGCAACTAAAGGCGGAAGAGACAGCAGTGGTGAAATTACTGGAGAAGCGGCAGGAGTACTGCTTGAAACCAGTGCATGCAGCAGCGTACATGCTGGACCCATTATAACCAAAGCACACTCTCTGGAGAGGAGATCAGCAATGCTTACCCCATTATCACTGCCTTGTCTCACCACCTGGGTTGTGATGTAGGTAAAGTTCTTAGCAGTTTGGCAAAATACCGTACAAAGCAAGGCCTGTAGAACCTGATAATGCAATAATTTCCAATAATTCCCTAAATAGTCCCCCAATAGTCCCTAAAACATGTAATAAAACCTGATAATAATTTCCCAATAATGTAATACCGTGCATTTTCCAATAATGTAAAAATCAGCATACTAGTAATGTAATTAAGTGTTACATTGATGGGGAGTTATTACATTATCAGGTTAGCCTCAATTTTGCAGAACCTGATAATGTAATAATTTCCCAATATTGTCATAAATTTGGTCAGAACTGAAATGTTAGGACACCAGTTAATTTGTACCAAGTGGTGATGCTCTGTATGTGACCACCCACTACTATTTTGCTCATAATTTTGTCCCAATTGTATTAGATCTCTTCATCATCACTTGCAGATATTGCAAGATTTTCAGTGCTCAAACAGTGTACTCGGAGCTTATTTCAAAGTCAAAATTCAAAGTCAGTTTTATTTGTCGATTTCTTCAAATGTACTTGACATTCAGAGGAATCGAAATTACGTTTCACACTTGTTCCATGCGTAGACGTTGACATCAATAAACAGTTCTAAACAATAAGGTAATGTTAAGTAAAAAAAAGTGCAAGTAGGCTTAGGGCATTATACTTAGGTAACATACAGGATGTAACAAGACAAGAGTCCAATTTGTCTTCCTATACTCCTGCCAGTCTGGTGGTACTACTGGCTGGGAGCCGGGAGGGGAGAGAGTTCAGCAGTGTCACAGCCTGGTGGATGAAGCTGTTGGTGAGCCTGGTGGTGCAGGAGCGGAGACTTCTGTATCTCTTTCCAGAGGGCAGGAGGCTGAACAGACAGTGTGCGGGGTGGGTTGCATCGATGACAATTGTGATGGCTTTGCGGGTGAGGCGGGTGGTGTAGATGGCTTGCAGGGGGGGTAGTGGTCCACCAACTATCCTCCGCTGTTCTCACAATGCGTTGTAGAGCTTTCCTGTTGTAGTCAGTGCAGCTACCGCCCCACACAGTGATGCAGCTGGAAAGGATGCTTTCAATGGTTCCGTTGTAGAATGTGGTCAGGATGTGTGGTAGAGCACTTGCCCGCTTGAGTTTGCGCAGGAAGTAGAGGCGCTGTTGTGCTTTCTTGGCCAGTGATGTGGTGTTGGTAGTCCAGGAGAGGTCCTCACTGATGTGCATCCCCAGGAACTTGGTGCTGCTCACCTTCTCTACCGCAGCGCCGTTGATGGTCAGTTGGTGGTAACAGGTGTGGCCTCTCTGGAAGTTGACAATAACCTACATGTGATGGCTGCCGCCACACAGGGTAACATCACCCCCACTACACAAGCACGAGTTTAGTTAAGTTGCCACATTATTAGTTATATAAACACTTTATTATTTGCAGACACATGCTCATAGTCAAAGAACACACAAACACTTTTTTTTCATTCTTTTGATTTATTAGTTCATTTACTTTAACCTTACACTGTTGCAAATGGTTGCACACATTTTTAACATGGTAAAGTTTTGTTAAAGAGGCTCTATGTGATGCTGTTCGACGTCACTTCTGCTAACGTTTCACATAAATACAAAACAAAACAGAGCAAGCTTCCCCCTCCCCTCCAGTGTAATCGTCGTACCTTAGTCAGTATAAGCAGTATAATTATCACCGTCTTGTAATGTTGCTTTCATGAGATGGCTTTGGAGAAAACTGTTATTTTTTATTTTTGCACGTGAATGCTCTCACAACAAGTAATCGTAACTTTTACCTGTCCAATAAAAAACGTGCCACCTCTATGACTGCATCCGATTGGAAGTTCTTTTGCCGGCAAAGTCCACCATTCAAATAAATCCCCAATGTAAACCCGGAGCTTATTTCATGCTTCTCAATTTCTCTTCTTCACACCTTATATTCCTCCGAGCATCTTTTCTTCGGACGTGCCTCAGCCTTTTTTCAAAAATAATTTACCGACACAGTATTGCTAACTCACACCCGGATTCACGCTGTACAATCAACACTGTCGCACGCGCATTAACCCCCACCTCTTCTTGACAATTGGTTGGCCGTTGTCTGTTATTGCTTTGGTGCACAACCTCCTGCCCCTAGTGTTTGTTTTGGTATTGCAGCTTCTGTGTTGTGTTTTGAGACCGGGTTTTTTCCCAATGTATTCAGCAGGCAGACAGCAAGCCAATCAAGGGGTGGTAGAAACAGTTTGACATAAAAAAAGAAATTGAGCTAAAATCTTGCAAAATTGCTCAGAGCACCTTTAAGTTATGTTTGTTAATAATATGTTTTCTGTGTTTCCCTGAGTTTGGTGGGAGGTCCCTTCCTGCAAGGTGCAAGGGCGTGGCAAAGGGCAATCTACCATTAAGCCTTGAAGTCGGCAAATTGAGCCGTGCCATGTCTGCGTTCATCCGGAGGGGGGTTTTGGGTTGATGTTGTTGTCTTGTCTAGTTGGTAGCGTTTAGTGTCTGTGTCTACTTGACCCCTTTTTGTTGCCTTTTGGTTTGGCCAAGCCTGCATATATGTTCCTTTGTGTTTCTTTGTTGTTGGTCAGGTTTTGTTGGGTTACATGTTATGTCCTGCGTGTCTTTATTTTGAATTTATGTTCTTAGTAGGCCTAGTTTTCAGTTTTGGGTCTTTGTACATTTTGACTTTGTTCATTTTTTGGGTTAATAAAAACCCTGTCTTTCCATCAAAAGTCCTTGTGTCCTCGTGCCTCACTGGTCGGTCCCTCACACTACAACCTAGGTTGTTGTCAGATACCGTTTAAGTGCTTTTAAAAACAACACTTAAGTGCTTTTAAAAACAACATTTAAGTGCATTTAAGTGCTTTTAAAGCATTTAAGTGCTTTTAAAACATTTCAGCACTTTTAAAACAGATACCGTTTAAGTGCTAGGGACTAAACTATGTGAGGGTCTCAATCCTAAAGGGAGTCTAAATTTTACCTTTTGGCTTTTTAACATAAAGACTGGTCAGAAATGTTAGCTCTGCAAATATGGACTGAAGGGTGAGAAGTGAATGGTTAATCTAATCAGACTATAATCATGAAGCATGGGCACAGAAGCATGGCCTCTTTTCTATAAGTTCCCAAACATTATGTAAATGAAATGATCACATGCACCTATACGAACTTGTGATCTAATGAACACAGACACAGAAGCACACACACTAAACATACATACTGTACATGCATGGGCCCCACCTGTAGAACCTGATAATGTAATAATTTCTAATACTGTAATAACTCCCGATAATGTAATAAAAATCTCCTCAAAAGTCCCTAAAACATGTAATAAAACCTGATAATGTAATAATTTCCCAATAATGTAATACCGTGCATTTTCCAATAATGTAAAAATCGCCACATTTCGTTTAAGTGCTTTTAAAACATTTAAGCGCTTTTAAAACAGATACCGTTTAAGTGCTTTTAAAACATTTAAGCGCTTTTAAAACATTCCGTGTAAGTGCTTTTAAAACATTTAAGTGGTTTTAAAAACAACATTTAAGTGCATTTAAGTGCTTTTAAAACATTTAAGCGCTTTTAAAAACAACATTTAAGTGCTTTTAAAAACAACATTTAAGTGCATTTAAAAATGCTTTAAACATTTAAGCGCTTTTAAAACATTTAAGCGCTTTTAAAACAGCTACCGTTTAAGTGCTTTTAAAAACAACACTTAAGTGCTTTTAAGTGCTTTTAAAACATTGAAGCGCTTTTAAAACAGATACCGTTTAAGTGCTTTTAAAACATTCTGCTTTTGCACTAGGTAGCCTTGTTCCACTTTTAAAACACATTTCGCGTGTTTAAGTGCTTTTAAAACATTTAAGTGCTTTTAAAAACAACATTTAAGTGCTTTTAAAAAAACATTTAAGTGCATTTAAGTGCTTTTAAAACATTTAAGCGCTTTTAAAACAGATACTGTTTAAGTGTTTTTAAAACATTTAAGTGCTTTTAAAACATTTAAGCGCTTTTAAAACAGATACCGTTTAAGTGCTTTTAAAAACAACACTTAAGTGCTTTTAAAAACAACATTTAAGTGCTTTTAAAACATTGAAGCGCTTTTAAAACAGATACCATTTAAGTGCTTTTAAAACATTCTGCATTTGTACCAGGTAGCCTTGTTCCGCTTTTAAAACACAATTTGTCCAGTTTGCAGATGAGTTGTTGTGGTATTATGGTGTTGAATGAACTGAAGTCTATGAACAGCATTCTCTCAAATGTGTCTTTCTTGTCCAGGTGCAGACACGTCAGCTGGGAGGAGGGCAGAGCAGATTGCATCCTCTGTGTATCGTTTTGCTGGGTGGATTTGATGTGTGACATGACTAGTTGTTCAAAGCACTTCATGATGATGGGTGTCAGTGCCACAGGGCGGTATTGAAGCAGGCTGGAGATGATTTCTTTGGCACAATTATAATGGTGGCAGTCTTGAAGCATGATGGGACAACGGCTTGCCGCAGGGAGGTGTTAAAGTCCTGTTTTGCTTTCCTGATGCCACTGGACAGGTTGGCTCTCGCTGTTCTCAGGCCTTCTTCCTCCCCAGCTCTGAAGGCCTTGTCTCTGGCCTTCAGCAGCCTGTGGACATCTCCTGTCAGCCATGGCTTCCGGTTGGCTCGAGTTGTGATGCTTTTTATTTGTGTAACATCATCAATGCATTTGATGATGTATGAGCTCACAGTGTCTGTGTACTCCTCGATGTCTATGATGTTATTGTAGGTGGCTGCTCCCTTGAATATTTTTTTAAAGGAACAGTACATTTGTGGCCAAAACCGGTACCGCAATCACGTTCAAAATACTGCAGAGCATAGTATCCTATTCCCCCCCTCTTAGACAAAAGGTTCCCAGCTAGGTTGCCGAAATCAGAAAGGTGGAGGGTGGAGAAACAAGCCAAAGCACAATACACACATGATGTCAACATCAACATAAGTTGAGGACTGCAACTTCACTTTTGTAATGGAAATATTCAGGCTGGATTACTGTTGTCAGCGATTAAAGTATTTGAAATCATGATTCCTTATTAATATCTAATATATCAGGGCCTTGACTGTCATGATGAGTTGGTGCGGGCTTTAAATATCACTACTGCATGACATGAGTAATGGAAGATGAAAAAATGGAAAGGACCTGAAAAAGTAGTTTTAATAGTCCAAAGTCTTCAGCCAGTAGTGTTTCACCTATTGAAAGGACAATAGGCCAACAGAGGACCCATTCAAAGTGGCTCATTCATCTGCCAAGCCGAGGGAAAATATACATACAGTATATTGTGTAATTATTAAGGGACATTGCTGCACAAATCAACACATAGCCAAAGTCCAGTTGGTCAATGCCAATGACTGTTAAAGACTCAAATTTTTTTCTGTGGCCTATTGGTTTATTACTACTGAATATCCATTTAATAGGCCTACTGTAAAAAACTCTGCATTCACAGTCATGTAAAAATAAATAATATCTGCAAATAGTAAAGCAGCAGGGTAAAGGTAGACAGAACCTGATGCCAGACCAGCTTCAACATTTGGAGCCCTGAAATTGGTGGCCTAATGCTACACCACTTACCAAAGTTATTACAATATTGGAAAATTATCACATTATCAGGTTCTGCAAAATTGAGGCTAACCCGATAATGTAATAACTCCCCATCAATGTAACACTTTATTACATTACCGGTATGGCGATTTTTACATTATTGGGAAATGCACGGTATTACATTATTGGGAAATTATTACATTATCAGGTTTTATTACATATTTTGGGGACTTATGAGAAATTTCTATTACATTATCAGGATTTTATTACATTATCAGGTTCTACAAGGCCTTTTGCAAGGGGATAGAATCCAGCAAGCTAGCACATTCCTCCATCAACCTGGTGGAAAGTGAAACCCTTTGTGGGTCTGAGGCCATTGCACCTGTAGCCTCCATCCTCCACCAAATCCCACCAACATCAGCTGCCTCTGTGCCCAACTAGTCACTATTTGGGAACACACACTCAAAGGTTTCCAACAGGCTAACGAATGAGCAAGTAGAGAAATTAGTGGGCATTCAGCTCTTTGAGCCTGACACATTAATTCTGAACAAGGTTGGACACTGACACTGAAGAGGATGAGGGGTCAGATGTTGAGGAAGTCAACAATGAGGGCATTGGGCATTTCAGGAAGAAGCCTGAAAGTATTTGGCAAAATGCAGAACATGCAGAAACTTGGCTTGAGAAGCTTTGGAAATTTTCCACCCCTTTGCAACCCTACTACTAACACTAAACTGTACTAACTATAACTAATACTTATGTCTAATATCAAACTACCTTACAGTCCTGTACTGAAAATAAAAAGAGAAACCCTAAAACAAACGTCCATCTAGATGTTTTGTCTCCCATGCGAAGCCCAATGGAGTGAGTCATTTTGATCACATAATCTAGAAGGTGAAAACCGCTCTGAAGTGGAACATCTGTATGTCGGAGAAACAGAGCCCAAGCACAGGAGGGCGGCTTCATCAAGACAGGATTCAATACATCTACATCTAAAGGAAAAGGGACGCTTCTTTAAAGACACTGAGGTGTACATTCTGTACAAGGAATACAGTTGATTTGAGAGAAGTCATAGGTGACTCACGAGAGGCATTGTCTACATGCTCACAGCTGCACCCCCAGTGGTCCATAGATATATCTTCTGTTTCTCCATGATCAGGTTAGAACTGGAAACTATTTTTGGGTAAAGGGGCCTATAGGGTAGAGTGGTGGTCAGCTTGGAATGGTGACTTTTGGAAATAGTTTTAGGTCAGTTTTAGACCACATGCAATACAGTTAAACGTATCCCACATTTTGTTCATCTCATTGTTATCTCTCACTTTTAATATAATAAGAAAATAAAGAAGATTTGTACATAATACATAGCCTATTAAAGAACACCTAAAATCTTCCTGTACTTCAGTGTTTTCTGATTTCAAATTTCACCCCCAAATTCAAAAGTTCAGCTTTTTTATGTCACATACTTTGAGATACTAATGTAAAACGTGTAGTAACGAGTATTAAGCAGTGCTTAGTAAGCAGTGCTTAGTAATGAGTATTAAAGGGATAATAGAATGCAAAATCACATTTACCTTGTTACTGTTGAATTTAGGTAGCTTAAGGTATCCAGTGGACAATACCAAAACTTCAACACCATCTCCAAGCTCCTTCTACATGTAAATTTCAAACTAGTTTTCAACGCGCTGAAACAGGCCAATCTGAAAAGAGATGCGAAGACAAACATGTGACAAATTCATGAAGCAACAGGGGATTGGACTAGAGACGTTTCAAAACTATCTTTGGCATCTTTGGACCATGCAAATGTAGGAGCTGTATCTTAGCGAAGTTACGTGTTTTTCTGTTTTTTTTTTTTCTGTTTTTCTGATGGTAAAAAAACGTGTTGTATGACTCCTTTAAGCAGTGTTTTTGTGACCTCTAAGCTTAAGGGAAAAGCTGTTGGTAGAGTCACTCTTCCAAGCTTAGAAGAAAGATGGACATGCCTACCCTGCCATAGGATCAGCTGCTGACAGTGTTAAAATGTTATGAGCAAGGATGATAAACCTGGTCATGTCCTCTGATCCCACAGAGGTGTTGTGCATGCAGATGATCTAAAGATCTAAAATCTTAGATCTCTCTGTCATCTTAGTCATCTTAAGTATTACAGTCATTTCTTACATCCTGAATTGCAGGTCTTTGTGCCCTTAATTGAGTTCTGTTCGTCCTCTTCAATTTTTGAACTACACCAGGGGTCGACAATTACTTTTCTCCATGAGGCCACTTGAAAGACAGAAAATATTGTGGATCTCTTCTGAGATTGTCTAAATTGTCTTGAAAACTCATGCAGTGCAAATGTAAAACTTGCCATACAGTCCTTCTAAGACTTTGGAGTTTTCTTTGCCTTTTTTTTTCTCACAAAACTCTTAAATCTCTGATGTCAGGTCCCAAACTAGTTACTAGGCTTCATTATACCACTAGAGGGTATCATTGCACCATTTAAAGCAGAGCTATGCTCTGACCACTGCACATTCTCATGATACATTTAGACCCACACTCAAAAACACACACGCACACACAGACCTTATTCCTGAAAGCACCACCTTCACACATTATGCCTGCATTTCTCCATATGCACCATCCTTAGGAGAATGTAGACTATAGAGGACTAGGATCTAAGTAGTATTAAGGGACATAGTACAGCCCTAAGATTGTACCCTAGCACAGAGACACCATAGCCTAAGGAGGAAAAAAAGAATCCACTAGCCTAAGCTAGTAACACCATAGATATTATAGAGGTAGACAAGTGTTACTACAGAAATGCTGCACTTTGCATGGCATACAGCTATATTTTGTAGGCTACACAAAAAAGTGGTGCTGCAGTTTTCTTTAGCATTATTGTAAGGATTTCCTCATAGCCTATGAAATATCATTTCAACACAAACAGGTGCAGTTTTGATAAATGTCTTAGACCTAGTATATGTAAAAGCTAAACATTGTTCTTTTTTTTAAATGTTACGATCTAATAGTCTGACAACATCTGGCTGACTAGCCTAGCCTACTTTACGTTTCTCTGACACACGTGAGGCGGCCCATTCGATGTAATCGTTACCATGACAACATGAGCGCGTTCCGGAAAACGGAAATGACGCGACTACGCTGTCTGGGAAGCTACCGAAGTTTGAACGGTTTTGTGAATGCAAACAAGAAGTTACTCATTTGGTAAACGACGTCTTTGTATTTATTTTGTGAAATTTGCTTGTTGTCAATTATCTTAAGTCATCATTTTACATGTAAGAATGCATATGCCTCGCTTAATTTGCGTTTTCATTGTTACTCAGATACAGCGTTAACCGCAGGTCCTGCCAAAGAAACGTAACTTACCAAAGCGTTACCAAAAACAGTGGCGGGCTAAGAGCTAACGTAAAATCAAAGTTTAGCTATGATCGATTGGTTTCTACTGCTTTGATTTTAGTTGCAATACAAGACATATATATTCAGCGAATCTGTTCTGACAATGAACGGAATTAGTAGCATAATAAACCTGGTAGGCTAACGTTAACGGTCATAATGCACTAATTTCCACATGTGCTGCTCTCTCCTGAATTCCTTATTTACTTTAGGTAACGTCAGTGTTAGATAACTTGGTTACCATTAATTAAGTAATACGCCTACAAGTAGGCAACACAATGAATAGTTGTCAGATAACAATGGGGTAGTCTAAATTATTTGTTCGTTTAGGCTTGACTGTTGTGTCTTAAGGCCACCATGAGTAAACCCGAAGAAACCTTGGAGAAGTTGGACTCGGATTTTGATCATTATCTTGTTGACATGAAGCCATATGTCCTGAAACATCCTAATCGATTAGGTAAAGTATCAAATTTAGATTTTTACAAATTGCCTAACTGTATTGTGGGTCATGAAAGTAACGTTTTCGTTGAATACTTCAAAACCTACTTCATAACTGCGCTGTACCATGTTTTCCACACTGGAGAAAAAAAACACTATAAATAATGACTTTACTGCACAAACCTGGATAAACTTTTTTTATTGTGTCAGTGTTAAATGATTAATTAATTTGTTACAGTCCTCATGTTTCCTTTATGCATACTTTTTCATTCTCATATCTATGTGTACCGGTACAGGTTGAAATAACATAGCTATAATGCCCTGTTTTGATGTGTTTGGCTGATTTGTCCATGCTTATTTGACTGACAGAACGCCAACGTTGTGCCCTGTGGATAAAGAAGCTCTGTGATCCTGTGGCATGTGGGTCAGGACTGATGGGAAGGAGGAATCGCAATATGTATGCACGACTTCTCCTCCACATGCTCAGAGGTGGGGTTCTTGAGGGACCATTTACACAGAAACCGGATGGGGGCAGCCTAAAGACGTTACCCACGTACTTGGTAAGTGGTTCTTTAACACATATCAACTTAAAAGTATATCCAAGTCAACAACAACATGTTATAGCAATATGTTACACACGGTACACATTAGACACCTTTTATAACTTTTGTCTGAATGTGGTATTTTTTGGAGAAGAATTTACCCCTTCTTTGTAAACGGGGATATACCCTTACCACAGCTTCAGAAAGAGAGTCAAGCAAAATTGGATTAAAAAGAGATTAGAGAACATTTTTTGACACATAAAAGACAGCCAGGTAACAGAGAGCCAGTTGATTTAGACAACCACATAGAAATCCAAAAGGTAACTATTCCAGAGATAAATCCAATTTATAGAAAACACAACTTGGTGGATTGTTTGCTCCTGTGCCAAAAAATATGCCTATATACACTACAGTCGTTAATTGGAAATTGTGACGAAAAATTGAATGTTTTGGTTTCTGCTTGGAGAATCTGCCTGGCCACTACAAGATGTTTTTTCGTCCACTTTTGGCCTGTGGGCCACAAGTTGAATAGGCCTGATGCACACCTATTTTCTGTTATAGATGAAATGCTCTCAATTTCTGAATGCTTGCACACATTTTAACTACAGGACCTAAGCATGTTGATAAGTTGTTTTTTTTTCACTCTGCTTCCCTTTCAGTCTATTTACTTTGATGAGCCACTACTTGGTAGAATGCAAGAAGAAGGTCCTGCCGCTGTGCCTGAGTGGGTGTCTGGGGAGTTGGGTCAAGGAGAGGATACATGGTCTAGCCTGCTGAAGGACAGTCCACCGGTAGCACATTCCAGCACTTACAGGTACTGTGCACTATAATTACCTTAAAGAGGGGCTAAGCAACATTCTGTTTTTCTCTCTCACATTCTCCCTCTGAAGACCGCTGTATTGCATTGTATTGCACTGCATGCTATTGGAGGCGGTCCGCGCTGCTGAACATTGCAAGTGCTGTATCTACCGCTATTGGCCACGGTGGCGCATTCTACACCGTTCGTTCGCCGTGTAATGACTCATTTTAGCATCCTAAACAGTATGAAACAGATTCATTAAATGAAAAATGTTGCATAGTGGGCCTTTAAAAGTGGGGTAAATGATATGCTTTGCTAACCCTAGGAGTGCACCTACCCCATTTTGGAAGACTACTGGTATTCTGTCTCAGTCACTATTCAAGATTAAAATCAAGGATTGTATCAGACAGTGTGTCGAAAGAAGTGTCAAAAGACTTTCCATCAGTCAAACATGTTATGTGATAATGGTCTAGACGTGGGTTTATTTGTGGAAGTTCATGTATAGGACTCCCCCGAGAATGGTCTGAATGTGAGTTTATTTGTGGAAGTTCATGTATTGGACTCTCCTGAGAAGACTGCACAATTTAGAGACTTACTGTATATTAGTGGTAGTAGTATTTTATTTGACTCAGTAGGGCAGTTATTTTGAAGCGGTAGCACCTATAGTGATTCCACTTACACCTTTCCACAAGCATTTCACAGACAAAGACAGTTTAAAAGAATAAATAGTGGTTGGGGTTGGTTAGAGGTTATGTCTGTTTCCTAGTAGAGTTCAGTAGTGACAGCAGACAGTGTAGTGCAGTCATAGTGCTTAGTTAAGGCAAATGAACTTCATTTTGACCTTTGAGATAATTTTAGTTCGCTCAGCATTGAAAGTTCGAATTGTATTATTTTTAAACTTTGCCTATCATTAACCACCCATTCTCTCCCCTTTGCATGTTCGAGATAAACGTTAGTAGGACGTGAGAAAGTAGGCTAAATTTCCAAGTAACATACATTACAACATACATTACAACGAGGAATTATGACTGTATGTCTACAGTTTGAGCCAATGCAATCGCAAAATGCATAATAGGGCAGTGGTGGCGCAGGTGGTAGAGGAGCCGTTCGGTGACTGCAAGGTTGCAGGTTCGAGCCCCACTCTACCTGACCCCATCGAAGTGTCCTTGAGCAAGACACTGAACCCCAAATTGCTCCTGGTGGCAGGCTGGAGCCTTGCATGGTAATCCCCTCCATTGGGTGTGATTGGGTGAATGCCATAGCAGGCGGCGCGTGTAGACGCAGTGGCCTCTGACTCTCCTGACCGTGCGCATCACTGTGGGATAGCTAGAAACATAGTTTCGATTCCTCTGTATGTCCAGTATATGTAGAGAATTGACAATAAAAGAGACTTAACTTAAAATTAAGTTCCATCTGTCATTTGGGTTTCGTACATCGCTAGCTGGTAGTGGGGCCTAAACGGGAGTATTCAGACTAGGCTCTATTGTAGAGGGATATAAAGGGAGTACGGGTTAACAAGGGGTATTCACACCCTTTTGTATGCTATAGGCTATCAATGACATTCATTTTCATTGAAATATTCAGGGTTCCACAGGTCCTTGAAGTCCTTGAAGGTTTGTTATTTAAAAAAAAAAAGTTCAAGGCCCAGTTTTGCATCCATTTTACATGTGTCATTATTTTCCCACCACCAGTTGTGTGGTGTAGCCTACTTTCTACAACAGCCTAATGTCCATTAAGAGATCAAGAAAAAAGTTTAACTAAAGTGAGTGCAAAAACAAGTGACACTAACACATCCCAACACATCAGGCCCGAGCCTGATTTAAACACAACGATTTTTTAATACGTGGGTGGCAGGCCACTGTAACACACGTTCCTAACTACCGTTCAGGACTACATGAATTAGTTAATAAATAATGCAACAAAGATGAAATTGCATTGTTTATCTATCTAGGTGTTTACATGCCAATGCCAAAAAATACTGTACAAAATTAACAAAGTAACACTGGATTAGACTTAATAAAAAAGTCCTGGTGTATTAGCCCAAATAGGCTAATCAAGTAACGATTAAAAAAAAAATGCTTGATCACGACCCTCCTTCCAGGCCTGGCTGGAGGGTATAGTGCTGACCCACCTCAAATTACAGGTCACCAGATGCAACACCTTGCTTGATTTGGAGAATGTCTATTTTTAATTTACATGTAGTAGGAGATGGAAATGCAGATGTGTGTTTTCTCTGGGTCAGGCATGCCAATCCCTCACCTTTCGGCGAAATTCGCCGTTTTGAAATCAATATGGGCCGTTTATGTGAATCGTGCAGATCCGAGGAGATTTTTTTTTTTGGGGGGGGGGGGGGGGTCGAGTGAGCAGATGACGTCACTGAACAACTCTCCAGACTGTATGTGAACCGCAGAACAACTTTGCTAAACATTTGGTCACATACAGGGTTACAGCCAATCGAGATCAACTGGGACAATCCACTGCTGGTTGCCAGTTCTCTCTTCCGAAGATTCCATTGAGTCAGGCCGCAAAGTTACCTGTTTGTATCGATTGACCTGGCAACCTCTTCTCCCCACTGGTTTTGAACACGCCGTTAACGGTTTGCAAGATTAACTCAATGGCGCTGTATAGAGAAAAAGAAAATCCTTGTTCACGTCGGATGGTTTTCAAAAACAGAACACACTCGATTTGGGCGTTTTTTGAGAGCTAGAAAGCCTACGTTGTGTTTTTTTTTCTGATGACCTATCTTGACATGGGTTTAGAACTGTTCGCTACAACTTGCCTTGAACACCATGATAAGCTCCGGTGAGAATGATTAGCTCCTGTTTGCTCGATATTGTTAATAATGTTAGCTTGTTTTTAACGATAGGCCTACGTAACAGAAACACTGGTCGGCAGTAATGTTATTAATTGATTCATAAAATATAATGATTTCGAGCCATTTAAAAATGGCGAACGCGTCTCACGTTGTACACTTCTGCCTTCATCCATAGACTGGCGCAAGTTTTTTTCTGCGTGAGAGACCACAGTGGTGACAGGAAAGCCTTGCCTTGTCTTTAGATCATAAGCAACTAAGCTGTAGTGTAAAGTTGCTTTGTTAGTAGTGTTTTTATTCTCAGCTCTTGCCTTTGTTGCTTGTCACCATTTAAAAGTCAATTTACTTCTGGCTGTTTTACAGGTTTATTAACTTCTGATATGAACACAGTATTTATTTATTTATTTTTAACAGGAATACTTCTTGAGATGCGACATCTCATTTTCAGGAGGGTCCTCAAAATAGCAGACAATACAGATGACAGTACAGTAGACTGGACACAGACAAAAGACAAAGCATAGTACAATAGACAAAACATAGTAATTCACCATACACATTCATACACTTTCCATCCCCCCACACACACTACCTCCAATATCCTAATTTTGTATTTATCTTTGTTATTGTTAACCCAGAAGTTATTAAAGTTAACACATAATAATTAACACATCATTCTTTAAATCCACATATCAAAGGTAGAGAGAAGAAATTACTAATAACAACCAAGCATTAATGGTTGCATTTACATCTGTTAATTGTTTGTAAGTAAGTAAACAACAGTACCTTAAATTGCCTTAGAGATGTTAATGATCTCAGTGACCCTGGTAGGCTATTCCAGTCGAAGGGAGCTTTGAATTTAAATGCACGCCACTTTCTTTATTGATGTGAGGCACAATAAAACATAAATGTTCTGTGTGCCTTAGTCTATAGTTTGTATGGTGAGGTATAAGGTATTGTTGCAGATATATTGGATAGTTAAGGTGTGTGCATTTAAAAATGACCTGGAACCAGTGGAACTGTCTTCTAGCATTAAGTGACAGGATTTTCAGCAATTCGTACAAATCACAATGATGTGTTCTGTAGTGACATCTCAACACAAACCTACAAATGCTATTAAATGTAACTGTTAAGGGCTTAAGATTCGACTCTGTTGTATTCTGATATATTACATCAGCATAGTCAATCATTGGGAGCAACAGTTGCTTCATAATTCTTAACCTAGTCTCCTGTGTAAAGCATTTAATAGATCGGCACAACATCTTGAGATTACAATTAACCTTCATAACAAGAGAATGTATGTGATTTTTAAAGGAAAGTTGTGAGTCAATCCAAAGGCCCAAGTATTTATACTTATCCACTCTACCAAGAGGTGAGCCATCAAGAAAGTTAGCTGCAATACTGGTTTGATTTAAGGTAGCAGATCTGGTTGGAAACAGCATGCAGTATGATTTTTTCTTATTTAACATCAGATCATTACTTTGAAACCATCTTTGAATATTATCAAAGTCAGATTGAAGATTTTTCTGTATTTTAACTATGCTAATATCAGAGGAATAGATCACTGTGTTATCTGCGTATAAATGTATTGAACAATCTGAACAAATTTGAGGGAGGTCATTAATAAAGATTGAAAATAGGAGAGGGCCCAGTGATGACCCTTGAGGAACACCCTTTTCCATTATTGCAAAGTCAGATAGACTATCCTGACACAATACACACTGCCGTCGGAAATGGAGATAGGAATTAAACCAAAGAAAAGAGTAAAGAGAATGGTTTACAGTTTGGGCTCTAAATTAAACAGCAGTGTGAAATGATATCTGGTATTCCAGTGGTTACCCAAATGTGAGAAACAGTGATTTGTCAAAACTGTAGTGTTGGTCACTTCCATGACCCCACAAAACTAATGTAAATTAAGAGTGACAACTTACGAGCAATCACTGTTTATTCTGGCATCTGGGTGACCATTTTAGAGAAACCAGTTGCTCTTTAACACTGTGTAGTGTCAGTGTAGTGTAGCTGGTAGAAAAGAAAACTATAACTATTTCGTGTTTGGTTAGTAATGTTAATATCTACTCAGTGTGGGTTAACAGAGCTCAATATATTCCGTCCGTCCGTACACCCCCCCCCCCCCCCCCAACACCCATCCATACACACACATGTGCACACACAACGCGTCTCGCATTGTACACTTCTGTGCCCCCCCACCCCCCATTAACATGCCTGCTGGGTTCATTTTTATTATGAATAAATAGAATGCAATCCCAGCTCCATGAGCACAATTATCACAGGCACCAGTAGATTATATAGCTATATATAGTTACAGCCAGTAACGTTATCTGTGTTGTATCTTTTATGTATTTGATAATTTAGCAATGTTAATGTTTAAATATAACTTTGCTATTTTAGATTCTTTGCTGTACTCTTTATAGTGGCACAGCCATTTCAGAAAGAGTTTACAATGTTTGATTAATACAAGGTTTTTTTATTTTTTACATTTTAAGTTTTTCAGACCATGATCATTGTGAATTCAAAATCGGTAACAATGTCCCACATGGTTTTCCTCATCCTAATTAGCAGGTTATGATCACCACAGTTGTGGTTATATTATAGGCCTGCACACTAATACTGAAAATATATATTTAAAAAAAGGATCTATAAGCAGAATACTGCGGCATTGATATTGATAAATTCCCTTCACTAAGTAAAAGTGTTTTTTTTTTTTTTTTTTTTTTAATCATCCTTTCCAACTTTCTACGTAGAACAAAGATGATTGCATTTTGCAGTGAGGAAGTAAAAAAAAAACATTTTTTTAATGACCCTTAAACAGAGCTAGTAATTTTTTTTTGATGGTTATGCTTGTGTCATTCAATGCCAGAAGGAGTAACTTCAAATCAAGCAAACTGACATGAAAGCCCAGGGTCTTGGCTTTCATTTGAAACCAATTTTATGTTTCTAGGCAAAGGGGTTTTCAAGTTATAAACTTTTGAATGTCAGTAGGCCCTCTTGTTTACAAAAAGTCTCTATGGGAATTTACATAGGGGTCCCAATCAAAACGCATAAACATATTTTTCAAAAATCTATATTCAAAAATCATATTTTTGGTCTTTTTACTTCAAATTTTTTGTGTAACAGGTTGAGAGATGGAGTTAGGACTTAGATTTTTTTATTTGGGGGTATCACATGGATGGTACCTTCATATCTTAGTTAGTTCATAGACATTTGAAATGAGCGGGAAAAAAAAACTTAGTTCCAACCTCTATAACTCTGTGTCCATATGTCACAGAAACATACATATTCCTCTAGAAAAAACTTTAGGGTGTCACCTTTCTAATGGTATGAGGCACATCCCTGAGTCTAAAACTATGTAGGAACTGTCAAGCTTTCAATTTGGGTATGCCGTTGTTTTGAAAAAAAGGAAAAATAGGGGTGTGCCTTAAGAGGTTAACTGTCACTCTAGTCAACAAAATGAAATGAGACTCAATAAATTGATGAATTCACCTCAAGCTTTTTAGTTGTTGTTCTGTTAAATCAGTTCTGTCTCTTGGCCACTAGATGGCATATGTGAACCCTATGCATTCCTCTCATGTCCAGAGACTCCCATAATTCTCCATAATATGGTTGTAAATGCACTGTACACATTTTTTATTTGCAAATCTGTCTGTCTGCAGCTCTGCTTTTTTTGATGGCATGAAATATATGCAATACCATGATGCAGGGTTAAATATAATAGTTAGCTTTTATAATGCCCACTGTCACTGTATGGAGAATCTTAACGTAAATAGTTTAAGTGGTATTACACAGTGGCTGTATGTGTACAGTTTTATTCTATGTTTTCTTTTTAAGCCGTACAGAAAATGTAATTGGTAGGTTTACCCTCCAGCAATAGGCAAGGTGTCTATTCTTTGTAGAACTTTAAATTGTATGTTTTACCACTCACTGAGAAAAGACACCTGCCTACTGTTTCATCTCTGACTAAAGCAGTCTTTTGTGTCTGTATGTCTGTGTGTTTAAACGTTATATTCAAATTACTGGTGTCTAGTAGACTGATTTGGTTATAACTGTTGAAACTGTCGATTTTTTTTTTTTCTGTGATACATGACATCATGCACCAGCACAAGACATAATACAGTACACTTTGCACAATGAATGAATTGTTTTTCTTAAACCACGTAGGAGAGCATGTTTAAATCTGAGGTATGTTTTCTCATTTTGCTCTTGGAGACGGGCAATCCCTTGCTGACTTTGCAGGCTGCCCTCCTTTTAATAACGTGCCTTTGACTGAGATAAAAGCATTCCTTGCAGCCCACTCGGTTTCAGTGCTCTGGGCCAACAATCACAAAATGCTCTGGGCAGCCTCTCTGTGCGAGTTGGACTGAACGCGCTCCCTGTGCACCTCGCTCTGCCCAGTCGTTGTCTGAGACACGGGAGTGTCTCCGTGTGCCACACTGTGGACCACCAAGATGGTATTTGATACTCAGCAGAGCCAAGGCGGATGGAATTTGTGGAATTGCTGAAAGCACTTTAGCACTTTTTGTTTTGGGCTTGTGTGTGTGGAGTGTATTGTTGTCTGAGTCTTGCAAATGAATAAAAAGAGTGAAAAGTAGTTAAAATATTGCTTTTCCTCCTAACAGTGCTATTTATTTGGAAATGCTTTTCTTCCCAATAATGATGTTGGTTCAGAGAGTTCCAGATATATTCACCAGATGGCGTGCTTCTCATAGCTTGTCCAGATATTGTTTTTTCTTTTTCTTTTTTTTTTTTTGGGGGGGGGGGGGGGGGGGGGGGGGGGTATTTCTGTGTTTAATGGAACAGGCATCCTCTTTAGGAATTTTTGGTCTGTGTTTTAACCAATCCTTTATTCATGTCCAGTACATTTAGACAGTGTTACAATATTGTTATGAATATGACTGTGTTTGGATGTTTGGATGGTGCACATGTGCTTGCTAAGCTTAGGTTGAGAACAGGCTACGTGCATGTTCCCTGGTACCACTCATAGCTGATGGACTAGTTCTAATTATGTATGAGTGTTGTGACTGGTTTGTTGTTAGCTTTGGCTGGGAGAGAGGCAGAGAAAACGGCTTATGTGAATCATGCGGTTGTGGGATTGATCAAGGGTGATGTGTTTTACTGGGTGCGCTGCATTTAAGCAAGACAACAAAACCCCCAATAACCGTTGATCTGTTCTCTACTTAAGCAAATGTCAGTATCAGTATTAATGTAGTCCATGTGGTAATGGTTAGGTTATTTCCCTTCTGCCTCTCAAGAGATGCTTCACAAAGCTGCTCCTTATTATTTATGGGGTATGCCACATTAACCGAACACAGTGTTCCTCAACACAGAAGATACTGCCTTTATGTTTTTTTACATGTCTTTCCTAGTTTGTAATTAGCTTCTGTGGTAATGATAATGTTGGTGAAACATACACCATCATAAACATGCATTCTTAGTTTGATGATAGTATTATTCTTATGTATTTTCTGTTGTCTTTTTGAAACATAAAATATCACTAAGTTTTGCTAATAGGACCATGTAAACATCACTCATTGCTCCCCTACACCCTATACTTCCTTTTGTTAGGTTCTTCTTTGCAAATGATGAGGCATGCATATGAATCTGGTTACACATGTATATATCAGCATTCTCAGATACATGAAATTACATTGTGAGATTGCACTCACAAACACTCCAGGAAGGATGAGGTCTACATAGCCCTGGCCTTACGGTTACGAGCAGGAATGGGAATGTACCTCAGCGACAGGCCTGGGAATTTGGCACTGCACTGTGTGCTTGTGTGGTATTTTGTCTGTTAGCACCCTTCCTGAAACAAGGTAGTACCCAACATGAAATACTGAACGTGTGCAGCAGTCGAATGACCAAGGCCTGTGACTGTTTTGTTTAAGCAATGGTGAGGCTTTCATTTCAAGGTTGGTGGGGAGCTTTGAAGTCGTCTGCAAAAGCAGCAGCCCTGTGTTTATTACCTAGCCTGGAGTGTTCTCTCCCGCCTCAGTAGCAAGCTATGTGCCCTGAATATTATCATCACCACCACCACCAACAAAAATAACAAATCTCTCCTCCTTCCCATGTTTTTTTTTTTCCTTTCTTGATGGCTGATTTTGCATCAGAGCTCGCAGGTTAAATGAACTCAGCAACACTCTTGAGTCGCTAATAAGTGGAAGGCACGGGCTGTAGCTTCCTCTCTCTCTGTTGCCCCGTTGCTAGACTGATGACTGACTGTGCAATGCGGAGCAGTGTTCCCAACACTTACCCTGAGGTGGTCTCTCCACGCTCTGTTCCTCACGTCACGTCTCCCAGCGCACACTTTAACCCCCCCTTGCCAAGGATTATTTTAATTAGGCCAAATTAGCGTTGAGCATACGTAATTAGCTCAAGAACACATTCCCTAATTAGTCGCTGAAAACAAATTAGCCATGCCTGTCGGAAAAAGAGCCACCAGGGCGATGTCAAAAGAGTATTAGTGTCAAGTTATCATCGGTGGCCGCACTGTGGCTGTCAAACGTTGGATTAACTTGTATTTCAAAGTGCTGGGAGGGTGGGTGGGGGGTGGGGTGGGGTTGCAGGGCATGGGCAAAAGAAGTGGTGGTGTGTCTTAATGGCACTAAACGCACTGTGTGAACTTGGCCAAGAAAGTAAGCGAGCTTTGGCACTTGCAAGCCTGCAGTGGTGTGAAGTTTGTCAGAATCAAGTGGCCCACTTGATTAAAGGAGACATAAATCACTGTGCTCCAGTAGCCAACACAAAGCAGCGTTTTGTTTTAAGTAGTGATAGGAGCAGTGTGTGTGTGTGTGTGTGTGCATGCATGTATGTGCATATGTGTATGTTGGTTTGTCTGTGTGTGCATACATGACCGTATGTGTGTGTTTGTTTGTTTGTGTGAATGTGTGTGTCTGGGAGCATAGCAGTAAGCCAAATCACATCAAAGCTTAGGCTGAGAAAGGCACAAAGGCTTAATAAGTCGTCCAATGGTGCAGAGCAGGTTATGCAATCCACAGAGGGTGCGGGTGACATACCTTTAAGCGGGCCAGTGATAATGCAGGAACCTTGAAGTCTTTGTTTGTGCCCAGTTTTCCTTTTGATGTGGGATTTTTTTTCTCAAAAAATGTGTCAGTGTTTTGGGGAAGAAAAAGAAAGTTGGGTGTCTTATCTGCCGCCCGCCATTGTGTGTGTGACTGTGTGTGTGTGTTTGTGTGTGTGTGTGAGACTGTGTGTGTGTGTGTGTTTGAGTAAGGGGGTGGTGGGGTGGTACCTGAAAGGGGATTCCTGACACTTCTGACAGATTGGTCTTCCCCTTTGACAGGAGGACATTGGGATATGACAAGTCCCCTTCCAGGCCGCTGGCGTCCAGCCCCCTGAAGCACACTGGCCGAGATGACAGCAGCACGGTGAGAACAGAGGGCCCATGCCAATCAGTCATCTCCCCATTATAGCTCCACACTTCCTCAACATTCAACAGACTGCAAGTAGCATAGCAATGTAGTGATTACTAGAATAGGTTGATTAGTTTGTCTGCATGTAGATGAAGAGTACCAATGTAGAGTTACGGTTTTGACTTGCCTGTCCCGAGTCCCAAAACATTTCAACAATTACATTTACATTTATGCATTTAGCAGACACTTTTATCCAAAGCGACTTACAGAAAGAGGATAACAATCAAGCTACATAGCAGAAAATTACTGTCAAATTGCCTCAGTTTGTACAACTACAATGGACGGGACGATGTTTTTTTATGCCAACCTTATTCCATTCGGAAAAAAAAAAGAAATACGTTGCACTGTGAGTCTGAATTCACAAAGTGAAATAGTCAGCCTGCGATACTCCACTTCAGTGTATGTCATTCAGCTTGCAGCGACTGTAGGCAGCTCAATACGCTGGTCTGAAATATTTGGCTTCTTACTTGTGTTTACGAACAACCTTTGATGGTACTCACATTCACAATGTATTCACAATTTTTGGTTGAGGGTAGGGAGGAGTACAGTATATATCTCCACAGTAGTAGCAGGAGGAGGGCATGCTCACATACTATCTCATCCACCATTTCCTCTTCTTTGGCAAGTGGTGTGAAGATGTTCCTGGTTGTATTGTGGCTCTAGATGTTTATGGTCTGGGAGACATTTATTGAAGTCGGTGTGCTTAAATTACCAAACTGCGAAGTCAAGAGATGAAACCCCATCTGAGGTGATGTAGGAAGAGCTCTTGTGATCTCTCTGTCTGAGGGGTTCGGAGGGCCCCGCAACAAAAGGCAGCAGGGCCGGGGAGAAAAAACAACAAAGAGCGGAGCATGTGACACACACTGTGGAATTCACCGCATGAAAGAGGGGCAGGCGGAAATGGTGTGGAACAGCCAAACATCTGGCACACAGCACGTGGAGGGCGCGGAGGCCTCGAGCTAAAGAGAGAGAGAGAGAGTGTGTGTGTGTGTGTGTGTGTGTGTGTGTGTGATCGTGGTGTGTGCTCATGTCTGTGAATGCATGTTCATAAATGCCTATACGTAGGTTGGTTTGTGTGCCAGTGAATGAGTAAACTACATGTATCCATGGCTGCAGTGCACAGCCTGCAGCTTTGCAGATTGGTGTGCTGCAACTGCACATTGAGAGACAAACCAGATGTGGAAATGCATAAAATACTAATTTAAATGGAAACTTTTTTTAACATTAGAAACACATTTCACAATTTCCTAAAGTAGTCTAGACATTTACTAGCCAGAAACTGGAAACTGTCTCTCTGCTAGCCTTTGACCAGGAGATGATTTTCTTACCCTGCAGGTAAATGGCCTGGGTATAGCAGCTCTGTCGGCCGATGACAGCGACCTGGAGGCCCGTCTAAACAGCTGGAACCTCGGGGTAATGTTCCCTCCTCCTGCCTTATCTGTGTGTGCCCACCCACTCTAGGGCTAACAGCTGGGACTACTGATGCCTTATCTACCTTGGCCAAATCGCTTCTCCAATGCCCTTCAGAGTGCTCCAGTGCCAAATCTGATTGTGCTTTACAAGAGCAATGCTGGCGTATATCACTTGTCAGAGTGCATTGGCTGATGATCTTTTTGAATTTTAATAGCGTACTGCAGATATGTGAGTGAATGATTAGACCTTCCCTGTTGGACTGAGACTAGAAATAGTAATGGTGAAATCAAATAGTTGACTGCCAGATAGACTGCGTGTTCTGCCTATAGTAGTCTCAGTACTCTCAGTAGAACAGAACTGGATCACAATGGAGGGAAGGTTATCAAAACAACATGAGCACCATCTCTCTGTAGAAAAAAAGGGCAAATCTCTACCTAATCTCTCTTCTGGAAAAGTTATGGCGTTCTTCCAAGGCATGTTACCATCTCGACTATACTCAGTTTGGTTGGTTTTCCATGACCAGTACCAGGGGTGTCAAACTCAAAACTCAAAACTCGGCATGTCTCTGTTATTCACTAATCAAATTTATGTCTTTCTATCTAGCAGTCAGAGTCAATGTGCAGCACACTGCATGTTAATTTGTCATTATTTCCTAAGTTAAGAATATGAGGCTGGAATTTCAGAATGTCAGAAATGGTAAAGTATTTTTTTTCGAATTTAAGTGAACACAGTCATTTATCATTTCACCTATATTAGCCTTTCTTGCAGAGAGACAAACCAGATGTGGAAATGCATATAATACTAATTTAAATAATAAAAAAAAACTTGTAAGTATTCTTTTACAATTTCCTAAAATAGTCTAGATCCTTTCTTTATTCATGGCTGCAGGTTGAACTTAACAATCAACATTTTTTTTCATGATGACACAAGGTTCTCAAAAGGAGCCTACTAGTTCAAATTTATGGCTTGAAATATCTTATTTGACTTTCAAATTTGACCAGACCAGACAGGCAAAGTAGATTCTCACATAAACTAGTGACCTGCCAGAACAGTCAGTGCCCATCTCTCTGTATACGTCAAACTTTAGTATCGACACAACACAGGTACAAAACAGATACAAAAAACTTTCGAGGACAGGTACAACCCAACCCAATGGAAAAAAGTTTAGTATAGTATAGTATACAGTACACTGAAACACCCCATAAGAGGCCCTAGTGATGCCATGTTGTGCTCTGTCTTTATCTCTGCCTTTTTTGTTTTTATAGCTTTCTCTCTCTCTCTTTCTCCCTTCTGTGGAGTAATCAGATGCACCATCTGCACAGCTACGTGAGGCCCTGCACCTCTCCTGGCTCTGTGTCGCCTCCCTGATAAGAATAAGTAGGGGCATCCTGGCAGTGCCCCCACATCTTGTTTGCGTTAGCCCTCACTCTCTCCCTCCCCATTCCCCACCCCATGTCTGCGAGGCTCTGGGAGACTGATAGGTCGCAGTGAAAGAGCTTCTGGATGACAGTGCTCTCACCCCTCGGCTCATATTTCATATGGAAGCCATTCTGCGGGAGGCGTTCATGCTCCTCTGGGTCAGAGTGCACCATCATGGAAACCCTTCCCCTGTTTTGCTCCTCTCTTCTCTTCAAGGGTTCTGGTTTCACAGGATTCGGACAAATGGAAACAATATGATGGATGTTTCATCCACTTCTCCTTTCTCCCCCTCCTGTCTCTGCTCCTCTTTCGGTTATACAATCTTTTTCTAGCTGGGGCCTGTATTTTGTTAGGTCAAGCATTTTGCTTTGACTAAACAAAAGAGTCAATTCCTAGCATAGCCAAGTAGCACAATATTCTACTCGTTATGCTATTGAGTGACCATGCAACTCTGATGTCTGTGACGTCATGATGCAACTGCTTGACAAAAAGTGATCGGTTATGAAAATGGTAAAATGGGTAAATACAAAATGGCTGCATGTCAAACACTAGACTAGATCAATCATACAGTTTTTGTTATTTTTGGTTGATATTTCTGATTACCTGGGTGCTCAAGGTCTGGTGTGAACGCTATCTGCTCCAGATTTTTCAACCAAACCTACTTTGTGTCAGTCTTGTTGGAGTAAGACACAGTTCAGAGTAGGGTTGGGCGATATGGCCTAAAATTTATATTGCGGTATAAATTCAACCATATACGGTAGACGATATATATTGTGGTATTTGGTATGTACATTTCAAAATAACCGTTTCTGAATAGGGACTATTATGCACATAGTGAAGACATTGGGAAGTTGTTTTCTAAACTATTAACAACCAAGAATGTAACTTCAATAAAATGTATTGTGCAAAAACTGTAATTATAGAAAACCTTGTGAGTGACAATTTCCATGAGGTATAAAACTAGGCAATGTAAACATTCAAATGAAATGTCACTACTGTAGTGCAAAATAATGCTTTCCCTTTTACTTTCTTAAATAACACAAAATCTAAAGATGCTGATATAAAAAAACAAAAGAACAGGAAACTTTGTTACTATGTTACTTTGAAACTACTACATTTCTACGTTAGCCTGTTGCTCCTTGATGGCTAACAACAAAATCATAAATGCGAACTATGCAAAACGCATGATTAAGCCGTTTAGAAGGACGTAGGCATGGTCATTGATCTTGATAGGCTAATTCGTCAGGAACTTCTAAGGTGTTTAAACGTTGTTTGATTTGCTTCCCCTCAGCTAACGTGTGTATTATTAACCTGCAAGGCACACACACATCATCCTACTTCTCATCGTGTTTTTTTCTTACTGGGCTACCGCAGGCACTTGCGTGAATATAGCTTTCTGACAGCCTTAATCAAATTTCCATACTCAATTAACGTTACCTTTAAAACGAGGTTTAGCGCCGTCCTCCCTTGTAAAACCAGCAACATTATGAAGATGGAATCAAAGTTCGTTACTTTCTTTTTTTACTTTTTCTCAATTATTTTCTTGTTGCGCATTTGGAGTTCGAAGTCAAGCACGTTTCCAGCATATGTTGCTGTCCGATGCGTACCAGTTACCTAGTGCGCGAGCTGAACTAATCAATCAATGCCGTAGGCTATTAAGAAGTGATACATCGTACACTGCAGTTTGATGTTTAAATGCATATCTGCTGCGCAAAATGCGTACAGTTTGGGAGGTATGCAACAGGTCGCATTACAACAATTTCATGCAGTCGCACCAATGCGCCCAAATATTTATTTGAGGTCGCATAGATGAAATTTCGGGAGCATATGCGACCAAAATGGTTGCAATTTCGAGCCCTGAATGTAATGTGGCAATGTAAATATTAAAATGAAATGTCACTATAGTGCAAAACATTGCTTTCCCTTTCACTGTTCTTAAATAACAAAATGTAAACATGCTGATATTTCAGCTAACTTCAAGTACAACAGGTAACATGTAAACACAAATTACTTATTCTCACATGTCCACGTCACTGAGCCATATAGCTCAGTGGTTCACGTTCTAGTAGGCGTGACACATTTTGATGACATAATGACTTATCGCGATAGGCCGGTATAGTCAAAATCTCTATCGTTGGCCAAATTTATATCGCATACCGTTTATACCGTTTATATCGCCCACCCCTAGTTCAGAGTGAAATTTGACATGATTGGAACAGCTTTTAAGCAGTTGACATTGACACCACTCTCACTCAATTCTGCTGATTTTTAACTCTGCTGATTTAACACAACCCCAAACAGATTGGCAGGGCCTCCAGATCCTTGTCAGCAGTGGACTTTCAAACTGCCTTCCAGTGTAAACTGAGCTGAGATGTTGTCTGTTAATATTAATGTCTGGCTGCGTTTGGGCTGTGCATCCCCTCTGAAGCATTAATCCTGCCAATAAACTCCCTCAAAAGTTTGTCTTGCTTGGTGGTCTCCACATTGCAGTATTTTTAAGTTATTTTACTTTCTAACACAGACCTTTGATTCTTACGACCATGGCTTCTTGCTTTCTGGTGTACATGTTACAGTCAGCCAGCAGTGCTTGTGTTAGGTCGAGGATTGAGTCATAGTCTTTCGGCATGAGACATGAGAAATATTTTCACAATATCACAGTTAAATTTCAGTACTCTGCACCAACACACAAAACAAGATGTCTACTAGTTTTTTTTTTATTGCATTGTGATTCATATTGTATTCTGACATCCAAACAGATAAACAAAGAAAAGCAAACTCTCGTCTCTACAATACAAAACAGTTTTGTATGTTCTGTGAGACTCTACAATACAAAACAGTTTTGTATGTTCTGTGAGACTCTTTGAAGGCCATGCCATTTGCCAGAGACCCAACTCCCAGGGTGGCACAGCAAAGGAGAAGGTCTCGCTGCCACAAGTGGTGCGACAGCCACTGTGGCTTTGGGGCCTGGGTGTGTTTTCTTCTGTGAATGCACCCCTGTCGCTATGTACGTGTCGAACACCAGCTCGGGCATGCCACACCAGTGTCCACCAACACCCAAGACCACAAAACATCCAGCACAGACATGCTGTGCGGATTTGGCCTGTGGAGGTCATCCCCCATGCCAGGAAGCAGCTGCTGGGCTCCTCTCCTGCGCAGTGCCCCGAAGATGGCAGACTGAGGCCACAATACCAGAGATTCATTTCAAATCACAAGTGGCTTTTGATTAGGGTAGCCAAGAGATATTCAGACTAAAGAAGTAGTATTTAGAGAAATCATTGTTGAAATGCATATTAATGAGGATTTGTGTTGCTAATCCATGACTTTAGTTAAATGTTTTTCCCCCCAAATACAGTAGGTCTGTAAAGTTTGAATAGAGTCAGCCAAATTAGAAGAACGTTTACACACCTCTTCTCTCAAGTCCTTTTTTTAACCCCAATGTAATCAAAGGGGACAGGCCTCTGGCCTTTTGAAGTAAGCTGCTGTATACATTTACCCTACCCAGCCGACTAACACACAGGATTGCTTACAGATTATGGGTTTTGTTGACAAAAAGCAAACGCAGAAAAAAGAGAGAGAGAAGCAAGCAAGGGCTTGGGAGAAGTGGAGGAGGAAGAAAGAGAAGCGAGCGGAAATGGTTTGGCTGTGCACACAATGTCTTGAAGTGGCCTGAGGTAGTCTTCCTCTCTGTAAACAAGACCATGAGTTTAGGAACAGAGTGCCTGTTTTAAGCTGTGACCGTTTGATGTTCCCCTTACATTGTTTATGACAAACAGACGGGAGGTTGGTGGGGTACGGGGGGATGGTGTGTTGACGTTGGCCGAGGCGGGAGGGGTGGACGGTTGGGGGGGGGGGGGGGGGGTTTGTGGGAAGTTAGGGGGGGGGGTTGAGGAAGGGGCGGTGTTGCGCGTTGTTTTCTTCATCCACATTTTTTCTTTCTTTGTTTTTTTTTTTTTTTAAACAGATTGAAAACCCCAGGTACTTGCGTGAGAAACCCATCCCCTTGTCTCCGGTAAGTGCCATGCCTCTCCCATCTGTCTCTAGTAGAGAAGGAAAGAGGAAAAAACTGTCTCTCTCTTTCTGTCTCCCTGTTTCTCTCTCCCTTATTTGTCTGTCTCTGTTGTTTTTTCCTACATGTATGATTCTATTTCTTTTCCTACATGTATGATTCTTTTTCAGCCCCTTGGTATAGCGCTATTCATCAGCTTATCATGATGTCCACAGCAACCATATATATATATACTAATATATACAAACTAAATAATGGTGTCTGTTCTGGTCTATTTTCAAACACCTAGTCATTTACAGAGGGGTTTTCACTGATTCACTGCATTCATTATTGCCAATTCGGGATTCCTCTGAAGTATTCTATCTTTTCTTGAACGATGTAAACACACAGATGAGAAAAGCGCTCTGTGCTGGTGAGTTCAAAGGTCTCTATCACAGCATCGCGCTCTATTTTTCCCTCCTCTTTGAGATATTTATTTTTGGGCTTTGGGAAAAAAAACACACCAATCCCAAAGGGCACTTCTGGAGGGAAGAGAAAAAAGGGAGAGAGAGAGAGAGCAAAAGGGAAAGAAAAGTCATTGCAATGACAGCTTTTCCGTATGTGGGTTTAAGCTGAAAATCCCATTCATGGGATTCATAGCTCCCTTTGATGTCATCTTGCCACCACCCCCATCCACTCCTCCACCCCACCCCACCGCCACCCCCTTCTTCGTTCCTCTTGTACTGTTAAATATAAAACTTAGTCTGACCCGCCTTTAATAACCATCGCCCTCTCGCTTCCCCTATGGGAGCCACTTAGAGGGACTCTGAAAGAGTGCCACTGCTCTTTGACCCAAGCAGAGTTGCTATGGTTTGCTGTGCTGTATAAAATCCATTTTTTTATTTAAGAGTTGGGCAAGCATATTGGTATTTCTTTAATGAAAGCCAGCAATGTCACATAGGGTACCCTTGTCTCTTATAGCTTTTTGCTGACTCACATACAGTACAGAGATTTATGGCCATAGCTTCAGGCTCAAGAGTAGCGTCTACAGTCACTGAAACAAATTCTTCATCTGGAGTGTCTCTCGATAGAGCTTGAATAGTTATAGACCTCCCTCCCTGTGTGTGTCCTTTGCTGCCTCATTCTTATCATGTCCTTGGCAAAAAGTGGTGTGCAGCTGCAAAAGACCATGTTGGGGACTCTCACTGCTTTGTGGGGTTCTTCAGGCGCCCGTGCTCTGGGGTGCCTTGGAGAGGGTAGCGATTACATGGAAGCCCCCTGTCCACATCCATTCCCACTCTAAAGTCAACCAGAGGAACACCATCCCTCAGCCCCCGCCCCAATCTCCAGCCTCTTGCTCCGCTCTCGCTGGCCACCGAGGAGACTGAGTGAAAAGTTACTCTGAAGTAGCGCTGCTTTCATGAGGGGAAATGGTGCATGACTTGGCTCCTTTAACTGCTTGTGAGGGTTGGGGGGGGTTTGTTGGGTGAGGGGTGGGGGGTGAGAGAGGACAGGCCTGGAGTCACAGTTTACTCTCCACTGTTTCCTCTCGATCATCTACAGACAGATTTATTTCACTTCAGCGTGACTGTTGTACATTTTATTCTTTCTCTTTGCCCAGTATCTGTGCCAAGACCATGTAGAATGCCAGTTTTCTCTCTCATTTTGTCTCTCTCTCACTTTATTCAACAATTTCTTGGGCCCCACCCTCCTATTCCCACAGTTTTGAGGTTGTGTGTAGTAAGGCCTGTTTTTGGTTTTAGTGAGGAAGTGCCATGATCCACATTGGTTGTGTTTCATAGCATAATAATCATATTTGCTTTACGGATGCCCTTATTATGACTGCTACTAGCATAGCTATAGGTGGTGTTTGAGTTCCCTTTCAGTGATACAAACACAAAACTCACTGGCTGTGTAGATCCACTTGACACTTTTTATTTGGTTTGAACATGGTGTCTTTTTGACTTGGGGGGGCACTCACCCGCTGCTGTGACCCCCCAAGAACATGGGGTGGTCAGACACTGTTTTTGGGGAATTACTCAGGAACAATTCCACCTGAGCCAATAAAATTTGGGTGGTACGTAGGGTTAGGGCCACTTTGTTACAACGATTCCCCTGGAGTGAAACACTTAGGCCCCCTGAAACACCATGGCCGTGTAGGTGTAGTAGGCCCATAGGAACCAATAGACTTAAAGACTACACGTCTGCAAAGTTTTAAAAACAAATTTACAGTAAGCTTTTTTTGTAGACATTGAAATAATTATCTGGGTTCATTTCAATGAATAACTCTTCAGTAGTGGGACACACTGTAATTCTAACGTAATCTTTGACATCTACACACAGTACAAGAAAAATGTCAATGCATTAAGTGAGGGGATAAGTATATAAAAAGTAGCCCTCATTAAAACCTAACTTTTGCCTTTTCCTTTCTCGGTCATGTCTATCCATTTTTGAAGAGCCTTATCTCAAAAACCAAACAAGATATAAAACTGAATTTTATGCTCATGAAAATAATAAACCCTGTGCTGGTGCCCCTCTATAATGCTTTGGCTAATGAATTGTCCATAATTCTCAAGGACGGACATCCAACAAGCCCTCAGCCATCCTTGTTTAGGAGATTTCTGGGTTTAATTCTTCTTGAAGCACAATTATGAGAGTTGATTGCCAATCAATACCAACACTGCTGATAGTTATATAGACCTTGTTAACATTTATATCACATTTCATAAGTTGAAGTGGCACAGTTGCTTTTGGGGCTTTGGTACTATTGTTGGGCATGTTAACAGTCTTGCATCTGGACCAGGAGTGTGAGATCTATCCAATAGTGGTAGGATGTTTCAGAGAGTTTTTATTGTCCTGTGTGTGTGTGTGTGTGTGTGTGTGTGTGTGTGTGTGTGTGTATGCGCTTGCTTGCATGTCTGTGTGTTTGCATGCCTCACCCAGATCTTGATTCTATTTGACTTAGCACAGTGTTATTTTTTTTACCTGCACAAGCCAGTCAGAACGCTTTAGGGATGGATTGGGGTTGATCCTGCATCTGCTACACATGGAAATCTGAGGATCTTTCCCTTTTTTCCAAGAGGGGGCCTCCACACTCTGGTGTTTTCCCCCAAACCTCTGCCTTTTGCTGAGCCTCAACTCAGACACTCCTCAAGAAGACGGTGGGCTGAGAAAAGCACCCAGAGGGGACCCTGAGCCGAAAGCTGACGGGTGTGCCTGGGATCTGAGCGTGACCTCACATCCTCTCACGTACTAAAGCCTTTAGGGAAATGACAGCATATTCCCGCCGATGTTAACCATATGAACTCGTAATCTCTGAGAGGATTCATCAGCCGCAGACTCACGCACGTGGCCATACGTATCGGTCACATCTGAGCTACTGACTAAGGTGATAAGAATACTGCTCGTCAGTTTACTGTGAAATGTGTTTTTCAGTTGTGATGCCCAGGGATTTCTGTAGGAGTAGTTGTGCCCCACTAATACTTCCAAGAACTGGTGAATCACATTTGTGAACTTTTTTTGTTGTTGAACACCAAGTAAGAATCCATTAAGAATCAGTTGAAATGATTATGAATCTTTGAAAGGGGAGCCAAGCAGGTTATTGAGCATGTTTTAAATTGTTTGGACGGGGTTATGGTTCCCTGGTGGAACATACTTTATCTTCTGGCTTAAATGTAAAAATGTGTTACAAAACCCTAAATGCTGGAAGAGGCTTGTTGTCGGACACAAATCTCACCACACACAGTCAGATAGACCCAAGTAGACAGTATTTGATGTTTGCATCATTCATGCATAATAAAGAAACGTTAACACTGTGTGTGTGTTGGTGTGTGCGCACCCTGTTTGTGTCCAAGCATTTGTGATTGCGGGTCTCCGCAAAGGTCCCTTTACGGGGGCTCGTCCCTGAGCCATTTTGCAGATGGATGGCGTGCTGGAGCATAACAACGCAGCAGCATTGAGCCTCACAGCAGTGGCGCTCCCTCAGGACTAGTAGCCCCCCCCCCCACGGCCTCCAGCTCAGCTTAGCTCAGCTCAGGCAGCTCTGCCTAATTGTTGGACTGCGCTAAAAGCAGAACAGAGTGGCTTTTGAAGGGATTGGGCAAACACAGACTTCTGAGACCTTTTTCTCTCTAATGGGGCGTTCTCTTTGAATTGCCAACGTTTTTTTGTGTGTCTGTGTGTGTGTGTGTGTGTGTGTGTTCTGCCTCTTTTTACATATAAAACTGTCGTAATGCGCAGTTTGGGTGGGTGGGGGGGTGTTCATGAGAGACGATTCTTGTAAATGTTCAGTCACAACACATTAAAATACATCATGCTATTTTAAAGCAGTGCACGGACCAGCATCCTAAAAAAAACTGATGCCCACTGAAAAATAAGGATAATGACTCAGTCTCTAGTCATCTTGGACTTTCATAATAGATGCACCCACATGTTCCTATTTATATGTCTCTTATTTAAGGGAAGAAACTGCAACTGCTGTAAAAGAGGTTTCAGAAGCGATAGCACAGTATACTTGAGATGGCCGAGCTTGAATGCTGTCTTCTCTTCCGGCTCACTGGACCCCTTTTTGTCTCCTTCCCTCCTCGCTGTGTCTTTGTACAGGCACTGATTGAGTGCTCCTGCTTTCTGGAGAAATATCTGAGCGTCATTTTCAGATGGTATAGCAGGCGTGATGGTCGCACCTAAGAGAGCTGTAAGCATTTGAATAACTTCTAAGAGACAACGAGATGCAGTGATTCATTATGCATGCAAATCATTCATCACAGCCACTGAACATGAAAGATTGGTTGAACAGTCCCTTAATTAGTTGGACGTTAAATCCGTCAGACACATGCACATCCCTGAGAAAGGCACCTTGTTGTCGTCAGACGTCAGATAGACTACTGCTGTGCCACAAATCCGTTGCCCCACCGAGGAGGAAAAGAAAAACACAAGACTTCTGACTGAACCAGACTTCACGACTTGAAGACTGCGCCTTTCTCTCCTCTTCCCTCTATGCCTTTGGAAAGGAACATAAAAAAGTTTCAAATCTGAGTTTAAAAAACTTTTTTATATTTTATATTTCGTTTTATATATTTATATATTTTATATTTCGTATATTTGCTTTGCCATTGCTCCTTGAAGAGTGGCTCAGAAGGAGAGTGACACGGGTGTTTTTGCATCTGCATCTGTCTGTCTGACTGACTTCACAACTTCAGTCGAGCACAGACCCTTCTGCTGCTCTCCTGTGGTCTCTGCGATTGCACAAGAAATAGTGGCAAAAGAAGAAAGCACTGTTTCACACGATGCTGTGTGTGTGAGTGTGTGGTTGTGTAAGTATAGAGCTGATAAAAACAGCCTTGCACCAGTCAGAGTCAGATAACTGCAAAAAAGGAGCTGTTCTTTAAAGGCCCTCAGACAGCTTGCGGTAGTTTCAAGTGTGTGGTGTCTCTCCCAGGCTGAAGGAGATGGTAAGGTAAGGTTATTAGACATGTGCTACGTGAGGCTGTGAACATCACTTTTCTGAGAAATGGAAGCTTTTTATCCCACCGAGCCCCTCTGCACAGAAAACCTTACATTGCTTCAGCATGTGGAAACATTTGGTGTTAGCTACCAAAGGCTTTTTTTTTGGGCCAGGATAATATCTTGCATGAATTCTTGTCAGCACATAGATTTGTGTTTATCTTTGGGAAGTCTTTGAGAAAAAAAAAGTAGTGACACACAGTCTTGTACATTCCCGCAGTAATTGTTCAGTTGCAGGTAAGGAGAAACACCTCAACCCCTCAAGACATGAACAATTTCTTTTTTTTTCCCTAAATGGAGTGTTTTTCCATGGTGATGGGTTTGTTGCTCCCACCAAACAAACAGCTTCTTCTCCCCTCCTCCTCTAAAAACAGCCCTGCGGAGTCTTCAAGTGGGTTCAGACAAGCAGCAGGAGCCGGCGACTCCGTAATCGACAGCCTCGAGCGCGTGACTCAGAGGACCTCACCCACTACACACACACACACACACACACACACACATACACACACACACACACACACACACACACACACTCTCTCTCTCTCACACACACACACACACACTCACACACACACACACTCACATTAGTTGTTACCTTCTACAGCCGTGGCATCCTGGTTAGAGCTTAGAACTTAGAACCAAAGGGTTGCAGGTTCAATCCTTGACAAGTAGGCCCTTAAGCACCTCAGCTAACCCCTCACTGTTTCCGAGGTGCCACTGTAGCAGGCAGCCCACTGCACTGGGGTTAGCGTGTGCTTCACCTCACTGTGTTCTCACTGTATGCTGTGTGTGTTTCACCTATTCATGATTAAATGCAGAGACCAAATTTCCCCCACGGGATCAAGTGAGTAAATGTAAGGGAGAGCCGGGACGATTGAAACACTTTTTGATTGAATGTTGTTTTTGCAAACGACATTACAGATAGTAACACTTTTTTGTGTGAACAACAACTCACATATGCTGTCTCTTAAAGTCTTGTGTTAATTCATATAGATGGGTAGCGATTGTGGTGTAATTTATCATTGAATTGGTCATTTGTTTCATTCGTCCCGATTGGGTGGGACGTTTGAAACACTAGGGTGGGACAAATAAAACAGTATAAAATATAAGGTAACCTTAAAAATGATCCCCTTTTTTATGCGATATATCTGACAAAGACCCTTTTTAGTCAATGCTGCTGAATTATCAAGCAAGTTCTCGTAATATATAAGTAGTTATCAAACAATCGTTGTTGCAGGCTAATTCACGTTGGAATTATTACCGGACTCCCTTAACGAGCTTAGCTGCCATCGTCCTATGATTATATATTCATATTTCTAGTTGGTTTCATGCTTTATACTGAAAAATATCTGACAGACCCTTTTCAGTCAATGTTCCTCAATTTTCAAGCAAGTTCTCGTAATATTAAAGTAGTTATTAAACAATCTTTGTTGCAGACAAATTCACGTTGGAATTATTACCCGGACTCCCTTTAAACAAGCTTGGCTTCATATTTCTAGTTGCTTTCATGCTTTACACTGAGAAAAATGTCTAAATGTAATCATATTGAAATACTGGAACAAAGTGGTGGAGTAAAGGGCATAAACTGGTTCCAAATTGCACACTAATGGATGGCGATCGATGAGGAGGGATGGAGAGCCAATAAAATTATTTGTTATAGTTGTAAGTACTTCTTAGTTATTGCAAACGCTTATTATTTCAAAATGTTAATGCACTGACGGCAAAACGTACTATTTTGACTACTTGCACTACCTACTATGGGACGGTTGAAACAAGTGTTTCAATCGACCCGACAGTGCCTGCTCGCAGCAAAAGGCGTTTTTCTCCTAAACTAAAAAACATTGACATTTCATACTGTAGGATATGTTACACCATCAATTCATCTGTTGTTTAAAAGTGATAAGTGTATATTATGTTGCAAACAAATCATGACGTATAAAAAAAACTGGCGCAGACGAGAATTTACTTTCCGCCCTTAAAAATTACCTCCCGGGTCTAACTTCAGATCAGTATTGCGTATCGACACGATTTTCCCTGGGTCTGGCTAGTATTGCAAGATGTATGGGATGACAAAATTTCATGTTTGAATTGTGAATGGTTTACAAGAAAATCTCAATGGTTCATTCGTCACACGGTTTAATTGTCCCGGCTCTCCCCTACTTCTACTTCTGTGAAACCACAGGTGACCTCAGTGTGTGTGTGTGTGTGTGGTTAGAGTTGGTGTCTTGTTAGATAAACACAGGTTAGATAAACAGTAGTTTAAATAGTACCTGGGATCACAATTAGTCCTAATGGCATGTAGGTTCTTATGTTGGCGGGTAAATGAAGGCAGTGTGAGTGTGGAATACGGCTACCAGTATTTCCATGCAGTAATGTTCTAAATATGGACAGTAAAAAAGATGTGTGCGACACACTAATGCATAGCATAGCATCTTATTTATTTATTTTTTTATATTAATTACTAATTTAGCAATTGCATTTAATTGATTAACCACATTTAACCCATTCCGGAAGGGTCAGGTTTGGGGAATGGTTAACTGCTATACTGAGAACTTAAAGAAGAGGGGAAGGAGCTGAGCTGCTCAGTCATTAAACAAGCGGTGCTGCACTAACTGCCTGGGTCATTAGGATAGTTAAGCCCCAGGTAATTGTCAACAGTTCTAACTGGACAGCGTAGAAGCAGCCTCACATAATGATGATAAAGTATAGGTGAGATCAGTTATTGAGTCATTAGGAGGGTCCACACTACACTTCTATTTTCTCTTCCAATCCACTAGAGGGTCTTTCTTATGTGGAACTCGTTGTCACTCATTGGCTTTGAGGCAGTACAGTTCACAGTCATGGAGCTCCAACTACCTGCTCTCCCGCGTGGCTTGAGCGGTGACCTGCTCCTAGATTGTTGCGTTATACAGTACTTCGTCTCCCTCTTTTGAGCATACAAAAGACTGTTGTATAAGCTAGTCCAGTTAGGCTAGTATTCCATCTGGTGCACGCAGCCACTCTGGCTACCATAGCTGACTATGCATATACGTTATGGTTGCATGGTTATGCACATAAGCAATGTACCCTCAAGACGTTTGCTTTGTGCACTGCACCAAGTCTGCAGGTCCGGGTCTCTCTGTGGACGTGTGTATAGCATGTATTGCAGTGTGTCTGTTCCCCTTCTTCCCGCTAGGCCAGGGGATTTTTCTTTCTCCCTGGATCACAGAAATGGCGGACAGGGATGTTCTTTCTCCCTGCGGCAGTGCTGTACAGCACCCTAAGGGAGAGACGTCAAACCACTGCGCTGGTTAGTGCTTGAAAGAACAAGGTGTCACTTTTTTGGGGGGTCAGCACAAACTTACAGCTGGAGAAGACATGTGTGGTGGCAAAGTCATATCACACACACACACTTATCCCATTCCAGAAGAGTCATGGTTGGTTGGGAATGGTTGACTGCTATACTGAGAACTTAAAGATGGAAAGAAGCTATGCTGCTCAGTCATTAAACAAGCGGTGCTGCATTTATGCTGAAAATGTCTGTCTGGAACACAAAACATCTCTGCAGAATGTGGTCTGGGGAATTGAATCGACTCAAATGACATGCACTCTCAAAGACATGCACACTCAATATTGCCTTACAAACAGTGATGTGCGTGGTGTTGCAAATAAATGTAATGACTGTTGCTTCACTGTGCTTTATTTACAAGTCACAAGTGTATTGAATCAAGGGAACATTTGTTTTGTGTGTTTTGTGTGTGTGTGTGTGTTTGTGTGTGTCAGGGTGAGACAGAGAAAGAGAGAATTCAGTTGAATCATTTGTTTTTCTTGGAACAGATGGGCTCGCTGCCTTCATCTCTCTCTAGGAGTGTTTCGCTCCAGTGGAATGTGTTAAGTGTGTGATCGCAGCCACTGAGCAGAAAACTCAAAGGTTACACAGATGAGGGTAGCATTGTGTGTGTGGGTGTGTGCGCGCGTGTGCGTGTGTGTGTATGTGTGTGGGTGTGTGTCTGTCTGTGACTGTCTGGGCAGCTACAGTGGCCAGACAGAAATTGCATAGAGGTTTGTGCCCATGTCTGTCTGTCTGTGTGTTAGAGGTGGGGGCTCACCTGGCAAATATCTGTGTCACGACATAACAATTTGTGAAAACGTGTGTGTGTGTGCTTCTGTGTGGGTGTGCACACACACTATCCTGAACTTGAGCGCACACTGAACACGTTGTTGAGGAAAGACCTGTGTGCAGAGCCAGTTCCATCCACAGCCACTGTGATCTCAATTGTGTTGGCGAGTTTGATGGTAAATCTGCCTTGCTCAGTGCCTTTGATCTAAATTTACCATGCTATTGTAGGAACATGAGTACCTAGAAGCAAATGGCCACAGTCCTGGTTTTGGTATGGTTGCTGTATCTTCAATGCAATTAGAGCATGCCATCACGCTTATTAAAGATGGTGCATTACGTGTGTGTGTGTGTGTGTGTGTGTGTGTGTGTTTGTGTTTGTGTGTGTGTTTCTGGAGTCATGTTAACCATATTAAACTGATTGCGGCTCTGAAGCCAAGGCAATAAAATCATGGCTTAAAGCAGTGGTTCCCAATTTTTTTACCTGCCATTAACCCCCTGAGACATGTCCCACAGAGTACTCCCTGCACCACAGACACTTTTCTGTTACAGTATTTGTGAATAATTAGCTGGAAAAATGTGAATACTGCTAACGGAACTATATCTCTATGCTGATCCAAGTACCCCAGGTATACTCTAAACCCAGTGTAAAGAACCTAAATCTGGCTCACAAGTATATTCTTTTCTCTTTCTCTCTTTTTATCTTCTTCTTCTCCTCCTTCTCCTTTCCTCTTTTCCTTTCCCAGAGCAATGAGATGAGGGCCAAAGTCCTGGAGGCCAAGCACCAGGAGGAGAAGCTGCAGCTGCAACAGAAACATGACGCGTACGTCCAGAAGGTAACCAGACCGCTCGCACGCTCTCCTCTCCTCCATCTCTTTGATCTCTCTTGTGTGCACCAATTGGGTCCATCTGTACAATGAGAGACGCACTGACCCCCTCACCCATCAAAAAGAACCCACTTTCCAGAACACCCCCTCACCCCCCAACCACCCACCCATAGTCCCCGCCTTAAAATCCAACGAGGCGTCTGATTGGCTTTCTCTCTGTGATAGGTGACTTGGTGCCATTTGCTTCTTTTCCCTGCCCGCTCCAGTATTCCACCTGCAAACCCTCTAAAACATCTCCGGACCGTTTGATGGTTTTGTCATTGCGCGGAAAGCCTCCCCTAATTGCACGCAGATCTTTTCCAGCCCATGTCTGAGGTGATTAGCATCATGTGTCGCCCGATTCCACTTTTAACAGCTTCAAAGGACAAGAAGTAAAAGCAAAAGGGTCTGTGTGTGTGTGTGTGTATGTGTGTTTGTTTGGGGGGGGGGGTAAACAATCCCTTGAAAAGGTGCTCAAACAGAAAAGCTACATTTTAATTATCTGGGCCATGCATAATGGATGAAGAGGAGAATCAATGGTCATTGTCTGTCAGGTAAAGAAGAGGATAATGACAGAATAGCATCTGAAATCCTCCGACACGCACGCGGATAAGCGCAGTGTGTCATTTTAATAAGGAGGCGCCAGTGAATAGAGATGCCTTTGTGACTTGAGCCATCTGGATGTCCCTCCTCTGTTGTCTGCTGGAGCAGGTTCCACTCTTAACTGCTGACACCCAAACCACAGGCTTTTTGGGGAGGCACCGCTGGGATTGAGTGGCTCTATCATTTGACTGGACTGGCCACCACACCAGACTTTTGCGTTATTGCCATAGCCTGAGGCTGCTCAGTCTTGCCAAATAAATTGAGTTGTAGTTTCTTTGAGGCCATGTGTGGTGCAGTCCTGGCATAGCTAAAGAAAAAAAAAAAGACATGATGGAACTTTCCCCAAAGGGCAGAGAAAAAGTGAGAAATTTCTTGCAACAAACACCTTGAATGCACGCGTCACACACTTGTATGTGTGTGTGTGCACGTCTGTGTGTCTGTCAGCTTTTCTTTTGCCATCTCCCTCTTGAGGCACATAATGCCTCAACCCCTACAATGATGCCGATGGCGAGCTTTCATCTCCCATCATCCTTTTTTCTGGCGACGGGGGCAGGGGCTCATCCTTCGAGTGCACTTCTGAAGGATAGACAAACAGGGAAATGGCGTGTGGATGGGCTCGGTGACTGACACAGCCACTTTGCTTCCTTTCCCCAAAGAGAGACAGCAGCACATTACAGAGTCTTTGTCTCAAGGACAGAGCCTTTGCTTCACAGCAAATGCTCTCTTCAACAACGCTGTCTTGGTGTCCTGCTTTTGCTGCCACTCAAACTCACTTTTCTGTTCTCTATCCTTTTTTCTGTCTGTCTATATTGTCAGTCTGTCTGTCTGTCTGTCTTTTTGTCACTGCAGTCAGTAGTAGCACCCCTTTTCTTCTGTCTGAACCTTCCTGTCTGAACTGTGCCTCTATTTGGGACCATTATTTCCCCCTTTTGAAGTCTCTCAGTTATGAGCGCCTACTGAAAGAAGTGGAGGGAGGATGTGCTCATTATTCTGATGGAGAGCTGTGGTTTGACAATGCAAACAACATGTGCGACATTCAGGTGACCACCACAGCAGGAAGAGGCTGTGTGCGGGTCTTTTTCTCCCTGTGTTGTCTGCCTGCCTTGCCTGTACATGTGGTCCTTTGCTGATCCTGATGGGAGATTTTCTTTTTGTTTCAATTTGTTTCCAGCATACACAAGGGTGGCAGGCTCACCAGGGACCCAAGTGTTTGTGTGTTGATTCAAGCCATGTGCTCCTTTCCTGCGACTTCAAAGCCATCTGGAGCGGGGATGTCAATATTTGCTCAGGTGTCTGTTCCGCCTGCCCTCCAGGAGGGGTCGAAAATGCTCCACACTCGCTGTGGGCTCAAAGTAGGCTGAGTTTTGTACATGCCTGACTCATGTGCTCCTTGGCCTCATAGGAGGGACACAGACCTAACCCCCCACAACTACCCTCCAATGCACACGCAATTTTATCACACTCTGCGGCCTCGGCTTCGGATGGTTCTCCATCTGCTCTTATTTGCATTGTCAGCCTGCCGTATGTCCTTCGGGGCACTTTCGAATGTTTGTTCATGTCGGCGTCCCCCATCATCTGTCTGTGCCAGCTCTCCATTTATTTGCGTGGCCCATCTGAGGCCCTGCCTCTGTCTGTCCCTTGCAACCATGAAGCTTGTCTGCAGCACAAGAACAACCAGGGTCAGCACCCTCCAGCCCCGCCCTCACTTCTCCGTCCGCCCTTCAACCCCCAAACATTCCTCATACCACATCAAAGTGGCAGCAGCTCTGCATCTGCAGAACAATGACGGAGGGCCCGCCCGCACCCAACACAATGGGAAGACTGTTAGAGGACCTGCAGAACTGGTACTGCCACAGCACACCAGAGAGAGAGAGAGAGAGATGGAAAGAGATATTGAAGAAGAGAGAGAGGGGGGGAGAGCAGAGCAACAAGAGAGGGGTAGAACGAGAGAAAGAGTGTGATGGAAAGATTGATAATCCTCACAAGCACGATCTTGAGATAGCATGAGAATTTATAGTGTAGAGTCTTATTAATGAAAAAACGGTGGTTGTATGTGAAAGATAACTGTCAAAAATGAAACTGAGGAGTTGAAACCTAATATAGTTATGATTACAAGTGTGGGGTGGGGGAGGAAGGTAAGGTGTCCTATATACATCCATCCACCTTATTATTCTAAATCGTGACAGAATGTATTATAAGCGATGGGTGATAGAAACTCTGAACAAGTCTCCTTTTGTCTCACCATCTCTCAGTTCTCCCTGAAAGAAAGATACACACTTACTTTGACAGCTTTGCCAGTCTTAGGAGGCAAATGGCAAAGGATTTGTCTGCCCAAGTACAGCAGAGAGGGAGGATAGGATTTAGAGTGAGAGAGAGAGAGAGAGAGAGAGAGAGACTGAGAACGAGTGAGAGAGAGAGAGAGAGACTGAGAACGAGTGAGAGCAAAAGACATATTCCCCTCTGGTTATCACCCTCTGGGGAATAATATAGCTATCGTTCCGGGTCTGGAGTATTATATAGCAGCAGTTACAGATAACATACTTAGTGGCAAGCCGATGATGAGGGCTAAAGGGATCGTCCTTCCCTCCAAAGACGCAAGTGTCTGCCACAGAATGCTGGACATGCTAAGACTCAGAATGTATCTCTTTTTTTTTCTTTCCCTTCCCTCCACCCTGTTGTAGTCATAGCTCTGCATAAGAATGTTTTCCACCCACCATCAGAACTGGAGAGCATCTTTCAGACGGCCGTTGCATGTGCCGCCCATGAAGGCAGGAATTGAAAGCAGAGATAGGAGCTCATATCTGGGCCATATGACGTGGCCTGTTATATGTGTCCAGACATTTTTTATTTTTTAGCGTCGTTACTGTGGCGACCACTTCAAAACATTCTAAATCAGTTTGATATCCAATTACAGTCCTGTTCGGTAATACCCCTGTCTTTTTTCTAGCTGTTACTCATGGTAAACAGCACTTTAGTATGTCTCTGTACTTCACGTTATAGTCAGATGGGTCTGTCTGTGTGATATGGAACACTGTGTGGCATGATTGGGCAATTGATACCTCACAGTGTTTTTGGACAGATTAATTAATTTTTTACATGGAAACATGCAGTGAAATATGTGTGTGTCTGTTTCTGCTTATTGATTCAGATTCTGGAACGCAAGAACAGAGAGATGGAAGAGCTGAAGAGTTTGTTCAAGAGCAAGCAGAAAGAAGCCGATGACACGATACGGATGCTGGAAAAAAAAGGTGTGAGGAGGTGGGGTAGTCATGGCAGAGAGGGAGAGAGAAAGAAAGAAGGACAGCCTGTCTATGCTAATGGACACCTTAATTTCCTTCGGGATTAATAAAGTATCTCTATCTGTCTATAGAGTAATTAAAAGAAAGAGAAAGGACTAAGTTGAAGATAAAAAACCTAGGGGATGGATTTGATGTCTCTTACAAAGAATGTAGTAGTGCTTAAATGTAAGCATGAGTGATAGGCTCTCATCTGTCAGTGTCATGTGCCAATGCATCCTGCCTCAGCCCAGAGCCTGGTCCGCGAGTCGCAGGTGATCCGGGAGAACAAAGAGAAGCAGATCACCGAGCTGAAGAAGATGGCCGAGCAGAGTGCAGACTCCCTGAAGAACGAGTGGGAGAAGAAGGTAAAGAACCTACGAGACACATGAGGACAGTTTTTTTTTAATAGAGAGAGAAAGGCCCCTGAGGAGGGGTTAACTTAAATGAGATGTTTCTTATACATTAACAGCACTTTCCTGAGTTTCTACACCAACTGAGAGTGTAATCATATGAAGCCTCATGCACATGTCTTTTATACATTCCTAGATTTTGGGTGGAAAAAGACACAAAACTCAATGTAACATCTATGTCATTATATGTACCATGTTGTCCTTAAGATAAAAAGGCATGGCTTTTGCCTTTGTTTCTGTTCATTGAGAACTCTAAATACTGAGCCCTGTGTGTATAGGGTTGGGGGGGTTAATCATGTTACCTCTGACCCCTTCTGGCAGCTGCACACGGCCGTCTCTGAGATGGAGCAGGCCAAGTTCGAGCTGCAGAAGAAGCACACGGAGAACATCCAGGAACTGCTGGAGGACACAAACCAGAGGCTGGCCAAGATGGAGCTGGAGTACAGCAGTCAGACTCGGGTCACGGTGAGCACACATCCCCAGCATCAGCTCAGATTCTATCAACAGGGCTGGGGGTAGGCTAAGCACAGGCCCCAGTTTTATTAAGACGCCGTCTGTTCTGGATGTATGTACTTCTTTGTTTCAGCTGTGTAACCCGTGTGTGTGTGTGTGTGTGTGTGTGTGTGTGTTAGGGGTTGGTTTCATGGCAGTGTTTGGAAAGGCTTCCTAGAATAAGCTAGTGTCTCAAGCGTAGTGTAAGACACTAAAACAGTGCCATATAACTATAATTTCCAAACATCTGAGCAGTCCATTGATGAGGTATTGTGGCTTGACTTAATCCACAGTGGTGTACTGAGTGTGTCATACACTTCATACATCATAGCTCCTTATTTCTCTGTTTTCGTTTCTATTTCCACTAGTCTTCCACAGGTAGCTCTTTCTCTCCTGTGAGGAGCACACAAGCACACACATCAACACACTAACATGCACGCACACACCAAAACAAAGAGCATTTTGTGGCCACTGACCTTGGACTAGACCTTGTATTGGAGGAGGGTGTTTAGAAGCCTGTTTGTTTTAGGGGGTATAGGGCTTTAAAGCCAAAATGAGTGTGTGTGTGTGTGTGTGTGTGTGTGTGTGTGTGTGGTGTGATGAGGGGGGCTACCCCATCACCCCATCACCCCAAAGATAATTTGCCTCTCTTTAGCATTTTCAGCTATTTAGCATTCAGCCGTCCTCACAAGTATCAGCAAGGTGCCGTTAGGTGGCCAGGGTCTGTCAGCAGTCTGGAATTTCTCAACTTCAATGGACAAGCACGAGGCCCACACATCCCCTACCACCACAACCACAAGCCCCAGCAGCCCTCTCTCTCTGTCTCTCTTTAATAATTAAACGCAGCACGCACCCAGACAGGGCCACAGATGAAAGCAGCCTGTGTCGTCGGAGATGAGCTTGCTCCGCTCCTCCCTCTTATGTTGGTTTAGGAGTGACCTTTCCATTGCTGCCCACCTGAGCCTCCACACAGACCCTGTCTGCCACCCCCAAACCCCCTTCCCCCTTCCGCTCAGACGCGCTCCAGTCTGGCCTCCAGTCGTCAGGCTGTCAGCTGAGCTGAGGAGCTGGAGGTACCTCAACCCTTCTGCCAACCCCTCCAATCCCCCACCGCCCCATCGCCTTTTCCTCCACTATGAAAGCCAAAGGCAAGGCCTGATTCACCCCCTCCCCACACATGCACACATTCTCTTGTCTGTTTGATTTTCCAGCATTCTTTGATAGCTTTGGTTTATCTTTCTTTTTTATTACCCCCGCCCCCCCCCCAGACACACACCTCAGATAAATGAAGCTTTTCAAAGACATGAGGACAAAGTCTGTGATGTCACAGACATACATTTTGATACATGTCCTAGCTATCAACCCCCTCCACATCCTCCTTGTAAATGCAGTTATCCTGTAAGGAATTTGATGGTATTTGTCTCTGTACATCTGAGAGGCTTTGCATGCTTTTTCCAAGCTGAGTTTCCTGCCAGCAGTGTTGTTGTGATAAATGACTGGGCTTTGCCAGACAGACACAATTTAGTGGCGTCCGTTTTCTCCTTTTCTCCCTTCAAAATGCATGCATAATAGCCCTAGCACTCGAGATTTCAGTCTCAGCTTTACCTGCTTTACCGTCACTTTTAGGTGTTGCGGTTGGCAAATTGAGGTTGCATGGTTGCCAGAATGGGATCCTCTGTAACATTCCTGTCTGCCCGAAGTTTGTCCATGCATGATTTTTCAGCACATCCAGGAATAATGGTTTCTTTTGAGGCGGAGAAAGAAATATCATGCTTAATAAGTTTCACTGGAGGAGACTTCAGAGAAAGAAACAAGCTCAAGCCAGTGGAAGCAATCAGGAGTGCATTGCTAACCAGCTCGGATGGAAGATTGATTGAGATAGCATCCTTTGCATTCTTTTGTGCATTCAACTCGCTACATATTTTCTCCCGAGTGTTTGAAGTGCTCTCACTGCGCAGATATCTGATATTCTAAAGGCTTGTGTGAGGTAGAAAACCCCTGGCAGTCATGGACATGCAAACCAAAAGTGGAAAAAGAAGAAGAAGGAAAAAAAAGAACAAATGAAGAAGATGACAAAGAAAAAGTGGAATTGGGTTTATGTTCCAGGAGAACAGAGACTTTGCAGTTAATCTTTACATTGAGCTCCTTAGACTCATCTGTGTTTGTGGTTGTATTACAAATGCACAGATGAATTGCACATAATCAGTCTAATTCGACTCATATCATATTTATCTGCAGTGATGGAAAGCCCATTGCACTAGACAGAATGCATCAGGGGTATAACCGTAAGCTCTTTCCAAGTTATCCTAAATCCTGTCATATGTCCATAAACCCAGCAGCACTCTTCTTTTTGTTTGGTTTTTCATGGAGTTGAGAGAAGGAAGCCACACATTACCATCCCATCTTAGTCATCCAACCAGGAATCAGTGTTACAGAAAAACAAGAGATATGGCTGAATGCTTTTGTGTGCTGAGAGTCATTCTATGTCTCCGGAAGCAATGTCTGTTGACACCACCACCACCCAAAAACAAAAAAAAAAAGATGTGGATAGTGAATGAATGACCGGTTTGATTCCAGTAATTCTTGAAAACAGCTCACAGGAAAAAAATGGGGTAATTTCCAAACCACTGCTTTAGTATAACTTTCTCTAAAGGTGTGTACATAAGAGTGACATAAGCCTGTCATGAACATGACAAGACATGGATCAAGACCATGAATGGCGTTTTTCCCCAGTGTCAACTTATATTGCAAAAATTCAACACCTCTTAAAGGGATAGTTCGGTTTTTAACACATTGAGCCCCTTTCACAGGTTGTCTAAAATGAAATAAAGTGGTTGACACCAAAATCTTGATGATTGCTCCTGTCTCAGCTATTTGGGAAATATAGAATCGCCTCTGCCTGCCTTTAAAATGGCTAGCAATGGGCATGTGTTGTTTCTATCCTTAAAACACTGGTTTTAAAAAAGTGCTACTCATGGAGTGATTAGTGGCGCTTGCTGATGTTCCAACCCAAGTATTGTAGCAAAATACAGTTTCTGTCATGTTTTATTTGCCATTTTGTAAGTCCCATAGGGATCTATTTGCTCCTTCATATAAACAAAGTGCCAAATAAAACATGACGGAAGCTTTATTTCCCTACGATACATGTTTTGGAACATCATTGAGCACCACTAACCACTTGGTGAGTAGCACTTTTTTAAAACCAGTGTTTTAAGGATAGAAACAACACATGCCCATTGCTAGCCATTTTGAAGGCAGGCAGAGGCGATTCTACGTTTCCCAAATAGCCGAGACAGAAGCAATCGTCAAAATTTCGATGTCAACCACTTCATTGCATTTTAGACAACCTGTGAAAGGGGCTTAATGTGTTAAAAACCAAACTATCCCTTTAATGACAGCAGTCATAGAGTTGGCAAGTGACCCGGAATTTTGCATTTCACGACATCCGGTTCCTAAGTTTTTTCCCCTATGAGAAATCCAATGTTAATTTTGGAGCTCCATCTCAAATAAGGTGTGAGCAAAAGCATGTGAGTAGACGACCTCCGCATTCGATGGAGGACATTAAAAAAACATGTTATGGATGATGGGTTTGCAAATTTGCAGTCTGACAAAATAAATAAGATGTTGCTATCACTAGGCTGAAGCGGAAAGTCCTTTTGACTACAAGTTAGCGGCGCTTAGCCCGGACGTCATAGTAACCAGAGCTATACAAAACTGCGCTCAACGACATGTCATTCCGCAGTTTTAAAACAAGCTTTGTGAAAGATTCGCCAATTGTTGACCGTTGTAATCGTTGTAAATTACACTGAATCATTGTAAATAAAGAAAAAGTTAAAAAAAAAAATCATTTTAGCGTTGTTTTTGAAAATGACGTTAAAGGTAAGAGACAACTCCATGTAGTCCTTAATTTTTCGCTGTTAGCAGAGGGATAGCAACATTCATTTATCATCGTTACAATGCGTCTAAAAAACACACCCAGACTATGTTGCTACTCATTTTATTGATGAAAAACGAATGCCTAGGTCCTCGTAGGTCAGACACTGCGATATTTGTTGTATATGTTGTTTTATTATTTGAGCCATTCATTTTCCCATAGGGGTTTTTGCTTAGGAACCGGAAGTAGGAAAATGCTAACCCGCAGCATACAGAATGACGTGGTTCACTTGCCAACTCTATAAACATGTGATGTAATGATGTGTCATCAGTGTTCAGTGGTATAGCACATGACATGTTCACGACAAGCTCATGTCACTCTTATGTATACACCTTCAAATAAAGACTTACCTAAGCTTTTTATGATGCACCAAATAGTTGCAGTGAGCGTGCTGAAAACAGAATGTAAGAAGTATGTTTTTGGAAAGTATTAGGATACCCCCACTTGATAAACAATTCATCAACAGGCTTCTGCCATGTCAGCTCAATTAGTTTTTCACCTAACTATCTGAGGCGTTGGCCTCTTCTATTCTGACATCTGTCTTCGACTCTGAGCCCTTTATGACTGCCTTCGTCTGTGTCAAGGCCCTGCTCCTGTTGTCAGCTCCCTGAGCTGTGGGACTCCATCTTGGACTCCAGCTGTCTGCCATTACTGCTTATTTCAGCCTGACAGCCTACAGTACATTCCATACCACCCCGACTGCGGGAGGGAAACAGAGAGAGAGAGAGAATGAGGATGCATCTCCCTCATTTCTGATGGAGCTTGACAGGCGCGCGCTTGAGCTGATTAAAAGATGAGGCCGTAAATCATTGGAAGGCGTTGGTTTCAAACGCTCATGCCTGGTTTTGATTAAGAGATTTCAAAATGCATTGGAAGAAGCACTCATATGTGCTAATTCGCACACAATGACATACTCACACACAGTTGTGCACACACACACAAATACATTCATGTACACAGGCTTCCAAGGACTCTAAAATGAGCCCTACATTTAGTCATTTATTCTCCCGCATGAGTGAGATGAGGAGGGCTTGACAAATTTGGGAAATTTCTTGCCGTGTCGGTGGCAGAGAGGGGAGGGCACCAAAAAGAATCTAAAGAAACCAGTGCTCAGACAAGTTTGTTAGGATGCATCATAAACATCAAGAGTGCCTTTTTTCCCCTCCTTCCTCGCATGCAGTTTTGTGTAGTTCAAAAAACACAGCAGTTCCTATCAGATTGAACTTTTTCTGTTCCCTTGCGCTCAGATCTCGGCTCCCCTCAAGATTACTGCTCAAACCCCCAGAGACAGACAGTCTGCAGTGGAAGGCTGCAGAGCTGCTGCTCAAGCTTTTGTTCAGTACAGAGCATGGTGTACACAAAGGACTATATTTTTGTTTGTTTGTTCATTGCCTGTGCTGTTGCCAAGTATATCGATGTGGTGTTGCCCTTCATTTTATCCTTGGTGCAGCATCTTGCATATGCTTGATATAATATAATAATTATATTACTGAGTACAGTGTGCAACATACTGATAAATCTTGCATTAATAGCATATTAGGGCATATGCTTTGCTACTGCTATGACTGATAACGATAGTCCTGCTACTGCTTTAGCGGAGGACTTTAAAGGAAATACGCTCAGGATATTTTTCTCAGATGTTCATGAATTAAGTCTAGTCCTGGAAGCTTTTCTTGAGTCGAGTTCTTTATTGAAATTGTTCTCTAATTAAGTAAAAGGCTTAATACACTACAAAGATTCCCTAGAAGGACCATTACTATTCAACTATGCAATGTTTGCCATAGACCAGGCCTATTCAATTGGCAGCCTGTGAGTCACGTGCCACCCAGAGTCCATCCTCTCATGACTCTGCTGACTCTCTAGACAGAAAAGCAAAACTCTCCCCAAATTGCCCATACATGAATTTCCACACTGAAAATGCTGGTTTTAAAATCTGTCTCGAATTAATTTCTAATTGAATAGTCCTATTATAGACTGTTTGGACTTCTGAAGCATTAGGAAGCGGGACTTGACTGAGACGTTTGAATGGGTTGGTTTCTATGGATGCTAACAGGAGCAGCTTGCGCGGGAGCTGGAGGCCCGGGTGAAGCAGCTGACCCTGGAGGTGGAGAGTGGAAACGCCCTGCGCCAGAAGGTTAACCAGGAGAAGGCTGAGCTGGAAATCCACATCGCAAGCATCAGCTCTGAGCTACAGGAGGCCAACCGCAGGTAGCCTCACCTAACCTCCCATCATTGCTACAAACTTTGTTGTGGTCATAAAATTGCTTAAAAAACGTTTTTCTTATTAGACTGTCCCGTTGTGTAGCAAACTCCGCGATCTTGCTCTGCCAACTGGCCTTCCTTGCCAGTCTACAGCACTTGCAAGTTGAGCTGGGCGTACGCCCATAGTTCTCATAGGAAGTCTCGTGAGAACGAGAAAAACGAACTGCCTAACGGCAAATGAGATCCGGCCATTGTAGTTCTCATAATAAAGAAGAAGGCATTGGAAGAATGAATTCATGTTTGGACGTTCACCCTGGAAAAACAGTCGAAAACGACCAAAAGACGTGCGAAAAGAGTTTTGTCAGAAGAGGCGTAGGCAAGAAAGAAGCCTAGAGACCAAGCACGATACCTACTAAAGTTCATCTTGGTCAGGCCTTCACGGAATGGAGGAGAGCTGAAAGACTGCGAAGGATCCAACACCGACACTGACCTGGCATTGCTTCTCATGCAGTTGTAAGTACAATGTCAGAATCATTTAAATGTTACATGTAGCTGCTAGACAGCATCTGTTTTGATGTTTGTGTTCGTATGCGTTTTGTAATTATAACTGGTGGCGACGATACTTGGCTAGCAGCTAACACTAACGTTACCAAGCTAGCCACCATACATTTCAATGAGAGCTAATGTTGGCAGGTTAACCAGACACACATTTATGTTGTCTACTGAAATTGAACACTGTTTTAATCTGGCTTGGTAGCTGAAAACGTGAAAACGGAGTCTTTCACCACACTTTGTAATAACCGGTATAAGAACGACTAGTTATGGTTAGAGGCGGGTTAGCATGGCTATTGGCTAGTAACGTTAGTAAGGTTTTGAGGAATGTTGGCTGTTGAACTTGGATGCATTTAGGTCACTGCTCTGAAGACGACCCTTTTTGTAAATGTTTTTTGAAAGTCTGCAGTCCGATTCATGTCCTTGTCTTTCACAAATTCATGTAACCTGAGAAAAAAACAGTAGCGTTAGGTGTTCTGACGGTGACCGTAGTTTCTTTTAGTAATGTTGCTATCGGGAGCCGTAAAACTACATAAACTTTTGAACTTTGCTCGCCATAATTAAACACACATAAATAATTACTGTAAGAATTAAAGATTTTGTCTTTGTTTTTTTTTTTTTTTGAGCTACAGGCGTTTGCAAGCAACCACTTCCACGCCACACAAGGGTCAGGCAAACCTCAAAGCAGTATCCCAGCAGTATCCAAAGCCCACCAGTATCCAGTATTAGCAAGGGGTTCGACTGTGACAAGTACGTTCAAGTTCAAGTACGTACGTCAAGTACGAAATCTAGTGATTTCGGAAAAAGTCATTGATCTTCTGATTTACTTATTTTTTATTTAGGGACGTGAGTTCCTGAGAGTTTGTCATTAAACCATTGATTGAAGTAGGAGCTGTTGGGTTTCTGGAATCAAGGTGAGCATGATGCATTGTTTACATGCCGTTTGGTCTAAGAACCTCTCCCCCTCACATCACTAGGAAATTAATTGATATGATCATCTGTATAATTGCAATGTGCATTCTCCGAGCATTGACGAAGAGAACAATGACTCGCCAAACGATGAAGCAGGCAATAATTTCAGAAACGCAGTGTTCTGTAATTTCCACAACCCACCCCCATCCAATCTAACTTGTTTGTCATTTACAGTATTGACATGATTTTTGGGCAGACCCAAGCTGCTTAGGTTTGGCAGCCTCGGTCATGAGGCAGCCTCGGATGTGGACTTTATCCCATCTCTTCATCTAAGGTATGGGTATTCATTCATAGTCAAAAAAAAAATCTGGAAAAAACACTAGTGCATGGGAGAAAAATTTAGTCACATGATTGAGTTAATAAAATGCCCATTTTGCTGAACACACTAGAGCTGGAAAATTACCAGAACCATATCCTGATGTACGCATCAAAGTGCATGACCTACACACCGTTTGTCTACAAAACCAGGACACTGCTGGCAGCAATTGACAAGGCCTTGACAAGGAAAGCCACAAAATGTAAGTACTTGCAGTGAGACCAAGGCACCAATTTTTCTGAACACTAATCTTATTGGAATATTGTCTAATTAGCCATTTCCTTACTCAACAGGTAAAAATGATCATTCAACAAAAAATGTATAACTTGGGCCATGTACAGTCAAAGAGAAGAAGCACTACTCCTACATCCCAGAGATATAGAAGGCCGTTCTTGCTGAACTTTTGTGCCAAACTGACGTGAGACCAGACGGCTTGGTTTGGCCTTTTCTGCACAGCCACCACCATCCACTAAAGGGCTGTTGAATATTTGAAAATGATGATTTATCTATGTAAATAAAGTCACATCACAAAAAATACTTGTATACATGTTTAATTGCAATAACACACTATATATATACAACATAGAAAATACAGTAGAAAACAATAGAAAATGCAGAACTATTTACATTTGGCATTGGTTGTTAGACATGGTAAGAAACCCTAAAACCAATGTAATCAGCACTACTAAAGGTCAGGTTGTTAGTCTCACACAGCTTGGAATGACAACCCTGTTTACAACTCCAAGGTGACCCATACTGTCACAACACATACGATAGGCTGCAGGCAGGCCACTGGGTAAGGGGTGAATTTGGACGAGAGATGACTGATTAGTTGATTCCTGCAATTACAAAGCATTGTCAATATCACATAGCCTATCATGAGCAAACTTATCATACTTGAAGTGATAGGCCTGCTAAATATCATATAGCCTTGAGAACATTTATCATACTTGCTATGAAGTGATAGGCGGCCTAATAAACATTAGAAAATAACAGTATGCATTCAATGGATATTCAATCAACTTGAAGACTGCCTGTTTCTTATCCGTTTGATTTTACATATGATTTCAAAACTTTTACCACTACCTAAAGGATAGTAGGTGGCTGGTCAGATTCTAAACGTGGATGTTTACTAGCATCAATTTCCACGTTACGTTACAAATTTGCCATACTCAGAATATTGTGGGAGACCGGTCACCTAGGCTACAATATCTAAACGTGAATGTTAACAAGGATTGTTTGTCGTCACGTTACGGATTTTGTCTAATGACACAGTAAAATACTAACAAATATAAACTTTGATTTGATATGATTTTGTAGTTGTTAGAAACATTTACTGCATACCTTTGTAGACATGACTACCGGTAAATCCTTCCACAACATATACATGTGTGTTCGCGATTCAGCTGATACTCTTTGCCTCTTATTGTTGTATGAGCTGGGGGTTTACGACAGTATCACGTAGCTTACTTTCTTTAGAGCGCCCTCTGCAGCTTTGGGGTGTAATAACAACCAACTTACTGAGTCCCGCTTTAACTGGATTTGACTTGATCTTTAGTCCTTTTAGTTTCATTCCTTTAGAACGGTATTCATATGCATCCCTGATTCCTTGCACATAGGCAAACTGATTTGATTCCAGAACTACAAATTAGAGGCCTGCACTCCCGCGGGTGTACCACGAGACCCGACGCAAAACCGTGCAATGCGGGAATACATTTTGAAAGCTCATTGCGGGCGCGGGCAGGAGCGGGACTGCACAATGCGGGAGCGGGCGGTAGGATGATAGACTGCGGTCCCGCAAACACAATATGAGTGTAAAATAAAATATACAAATGATTAATGTAGTGCCTAGCATACATAATTTGTGCTGGATATTTTATTTACTGTTACTAAAATCATTAAAACTTGCAGATATAGCCTACCCAGATAGCAAACGGGCGTCGAATTGACATTGGTTGTTTGTTGGAAAGGTAGGTTTTCATCAGACGACCGAAATTCAATGTTGAATCAACGTGGTGGACGGTCGTAGTGGTACACCCCCAAACTTCAAAAAGTTCAGCCAATTAAAAGGCCTTTCAGTGAGATAGAAATTAAGCCAACGTCCTTCTTGCAGGATTTTTGCGGGCGGGAGCAGGACAAAATATTGCGGATGCGGGCGGGAGCGGGAGTGAAAATTACAATTCTTTGCGGGTGCGGGCGGCAGCGGGACAGCACAATGCGGGTGGGAGTGGGACTGATAATTCTGTCCCGCGCAGACCTCTACTACAAATTTATTGAGAAGTGTCGAGTTTAGGTGCAGGCCCTGGCCAATGTAAGTGAATGAGAGTGCGAATGTGGCTGTGTGTTTTGTGGTGGTGGCTGGGCTTGTCAGGTGCACCCAGGTGCAGAGGCAGGCTGAGCAGCAGATGGGCCAACATGAGGAGAGCCTCTGCAGACTCAAGGCCAACCACGAGGCAGACCTCACCCACTACCAGAAGGAGCACACACTCTCTGCTGCTAAGGTGAGGTGTTGCAGTTGGGATGGAATGGTGAAAAGAATATGTAAATGTGTGCATTCTGAAGTTAACTCATTAATAGTGCCTTAACACAACCTCACATCAATCACAATTAAAATAATTGTTGCTGTTGGGGCAGAGTCATCTTGGTGAGCAACAAAGCTAGATTTAACATGAAGTTATACATGATTTAATGCTTATAAATGTTTTAAAAATAAGTTACTTTCAGACAGATTTTTTTTTTTCAATTTTGCAATTAATCAGGATCACTACATCAACTACATCAATTGTTTTAGATTGTTCGAAACAAAATTTTTTAATCGTTTGACAGCCCTACTTTTAATACCTGATGTACTTAAAGGCCCACTATGCAACATTTTTCATTTAATTAATCCGTTTCATACTGTTTAGGATGCTAAAATGAGTCATTACACGGCGAACGAACGGTGTAGAATGCGCCACCGTGGCCAATAGAATGCAGTGCAATACAATGCAATACAGCAGTCGCTAGAGGGAGCTCGTGAGAGAGAAAAACAGAACGTTGCTTAGCCCCTCTTTAATATACTAAAGCATGTGAAACACATACTGTATATACTGTATATTCCCCCACACTATACAGTTAAGGCATTGACAAAAAATACCACCAACCTAAAAGTTGCCTTACAAAAATAGGCTCTTTATTTCTTTGTGCTTCTTATAGCGTATGAAACTGCACAAAATAACCTTTTCAGAATCATTAGTTTCTTATCCAAACTAAACCCCACCACCCAATTACCACCTTGGCTAACTAAGACTCAGCCGGAAAAACTGCTAATCAAGGAACTTGACAACCTGCTCTGAGATAAGTGACCCCGACTATTTGATTTGGATACTTTAAAGGACTACTTTAACATGTGTTATTGAGTATCCTTCCATGTCATGTGAGCCTAGAACATTGACACATTCTCTAAGGAGCGGTGAAAAATTAGCGTACTTTCCTAATTGGTAGCATATCCTTTGTCTTCCAATGTTCCCGTCATAGCAGTCTTAAATTATTTTGTCATGATGACCTCAAAGGAATTTTTAAAGTAGAAAAGTGTTGATTGGTTGATGTGCAGGCGTCTGAGGTGATTGAGGGCCTGGAGAACACTGTTGCCCAGCTGAAGGAGCAGCTTCAGGAAAGCGAGCATCGCAGGCAGAAGCAAATCAGGGTAACCCAAGTTTGTCTTTTCAAACTCACTTCCAGATAAATAGCCATGAAAGAACAGTGCAATGCACGTGTTACCTTTACATTTTAGGACCAAGAGACTCAAGCTCAGAAGGAGATGGCTGACTTTCAGTTCAACAGCGAAAAGAAGGTAGGAAAGAACACACACACACACAAACATTCTTACATACACACAACTAGACAGATTCTTCTTTCTCCCTGATCTGCATCTTTGATGTTTGGAATAGATGATGTGAGGTATTGGTGCACTGTCCTCCACACAGCAAACACTCCAACCTCTAGAGTTCCTATTGAATGTCCCAACATGAAAGCGAAGCCCTCTCAATCTTGCTCCTGCTAATCAGCTTTAAACACAAGAGGCCTAGTTTAAAAGTTGAGATGAAAGTCAGCCCTTGAACCCAGTAGTCCAAATCTTGCTTTGATTTTGTACCTATCCCTTGTTCAAAGTAGCATTCAGCTCATAAAACACATTTCCCAGAAGCCCTTTATGGAGGAGACTGGTCCCTCAAAGGGTCAAGTGGGGTAACCCAGTTAAAAATAAAAAAGAAGACAAAAGGGGAGAGTGGAAGACCAAGAGCACTGACCAGTGATTGTCACTGCTGTCTGAGGTGCACTTAACGGTCCTTGGTTATTCGCTCACCCATAGACAGACCTGGAGAGTAGCCCCTCGCCCCATTCAGGATGCTTCAAAGCGTTCTTGCTGCCATAAAAGTAGCAGGCCCTTAATGAAATGGCCCTTGTTGAACAGGGTAGGCCAACACTCAACAAGATCTTGACCCAAACACCTGGCCCCCCTGCGAAAGCCAGCTGCAAAGCCTCCTTTCAAAGATCTGCCCCCCTTCCCTCTCCCCACACATACATACGTACACCCACAGCACCACCACTCCTCCTTCAAAGTCTTAACAAAGACAGACAGACAGACGCTCTACCAGGTTCTCTCCGTGCTCACACATCTGCACCAGTCTGCCACATGTACACCGTGCACACCTGCATAAGCAGCCAGCTCGCCTTGGAGCCCACCCTTGACCTCCTGCACACAGGCACCTTGACCGGTCCATTAACGTGCTAATAATGTGGAGATGGACAGATAGATGCATGTATTGATAGATGGATGGATTCATGGAGGGATGGATGGAGATGGGATACTGGGAGCCTTCAAAGTGACACAACCCTGACATCAAGAGAGAGGTGGAGTGAATGGATATGCAGGGGTGTGAAAAGGTGGTTTGATATAGCCTATAGGAATATTATGTAGGAGACATTTACCCCTGCTATTCCAATGCAGGCAGCTTCCAGGATATTTTAGAGAAAGCTGTGAACAATAGCTTAATGACTAGGGCTGGGCAATTAATCGAAAAGTAATCGTAATCGACATTCAAAACCTATAATCGATCACATTTTTCCAGGTCAATTATTTCAATTAATTTCCCTTTAGAAACATTACCGCGTGAGGAGTCCCGCTCTGTTATTCCACCGACATGTCGAGCATGGAGAGCTTACACACTGAAACAACTGAGATCAACTTATAATAGTTAGCATATTTACTGCACAAAACTTGTCAGTGAACCATGAGAGCAAAATAATAAAATAAATAAAATGATTGTTCATTAATCGTAATCACCTTAAAATGTTCAATTAATCGAGATTTAGATTTTAAGTCAAATCGCCCAGCCCGCCTATTAACGACCCTTTGCCACTCTGTTTTGAAGATGATAGAAACTGATGCTTAAATTGTCCTCAAAGTCTAATGCAGGTCATACTCTGCTATGCTTTAGATATGTAGTGTATATGTATTGAGGTCTGAATCCTAATGTTTGAGCTACTAACACACAAAATGGAGCCATGGTTCTTTTGGTGGCCCTGGCAGCACTTCAGTAGAGAACGAAAGGGAGGATTCAGTGTACTACTACTACACCTTTAGTACAGAGTATACTACACCTTCACCTGCTTTTTCGTACATAGGTGCGTGAAATGCAGAGCGAGTTGGACAGAGAACGTGTTGAATCCAAAAGGAAAGAGATGGACCTCCAGGAAACACTCAGGTTAGATCATTTGCATTTATAAGATAAAACGTATTATTCAAGATGATTATGTTTTCAAATGGACCATTTGCATCTGTGTCTCTCTTCTGTGGGTTTTGCCTTGCTCACACACACTAGCTATTGTGAAAATCAACAGCCACCACTGCCTCTTCCCCATAACATCCATGCCAAATTAGACAGCTGCGGCTCTCTTTTCATTAGAAACATGTCTTCCATCTCAGGATTCTGATGACATGAAGGTTGAGTCCCACAGGGGCCACGATTGAGCGCCCCCTGTGGGAAACTCAGGCCTTTGGTGGTGGCCTCCATTTTGTGAAGAGACCCGGAACAGAAGTTTTGAGGAGACCCTCGGTGCGGTGCAGTGCGACGCTTGCTCTACGAGGGAGCCTGGCCCCCGCACTGTTATCATGCGCACTGGAGACATCACACGCTTCCCATTAGAGCTGCGTATTGTTTGTCTGGCCTTGGCCTACCTAGGCGCTCTTTCATGTCTGTTAGCCGGAGAAAGAATGGAATGGAGCAAGGAAGGAGGGGGAGGAAGAATTTCCACTTGGCTTTAACTCGTAGCAGCTGTAGCCACGTTTGACACGCTCTTACCACAGGCGTTAAATCATGTTTGAATGCTCAATCTCCTCCTCCCCACCACCGCACTCTGAGAAACCAACCAAAATCCCCAGAAATTGAGATGACGTAAGCTTTCTGGGGCTCGAGCGTTTCCCCCTCATGCAACGCTATGCCCTTGTTTACTACTTTGTTCCGATACTGCCAGAGTATGTCGTTGTTCCTCAAGCATCAAGTCTGTTTTGGTGGCGCAGCGCTGAGGGCCGTTCCGCCCTAGCAGAGGTTGCTAATGTTTGGTGGCAAGCCACTGTATATACCCATGGGGGGCTGTCAGAATGCCTGTGCATATTGGAGCTCACATCATTCTCCCTGCCCAGGCAAAGCATCTTGGCCCCAGTCTTATCACGCGCCACACATCTCGAAGGCACGTTTAGAAACAAGTCTTCCCTTAATAAGACAGCTAGCATGTTGGGTGATAATCCAGGCGAGGCGAAGGCGCCTCATCCCTATAAATCCTCTCTAAAAGGCGCTGAAGACTGCAGGCCCAGCATGCACTGGGGCCATAAGAGGGTCGGGGCCCAAGCACATTCCTGACAGTAATTAATAACACACATTACCACATTACCAGGTCACACACAGATTAGGGAAGCCCTAATGAGAGCCGAATGTGTTCTGCCCAATTAAACGCCGCGCTCACAGATTCCAAACACCCAAATCAAGAAGAGGCAAAAGGAAGGGAGGAGGGCAAAAACAAACTTTTGTTTCTTCAGGGGTTTTCAAAACACAGTTGCTGCCCATGGTTTCCGACTGTGTAAAGATTTAATCTGCAGGGCTCAGAGTTTATCGCTGTAAATTCTCTGTGGCCAAGCAGTGGTCTTTTTAGAGGAAAACTGGGCTGTTTAAAGTGTTCAAGTGATATGTCCGTTCTGCGACAACTGGAGTGAATTAAGAAAATCCTTGTTCAGTTCAGACAAAAATGTTACAAATGCACAGAACATGTCCACAGAATTCCAAGTGCAAGTGTAATGCCCTTGGTTGTTTATTGATATACATTAGATCTACATGAAAAACTACAGGCTGCCTGTGTAAACATGTCATAAAATTCATATGATGGTTGCTTTGGTTAACAAACAAGTGGTACCAAATCTGTGTTGGAGGGCAGGACTGGTGAGTGCCAATGGTTTTAATGAATCTGTGCTAGTAATTTGCTAGCAAATAGTCCGTGTTGCCCTGGTTGAGTTTGCCACTTGCTTCAGCAGCAGTCCAGCACCTTTGACCACGTCTAAAAGCAGACCAGGACTTCAAAGAGCAGAGGTAGGGAGGGGGAGGAATGGAAAGGGGCAGAGTGGGAGAGTGGAAGAGTATTAAGTGCATGCTCCGCCTGATAGGACAGATATGAGGACTGGTGCAGGAATTGAAATGAGCTGAAACTTCGTAAAGAGGCTGATTGATGTACTTCAAATGTGTGTGTGTGTGTGTGTGTGTGTGTGTCTTTTTTTGCTGTTTGCCTTCCTGACTGCACAGATTAACACAGGACAGCAGCTGGTATTTTGTTTGTGTGAAATCATGATTAATGTGTTTCTTTTTTTGGAGGGGGGTGGGGGGTAAAAAGCCACCCCATAGAAAAGCAGCTTGTCATACACACACACACAGACGCGTCCCCACCTCCATGTAGATGAATTGTGCCATATCAATTTGACTTTTATGTTACTATTGCAATGACACAAAGAACCACAAAGCCTCAAGGAACGGAAAAAAACAACTACCAAAAAAAAAGAGGGAGAGAAAAACACAGTCACTTTCTTTCATCCGTTTGCTTCTGATCATCAGAGGACATTAGCATACGGGGCGAGGGCACTGCATTAGAAGCAGCAGTTCATTAGGAAAAAGCTTCTGCATTCCAAATGGAAGGCAGCGTTTTAAAGGTGCAGTTCACTCTTAGAAAAAGGAGCGCTCTCCACACCAGCTGAAGGTACGAGAGTGTCCACCCGTGTGCCCCTCCATCTCCCAACGCCATTTTCTTCTAAGCTGTGTCTTTGTTCTCATGCTGCTTCTAAGGTCTACTGCCAAACATCTCGGAGTCTGAAAGAGAAGGCGGCTGTGGCAAATTAGCAAATCGATGGCCTGAGGGAACATTCAGACATCTGTCTAACTCTCTCCAGGTGTAGTGGGCTGCATTGCATCTACTGTAGATAGGTTCACTCAGAAGAAGGTGCATTGTTAGGCAGGTTGTGGCAAAGTGACAAAAATATCTGCCTATCTTGCCTCTGGCAAATCTACAGAGTCAGGCATTCGAGAATAAGTGTCTTCTGGGATTGGTTTCTTTGTGTCAGAAATGTTTTTTTCCTTAAGAGCCAATTATGGAAGTTTGAACGAAATTGTAAATTTGGCATTACCAAATAGAGCATTTAAAAAAGCTGCATAAATAAAGGTTCTGTTAATTGAAAAAGAAATAGGAAAGCAATATTTATTATTATCGAAGTGGCTTAATGGTCTAAAGCAGGGGTACTCCAGGGTCCGCACTCTAAAGCTTCTCTGATTTAAGTATCTGGACAAGCACAGGTCATTCATTTAAATTGCATAGAAAATGGATTGCAGTTTTAATGGTCTACCTGATAGGTGGAGGCCTACTGTATGCCAAATGTCAAACTCATCTACAGTCACGCAATTTAAACATATTGTGCAATTGATTTGAGGAATTAAGGAAGTGTAAAAGGTTACATTAGGTAAGTTGTCAGTCTATTGTGCATAAAAAGGAAGGGGTTGTAGAAAGGGGCAAAATAAAGTGTTCTGGGAGTGACTAAGGGCTTCATAGAGAAGGGGGAGTGGCTTTATGAAGAGTATGAATGGTCTGGAGCTATAGCTATTCCCACACATTGACATTGAAGCACTGAAACTGTCCTCTAATGTATGAAGGCTTATTAGGCGGCGTACTGAGTGTATGTGAGGAAAAGGGGCTTACTGGTAATGGCAGTTTACTGTAAGTAGGTGTTGGGATGGAAGTGGTAAATTGGCCGAATAATTCAATATGCATTGCTATACTTCAAAACTAATGCACTGCAGCTGAGTGTATTTAACTGTAATGGATTAAAATGCATCCCATGCTAATACTCATTTAGAGTGGCTGCTTCTCATTTGATTGGCTAATAATAATGCTTTATATGCACTAATAGCCTACTTAAAGGAGAAATCTGGTGTGAATCAATACATAGCTTTATTGTTTTCTGTTTTTTTTTTAACATACAGCATTCAGTGGCCTCAAAGTACTTTAACCAGCGACTTTGTGACTTCAATATTAGACAGAGACAGTAATGGTGTCTTTAATGCAGCTATAACCATGGATGGAATAAAGGACTTGCATGAATTGCAATAAATTCATGCAATAGCTGGCAATCCCTGGAAAAATATCATATAGAGTAGATAACTGTAAGTGGATTAGGACAGGTTGAAATGGGATAGGTCTAGATCCGGATAAAAACAGCATTCAAATTTGTGTCCTGCCCAGGGTCCGCCCTCCGGGCTTAAAGAATATTGCAAAATTTCAAATCTCCTGCATCATAATTAGTCATATTCATATACACACTTTCCTAGCAGCACAGAACAGGAAAGAACAGAGTAAATCTAAAGGATCTTATACAGTGCCTAAAAGGATAAATCTATTAGTCTTCATATGGTTGACCAAGCTGCAGATTTACTGGATTAACATCCGGTGGACCTCAGGAGAGTACTGGTAGGCTGGGTGTATTACTGAAATAGCCGGTGATTATTTTTGACGTTTCCAACATAGTCTAAAGAGTTTGATGAACCTTTCCACTTGTATACGTTCTTCTCTTTCCCTGCTGACATGCTCATTTAGCTCAGCCACACACAAGCTCCTCTCAAACATGTGCATCAATTGAAACACACACACACACACACACACACATTGACTCATTCACCTTGGGAGCAGAGCGTAGGCGCAAGCTGTTGACCACACCAGCCAGCTCTTCTGCCTCGAGGGGCAGAGGCAGTAGGTGAAGCGTGTGGGTGCTGAAGGGCACCTCCAGGGCTATCTAAGAGCCAGTATCAAACAGCCCGATTGCCAACGCTCAACTCACACACACCGCACCTCATGCGCACACACACAGACACACCACCCTCTGGGGCAGTATACTGCAGTTATAACGGCATCTTAACAGACTGCATTTCAAATGCTCATTGTCCTTAGTTCTTCTGAGGAACCTGCCTCCTAATTGTGTAGTATAATAGGGTATAGAACTAGTGTATTGTTACCTAAAGAATAAGATGCAGATTAACCTGTGTAACTAATTATTTTTTGCTATTTTTATTGTAATTTTGAGTTTGTTTTTCAAATGTTTTTCAAATGTTTTTCAAAAAGGGTTCGCTATACACTATACACAAAATGTAAACATTCATATGTGTTGAAGTTTTGAGTCTTTCTTGGCTTCTGGTGAAATTGGGAAGTTAACAGGACTACGAGAACATGTTATATGAACATGTTTGGTACTGACAAACCATGTAACGCATGACATAGTAGATGGAACACATATTTATCTCATCGTCACCACCTGCACAGATTATCCCTAGACACTGCAGCCGTTGCAAAAGTGTTTGTTGTGGGTAAAGAAGTCATTGTTCTTTTGTGGTGCTGTTCTCCATCCTTTAGGAGGCAGGTGAGCCTGCGGCTGAAAGGCTCTGGGCCTCACATGGTGCAGCCCTTGTCCCTGTGGAGCCCACCGGCCCCTTACTAATCCAGCACACCGTTCAGTCAACAAAGAACTCTCTCACCATCTCTGCTTGCTCTAGCTTTTCTGCCCCCCCTCCCCCCTCCCTCTCTCTCCTTTTCTTTCTTCTTCTGTAATTCTTTCTCACTCGCTCTCTTGCTCCCTTTCTCATTATCTTTACCTCTTTTCCTGTCTGTCTTTTACACCAGCCACCCCCACCCCATACCCCTTCGCTTCCCTCTCTGGGTCTGTCTTTAACCCAGTCTCTCTCTGTTTTGATTTCTACCCACTGTGACCTTGTTTGAGGTGCAGAGATGGGTCCGGCATGGAAATCAATAAGGCACGTGTGGTGTGCACATTTGAAGCTGGCTTATCTCCCTTGCACACATTCCTGAGTAGTGGCAGGTAAAGGTGGAAGGACTGGAAGCAGGGGGAGTAGAAGGGGGTTGAAAGGTGCATATGGCTTTGAGCCAGAGTAGATTGTAGTCCTTCCAACAGGACGTTCATTCGACACTATTTTAGTAACAGCTGGCTTTGGAAAATTCCTCTTGGTTGCTAGAAGAGGACGTTGTTTGGGTGGGAGCTGTTTGATAATGGAATAAGCATTGTCTAATTTCACAATGACCAGCAAATGTCATTAGACATTTTTAGTTAGAGATGTAGACTTTGAGTGTGTGGAACACGTTTCATCCATGATTAACATAAAGTCCATGTTGGGCTTCCTCATATTCTGTTTAGATGATTCTTTGTGTTTGTCTTCCAATATGTGACTCCTACATTATTGTCCTTCAAAGTTAATCTGATTATGGCAGCACCATCTGTCTGCTGATTCTGCTGAGATATCTCTTGACCTTTGTGGTTGCCCTCTGTTTATTGGCCAGATTCATTGTCTTTCAGGTGGCTTTGTTTAAAATTTAGTACTGACGATAACAATGGCTCACCTCTGCATACATATGCTTTGTCAATACTGTGCTCTCTTATAACAGAAAGGCTCCATATGACTCCTGTACATTTGCATATTCACAATAGTTCTAGCGGGTTGACATAAGATTCACTTCACAGACTGTTACTGGTTACAGTTGTTAATGCAAAGTAGCAAAATCTAGCGAAAAATAGAGTGGGAGCTGCAGTAACAGGCTACGCCATCAGTGCAATCCCCATAGCAACCCATAATATACAGTATGTCATTTAGCCAGTTCCCTCTGAACCTTGGGAGAATTATGTTTCCAGTGAAGATGACACCACATCAGTTCAACACCTCAGTTAATTGGTTGAGTCATAGTCATAAGCATGCATCAGCTAAATGCTAAACCGCAAAAGTAAAAGTGATGGGAATGCAACAGAGCACATCCGACCAAATATCTGCCTCATGGAATCTGGCATCACAAAACCAATAAACACAAATTAAGAAATTGTACTTATCCAGTAG